>CM035437.1:77004172-77081672 GCA_020310875.1 Ceratopteris richardii | reverse complement strand
AAAAATCCTGCACATATGGTCGTCAGTATGCCCGTCGGTATACATGACGGTAGGTTTAGCAGGTCAATAGTATAAGCATCAATATGAGCATTAGTATTATTGACGTTCATACCGATGCTTATACCGACACTTGTATTGGCTCTTATACTAGTGGTTTCCTACCAATGGTTGTACCGACTCCTACACCGACGTCGTGGCGAATTCGCGCCCGCTCATTTTCCTCGGTAGAAGCCTCAGTATAACCATGATGTATTGTAGTGTATCCTATTCTTGCACATATATCTATATGTGTTTTGCTTCTAATAATTTATTTATTATTGTAGGCTTGAATGTACACAAACATATGGGCTTATGGACAACATACCAGAATCAAAGTTATTGATTATTTATGTAGAACAAAGGATTCTAGCATTGTCATTTCTTTCAAGAAAGTTTCATGTGCTAGTTTAAAAGATACGAAACTTATATACAATGAACTTGATTATGTAGGACCATTGTTGGCATCTACAAAATATCGGTTTGTATATTCAAATAGGTAAACAAAATTTATATTTTTCATCTACTATTATTTTTAGCACATAATAATTAATTCTTTTTTTTTTATATCTCGATAGGTTTTATAAAGGTTGATTGGTGTTGAGCAGAGTATAAAGATAATAATTGCACATTGAAAAGAGAATTATCTAGGCTTTGGGCAATCGATTCTTTCAAGATTATGTGATTTACAAAAGAACCATATATCTTCGTAAGCATATTGAACAAGCATTTTTTACAAAAAAATGATGCTCATTCTTGGTGGCAATTCATTCATGTTCAACCTAGAGGTTGATCATTGTTTGACAAATTTAGTGTTAGAGAGATTGAAGAAAGTCATGTTGATGGTTCATTATCAAATATTGATACATCGACATTTGAGAGAAAAATGATAATACTCTATGCGATGATTCTACAAAAGAGGAAGAACTACCGAAAACTGATATTAATCCATCAACAGATGATGTCAATTATGAAAACATAGATTTAACAATAGGAAAAATTGTAGAAATCAATAAAGATAATGGAGAAGAGACTATGTTGACGTTTTATCAAAATGATTGTAATAATGGAAATACATGACTAGCTCAAACAATAGATTCCCCTCTATTCAATTCAAATATGACATGAATCTAACCAGAAGGATGAAATATGTTCTTCTCGGTTAGAACATGAGGCTTGGGGGTATGCATACAATTTTGTATATAGTTTGATTTTCAAGGAGGAAATCTCTCCCAAGGAGGGATGAATCTTATAAAGTAAAGTCTATGATTTGAATGTCCGGTTTTTCAGAGAGATATAAAATAGGACACTATTTGGTCACTCGTGTGAATGACCAAAGATCTCGAGATTAGACTTTAGTTTTTCCCAAAGAGCTCTAGAGCCTTATAACTTGAGTTAACATAAGTTAGCTTGAGTCTCGAGAGACTTAACTTGACTAGCGAGTAAACCTACCACTAGTGAACCAAAAATAAATGGCACACTTTCTCGTACATTGTAAAAAGTATTTTCAAGCCCAATATGACAAAGTAGTCCATGAATTTGTGATGCCTAAAAATCTAGATGGTGTTTTGAATCATCCACGTAGGCATCAGATAGTAGATTCCCCTCTGTTCAATTGGAATATGAAGTGAATTCCACTGTTGATATATTTAGGTAGTGATATGTGTGAACACACTAGGACCACCAAGGCACTTTTTTCCCTCTTTAGGAGGTTTTTTCCCCCAGCTTGTATAGACGGTGTTGAGATGGTGATATTCTTTAGATTCTTGTTCATGTTGCGATTCTTGCTACACGAACTTCGGAGCATTTTTGTTCTCTCCATCGATGTATTTCCAGTAGCCTTTTCCCATTAAAAAATTTGTGATTTTGAATCTCTAAGCATGGAAATTGTTCGTGTCCAACTTATCGTTCATAAGCCGAATCATTCCATCTGCATTTGCCATTATTGCAACAATTCACAACACTACAAAAACACTACAAGCAATACTTTTGCTTGAACACTATTATACTTTGATGTGACAATTTGATCTCAGAAAATCACAGTTTTTGTGTATCAAGAGTACACAAGATCACTTGAAATTTTGGATCTAGAATATATGAGTGTTGCCAAATAGGATGCAAGTTACAATTTTGCAATCTGACCTGTTTTTTTCTATGGGTCCCAACTTACAGGCTCAAAATGGAGGCCAATTTTCATAGCAATCTAAGGTCATTAGTGAATCACGCTTTCTCCATGCCTTCTCGCGTAATCTTCACCATCGACCTTGTCCATGAGCTCTCTACAGCCACACTGGTTTTGATACCATGTCACAAGGAAGAAGATAAGGAAGAGAGCTCACACACACGTGCACACACAATCAAAGAGGAGCACACACATAGATTAGGGCAAGGAAGAATGATATTCTTCTTCTTCTTCTTCTTCTTCTTCTTCTTCTTCTTCTTCTTCTTCTTCTTCTTCTTCTTCTTCTTCTTCTTCTTCTTCTTCTATTGCATAAAAGGAATGTACAAGAAATGACCTAATACAACAATACATCTAGTGCAATATATAAAGAACAATACATAAAAAAAATCCTAATGTCCACAAATGAGCGAGTTGGCAAGAAACAAATGTGCCATCACTCTCAGTAGGTAAATCTAGTAAAGCTCAATGAAGTATCCTGAAATATACTAGTGTGACCACTATACATGTGAGAAAATGATATGTATCATCCTCGACCATCACATGTTGAGCTCGATATCTCAACATGTATGCACATGTGTATGTATGTATGTGTGATGTTTGTGCATGCATGTATGTGTGTATGCATAAGTACATGCACATTTGCATGTATGCATGTATGTGTGTATGTACGCATGTATGTATGTATGCATGTATGTATGTATGCATATGTATGTGCATGTGTGTGACATATGCATGTATGTGTGCATGCATGTATGAATGTGTGTTTGCATTCACGTGTGATTGATATGTATGCATGTTTGTGCATGTGCTTGTATGCATGTGTGTGTGATGTGTATGTATGTATCTACATATGTATGTAATCCCCAGGGGTAAAAACTGATGATTAGGTTTTTCTTTCTCTATGAGCTAAGGGGTCTCCTATGAGCCAAATCACCCAAAAATTTTCAAAAAATGGCCTCAGAATAGCCCAAAAATCAAAACCCTAAAATTTGTGTTTGGGGTGGACAATCACGATGGTCTGAGATACACATATGCACAAATCCTTAAGAGAAAAGAGAGTTCTTCCATTAAAAAGATATACATATGAGAGCATGTCAAACCAAAAGCTCTCTCCTTTACAAAAATGAGCCTCTATATATAGGCTAGGCACATTTCCCCATGTGCTCCTTTTGACTAGTAAAAAGGGGAGCACATGCATAACTAACATATCTTTTGAGATTTTGCAAACATTCTTTCTCTAACTACCAAATCCCAAGAACTAAAAGCGTGGAGATTTCTTCAACATGGGATCTTCTAAATGTGTCCAAAAAGTGGTTTATTTACAAAGCTTCTCTACCATAGTCTTTGGAGAAATATAAAAAAGGGCTTAAGAGGGTGTTCTCATGTGCAAGCCCGCAAATATACACGAAAGGGTATTTTAATGAACAAAAAAGGGTTCACATGCTCTAGGAGAAAGTGTGTTCACATCCTATATCCCAACACACTCCTCCCCCTAGACTTTGTCATCCTCAACAAAGTTGAGAGAAGGGGATCATACATAGCTGAATTGTGTTGAGTCTTCAAATATGCGAGTCTTCAGGGTATTGCAGAGTCCTTCAATGTTGAGCCACACAATCCCCCTAAGGGGAAGTTGTGAAGAGATGGATAGGTATGTGCTTGAAGATGAAGAGGTGTTGCAAAATCCTTGATCTACACCAGCCAAATGAACTCTAGGAGTATATGGTGGGCCCTTTTAGCTTGCCAATGGATGTATTAGACACCCTATGTACCTTGGAAGATCACTCTCAAAAAGATAGATCAAAACAGATAAGTTGGAGTTAGCTCAGAGGTGAAAACTTGCTATTCTTGGTTCATACATGTGTCCAGTGTTTTACATAATTCTCTGAGCACAGCAGCAATTAGCTCAATTCCTCTTGGGGAAGTCTAGGCAACTTAAAGAGATAACTTTCAAGAGTAATCTCATAAAAAATAATGAACCACACACTGAGAATGAGTTTTAACAAGTGATGACATCATCACGATTTTCACGGGCTGCTACAGAAATAGACCAGAGAGCAGAAAAATCAACATAACTCAAAATTTAGGAATCCAATGATTATGAAAATTTGTATGGTTATACTAGACAGTAAGCTGAATCCAACAAGCTTTAAATCACTGAATTTGGATAAGTAACCACTGAGAAATGGCTCTGACAAGATGAGTGAAAAAGTCGGGTACCTGACAGAGAAGTGAAGATGAACAGACCCTGTTGACTTCAACTGAACATAACTGAAGATTGCAACATTCAAATGACATGAAAATTTGTGAGCATATAGTAGACTTATAGAGCTAACTTTACCAAGTTAAATCACTGAAAATGATGCACCAAGCTCAGAGAAAACATCTCTGCAAGCTGACTGAGAAAACTGAGAGTAATGGCAGTGAGTAGTACACTTCACAAGAACATGGAAAGATGAACTCAAATAATCATGAAAATGAAAGTATATTGCTTGTACAATACAATGACTTACTAATACATATGTGTGCCTTGTAATCACACCTTGATATGGCATAAAGCCCAGCTCTTGGAGGTCTTCACATAGGTCTCTCTAACCACGACTAAAACTGCCATCTACTTATAGTTGAGTTTGGGAGGCTAACTTCCCTCAATCACTCTCCAATCAATCAATGATTGATTTGATTCTCTACCTACCACAAATCACGAATTCGTGGCTCCTCTTTCCCTTTTTGATCATGTGGACTCAACCACTTAAGATTCTCTTACTTTTACATTAAGTAAACTCTTCAAAAGTTACAAGAGGTAGTTCACAAGTGAACTTTACATAGTCTTCTTTTTAAAGCTTCTTCTAAGACTTTGTGAGACTCAAGCCAATACTTAGGCTTGTCATAGACTTGCTCCAACAGCTCCCCCTCAAGCCAAGTATGCTTGAGGTCTTCAATCTTCCAAGATTACCTGCAAACCAATCATAGCCTTGAATTTGCAAAGCTTTGTACCATCCAATGCTTTGGTTAGAATATCTGCACATTGTTGATGAGTGGACACATATGATATTTGAATCTCTTTGCTTAGAACCTTCTCTCGTACATAGTGATAATGAACTTCAATATGTTTGGTCCTTGCATGAAAAATAGGATTAGCAGCCAAATGAATAGAACTCATATTGTCACCAAAAATAGTTGGAGTTCCAAACTCCAATCCAAGATCTTTGAACAATGTCTTCATCCACATAGCTTCTTGTGTAGCTATGGCAAGACCTCTATATTCAGCTTCAGTAGAAGAGAGAGCAACTATGGGTTGCTTCTTGGATGACCATGAAATAAGCTTTGAACCTGCAAAGGTAAGATAACCTGAAGTGCTCCTTCTATCTTCCTTGGAGCCAGCCCAATTTGCATCAGAAAATAGCTTCAAACCTAAATCAGATACATAAGGATAATAAAGTCCTTCATTTATGGTTCCTTTGAGATACTTGAGAATCCTTTTGGCAACATCCATATGTGGTTTCCTTGGTGTGTGCATAAATTGACTTAGCACACTCACACTGTAACATATATCTACTCTTGTCAATGTGGCATAGTTGAGACTACCCACTAGACTTTGATATGATGTGATGTCCTCTATGAGTTCACCTTCATGTGAGCTCAATTTGTGATTGACCTCCATTGGAGTACCTGCAATCTTACAATCTTGCATCTTGAATTTTGCCAACATGTCCTTAATGTACTTTCTTTGAGTGAGAAACAAACCATGATCTTTGTAGACAACTTCCAAACCTAGGAAGTAGGTAAGTGAACCCAAATCACTTATCTTGAACTCTTCTCTCATCTGATCTTTGATCTTCTTCATACCATCTGCATCATTTCCTGTCAATATAATATCATCTACATATACACATAGGTAGATGACCTCAGAGTTACTCTTTTTAATAAAGAGTGAAGGATCTGCCTTGCTTGGTTGAAAGCCTTTGTCCTGCAAGAATGAAACAAGCCTGAAATTCCAAGCTCTTGGAGCTTGCTTGAGACCATACAATGCTTTGTTAAGTTTACACACATAATCAGGATAAACTTGATTCTCAAAACCAGGTGGTTGTGCCATATATACCTCTTCTGTTATCCAACCATTCAAAAATGCATTCTTTACATCTAGTTGAAGTATCTTCCAATTCTTGGAAGAGGCAATACTAAGCAAAACCCTAATAGTAGGCATCTTTGCCACAGGAGAGAAGGTCTCCTCATAATCAATTCCTTGAGTTTGTGCAAAGCCTTTTGCTACAAGCCTTGCCTTATACCTGTTAATGGAACCATCAGAATTCTTCTTGAGTTTATAGACCCATCTTGAGCCTATTACCTTCATGGATGAAGTCTTGGGCACCAAATCCCAAGTGTTGTTTTCCTCAAGTGCTTCAATCTCTTCCTTCATTGCATGCTTCCATTCTGTTTTTGCTTTGGCCTCTTCAAATGATGATGGCTCCTCTTGGTTTATGTCCTGTGCTATGTAGATAGAATGTTTAGTTACTAATGAGGTGTCAAACCCATACCTTTCTGGTTTTTTCTTTTCCCTCATAGATCTTCTTAGGCCATGATGCGATGATTGTGCCTCATGTCCAAGTTCCTGCAATTTTGCTTTACCTTTAGACTTCCATGCTTTGATCTTTTCCATGTGAGATTCTTCATCATCCTCTGAGGTGTCTTGTTCTTCAATCTTTGATTGTTCTCTACCAAGCTTTGGAAAATCTTCTTCAAGATCATATGGTAAATTGACCTTCCTGCATGAATCTTCATACCATGAATTGTTCTCATCAAAAACTACATCTCTGCTTACCAAGAATCCTTTGTTGGTAGGGTTGTATAACCTGTAGCCCTTTTGATTGTTGTCATATCCAATAAATACACACCTTTCTGCCTTTGGATCCATCTTGCCTCTAACCTGTGAAGGAACATGAGCAAAAGCAATACATCCAAAAATTTTACAATGATCTAAGCTTGGTCTTCTTCCATTCCAAGCCTCATATGGAGTCATCCCATCAAGGGATTTTGAAGGCAACCTGTTAATCAAGTAAGTGGATGTAGATACAGCCTCAGCCCATAAGTAATTAGGTAAATGCTTTTCATTTAACATAGACCTTGCAGCTTCAACAATTGTCCTATTCCTCCTTTCTGCCACTCCATTTTGCTCAGGAGTGTACCTTGTAGTTACCTCTCTTTTGATTCCTCTTTCTTGAAGAAAAGAATCAAAATCATAGGAGAAGTATTTTCCCCCTCCATCTGACCTTAGCCTTTTTAGTGATTTACCTATTTGATTCTCCACAAGAGCCAAATATCTTTTGAAACATGAAAAAACTTCATCTTTGTGTTTCATAAAGAATAGGATAGTCCATCTGCGGCAATCATCAATAAAGGAAACATAATACCTTGATCCAGATATTGAAGCTTCCTTGCTAGGTCCCCATACATCTGTATGAACCAACTCCAAGAGATCTCCATGCATATAACCTTTTTTCATGAATGGTAACCTGTGAGACTTTCCAAATTGACATGCACTACACTTATAAATCATATGTTGTTTTGACAAATTAGGAAGTCCAAGTACACTTTGGTCCCTGCAGATTTGCTTTAATGACCTTTCACCAATATGTGCTAACCTTTTGTGCCATACTTCCAATTCTGTGAGTGTCTGACTACCATAATTAAAGAGAGCAATGTTTCTAGTGTCCTGTAATTCAAATGTGAACAATCTACCTGTCTTTTCACCTTTTGCAATTCTTCTGAATCCTTGACTTGGATTTTCAACATCTGCTTTTGTGAACCTGACTTGCAACCCTTTCTCTACTATCTGCCCAACACTTATCAAATTCTTTGTAATGGTAGGGACATAGAGTACCTTAATGAGTAGGTTGATGTTTCCATCAGGTGCTTTGACATTGCCTATTTTCTCCACAGGATGTTTTGTATCATCTCCTGTTTGTACCTCATGCTTATTCCTTGGATCTTCTAAATCTGATAGGAGTGCCACATTTCCTGCCACATGATTTGAACAACCTGAATCTATGTAGAAAACATGCTCATCAGATTTACCTTGTGGCATAGCCATGTTCATGATCAATAATGAATCCTCTTTGTTTGAGTCTTCTGTGTAGTTATTGTAGTCTCTCCTTCCTTTGTAGCCTCCTTGATAGTTTGAATGATTGTAGTTGTTGTAGTTGCCATGATAGTTGTTGAACCTTCCTCTTGAGTAGCCATAACTTCCTCTATTGTATCCTCTGCCTCTTTGATTCCTGGAATTCCTAAAGCAATTTTCAGTTGTATGATTAGTTAGTCCACAAATAGAACATGAGTTGGAGTCTTGGGATCTCCCCCTGCCTTGTCTACCTCCTCTTCCTCTACCTCTGCCATGTCTTCCTCTACCTGCATAGTTAGCTTGATATGTACCTGCTTCATCATCCACTTTCTTTGCCTTTCCTTTGTTATCTTTAGACTTGCTTTTATCCGTGTATAAAGCTGAAGATTGATTACCTTTAAAGCTTTCTCCATTTTTGATAAGCTTTGCCTCTTGAGTAAGTAGTTGTCCAATGAGTGTGTTGAAATCAGGTACATGCATGTCCATGTACAAATCCATAGCTGTGGTGAATGCTTCCCACTTATCATCTGCCTTCAAGCCATTGATGACCTGCCTTACAATTTGCTCTTCATCTATTACCTCTCCAATGCTTCCCAACTGATCCGCTATGTCCTTGAGCTTTGTGACAAAATCAGTCACATTTTGTTTGGGAGCCTTCTTGAGAGTTGTGAACTCCAGCCATAGTTGATGCTTCCTAGCTTTGGTACTTGAAGAAAAGAAAGCTTCAAGTGCATCCCACACTTCCTGAGATGTCTTACAACTTCTAATGTGAGGCAACAAAAAATCTGAGATAGAGTTGAGGAGATAAGACCTTGCAAGTGCATCCTTGGAGCACCATGTGCTCAATCTTTCTTGCTCTTCTTGTGTTGGTTGACTTTTGTTCCTGAAACTTGGCATAACTTCATCTCCAGCCACATAACCATATAAACTTCTACCTTGGAGATAAGCTTCCATCCTTAATGACCAAGCTGAGTAGTTACCTCTGTCCAATTTGTCAATTGATGAAGGAAATCCATCTGCCATGTTGTCCAACCTTGCTCTGATACCACTGTGAAGAGATGGATAGGTATGTGCTTGAAGATGAAGAGGTGTTGCAAAATCCTTGATCTACACCAGCCAAATGAACTCTAGGAGTATATGGTGGGCCCTTTTAGCTTGCCAATGGATGTATTAGACACCCTATGTACCTTGGAAGATCACTCTCAAAAAGATAGATCAAAACAGATAAGTTGGAGTTAGCTCAGAGGTGAAAACTTGCTATTCTTGGTTCATACACCTGTCCAGTGTTTTACATAATTCTCTGAGCACAGCAGCAATTAGCTCAATTCCTCTTGGGGAAGTCTAGGCAACTTAAAGAGCTAGCTTTCAAGATTAATCTCATAAAAAATAATGAACCACACACTGAGAATGAGTTTTAACAAGTGATGACATCATCCCGATTTTCATGGGCTGCTACAGAAATAGACCAGTGAGCAGAAAAATCAACATAACTCAAAATGTAGGAATTCAATGATTATGAAAATTTGTATGGTTATACTAGACAGTAAGCTGAATCCAACAAGCTTTAAATCACTGAATTTGAATAAGTAACCACTGAGAAATGGCTCTGACAAGATGAGTGAAAAAGTCGGGTACCTGAGAGAGAAGTGAAGATGAACAGACCCTGTTGACTTCAACTGAACATAACTGAAGATTGCAACATTCAAATGACATGAAAATTTGTGAGAATATAGTAGACTTATACAGCTAACTTTACCAAGTTAAATCACTGAAAACGATGCACCAAGCTCAGAGAAAACATCTCTGCAAGCTGACAGAGAAAACTGAGAGTAATGGCAGTGAGTAGTACACTTCACAAGAACATGGAAAGATGAACTCAAATAATCATGAAAATGAAAGTATATTGCTTGTACAATACAATGACTTACTAATACATATGTGTGCCTTGTAATCACACCTTGATATGGCATAAAGCCCAGCTCTTGGAGGTCTTCACATAGGTCTCTCTAACCACGACTAAAACTGTCATCTACTTATAGTTGAGTTTGGGAGGCTAACTTCCCTCAATCACTCTCCAATCAATCAATGATTGATTTGATTCTCTACCTACCACAAATCACGAATTCGTGGCTCCTCTTTCCCTTTTTGATCATGTGGACTCAACCACTTAAGATTCTCTTACTTTTACATTAAGTAAACTCTTCAAAAGTTACAAGAGGTAGTTCACAAGTGAACTTTACATAGTCTTCTTTTTAAAGCTTCTTCTAAGACTTTGTGAGACTCAAGCCAATACTTAGGCTTGTCATAGACTTGCTCCAACAGAAGTCAACCCAACAAGCCAGAAGAGCAGCCTTTGTTGCTGAATATGTAGCCATCCCTTGGAGTCGTTCCTGAAAAAACCTTCATCCAACAGATGTGATCATAGAAAATCAGAGCAATACGCTTCTCCCAAGAGTCTCCAAATGGTGAGTGACACAATCCTCCTAGGAGGTAGTCAGTCCATCAACTCAAAGAGAACAATAGTTGGAGAAAAGGTCCACATCTTATCCAAGTTTTGATACTTGCAAAGCCTTCCAAATGGTGAAAGTCTTTAGATGCTAGGAGACACAATCCTCCTAAGAGGCAATCGGCCTAGCAATATAAAGAGCAGCATTTGGTGCACCTTGCTTGTCACATGTGCATAGATCTTGTTGAGTAAATCTTTGGAAGACCTGAAAAAACCTTTAGTGAACAAATAATCAATCCATCAATAGCCTCCAGGTGAACATAAGCCATTCAGAGTCAGTGTGAAGCCGCAAAACTAGTGAATTCCAAGGGGCAGTTGATGATAAAAAACCATCCAAGAGCTCAAGTACCTAGGTCACACACACATATGTGTACATCTGAACCTGGTGGCACAGACGATACAAGAGTGTGACTGGTCAATAGCTCTAGATGCCAACCCATCATAGAAAACAATCAAAGGGCAATAAAATATGATGATGGACCAATCTAACATAGACTGTCATGTGCAAGAAATGCATAATTTGAAATATAAGTGCAAAGTTGGCACTCCAACCACTATCAAATGTAAAACAAAATGATTCCCATGTGAAGGTCTAGAGTTTTTGGACACCATCCCTTTGCACAGAAGTCACAAAAATCCAAACCATAGGCTCTAGCACCTGTAAATGAGGCTTCAACACCTGCCCCAAAATGTGAAGGCACCATCCATGTCAAAGTGATTGTGCATGACCGTGAGTAGACATACACCACCATCAGAACATACAGTAAGTGTGCCCAAGTAGTTCAAGTAACTGACTTGGTCCTTGTCCTTAAGCACAAGGTGCAATGCTATAGAAGAGGAACCTCCATCTGATGATGTTGTTGTAGTATGCCTTTGGGAAGCCTAGACCCTCACCACCTTACATGGAAGCAAGAAGGAAGGCTCAAGAATGCATCTCCTTTCATCCACCCCAACCTCCAACATGTCCAAGCCATTGGCCATCGGCTCGTGCTTATGCCACATGCTTGAAAACATGGAGAGAAGGAAGTCAAGGATCCTAGTCACATATGTAAAATACCAAAAAGTTGCAACATTCTACCTACACACATAGGAAACACAAGCATGCACACACACCTCACTCTCTCACACTCTAAGACTAAATACATATATGCACAAAGCCTTAAGAGAAAAGAGGGTTCTTCCATTCAAAAGATATATACATGAGGGCACGTCAAACCAAAAGCTCCCTTCTTTACAAAAACGAGCCTCTATATATAGGCTAAGTACAATTCCCCTTGTGCTCCTTTTGGAAAGTCAAAAAGGGAACATGTAATCATATCTTTCTAAATCTTGCAAATATTCCTTCTAACAACCCACTCCAACAAAATAAAGGCATGGGGAAATCTTCTACGTGGGATTTCATATATGTGTGCAAAAAGGTCTTTTATTTGAGGAGGCTTCAATACCATAGCCTAAGGGAAAAATCAAAAAGGGCTTAGGAGAGTGCTCATATGGGCACAACTCCTAAATACAAGAAAAGGGTATTTTTATGAGTGTACTAGAGGGTGCCATTACATAAGAGAAATTGTGAGCAACCCTCATAGCCCAACACTCTCCTCCCCCTAGAATTTGTAGTCCTCAACAAAGCTAAGATAGGAGAAGCATACATTGCTGAACTGGTCCAAGTTTGGGTCTTCAAATCTTCAAATCTGTAGTTCTTCAAGTCTTCAATTTTGCAAGTCTTCAGTCTTCAGTCTTCAGGTCTTCAATGCTGAGCAACACAATCCCCTTGGGGGTAGTCAGCCCAGCCTCCATCCCAATGTGGAGCACTTTGTAAGGCCGGAAATGCCTTCTCAAGAAGCTCCTAAACCTAAAATTTAAAACATACACAACAAATAGACTGAATTTTGAAAAGAAGCAGCCATTAAACTTTTATTCCAATTTTAGTTTCCACTTCGGGGAGCATCAAGTCCAACAAGATGGGCTCTTCTAGAGAAAATTCCTCATGAAGATTTGGCTTGTTCCTACAGTCCAAAAGTAGCTCAAAAGACATAGAGTCCTATAGCATTCTCATATTGTTCATAGACTAACCATAATCACCTAGACCACCACAAGTGCATGTGTGACTCATTGGAGAGTAAAACATAACTGTGATATGGTTCCTTTTGTGCCTTTATGCAAATATCAACATGCTTGCATCATTCTTCATTGTGTGTATGTTATGTGTTTCCTTTTCAACAAAAGTGTGTAGAGAACAATCAATCAAGTGATGAATCATGAAATGAAAGCACACAATTATCCTTCAAGCCACCAAGGATCAAAATAGCTACCTTTTCAATGTGTAGTTGGAGTTTTAGACTCCCTCCTCATGCAAACTCAACCAATAGCAGGGCACCAATGCTTCCAACATGTCTAGGGGTGCATCTCGTGCATCTACTAGAATTCCAAAGTTCATAAAGCATGTTCAATGTGTCCTATAGGGTCAGTCACGCAACAAGAGTCATCATCATGGAGATTTCCTAATACATGCCTCCAAAAAGAAGATAGAAAGTTTAGTCATCAATCATGAGGTGAATGCAATTTGCATTAGGATGTCTACAGGCAGAAGCAATCACACATCAACCTTATGATACAACCAATTTCTTTTGTACCAAACACAAGTGATCACATGCAACCAACACAGAACATATATAGGAAGAAAACAGGCAATTTATCCACTTCCAATGGTTATGACAATAGCGTGCTAGAGAAACTTTCAAAGAGTAGGAATCACCATCATCCTTCTTGCAAGCTTGTAACACTCAGAGTCAAGATGAATTGAATACAAAATATGCAATTGAAGATAAACTTCACATCTAAAAGATCATCAAGGAAGAGCTAAACAACCCCAAAAGCTCTTTTCAACATTTTAATTGCCATAATGGACACCTTCCCCAAGGAGAAGAGTCACAAATACTCGAGTCTCCTACATTCCTGCAAACTTTCCATGATAGATGCACATATTAGATATATGACATGGCTAAAGGATTCAAAAATCTTTAAACCCATCATGTATATCTCTCCTTGGTGGATCATTGCCTAGCTACCTAACCCAAGAAGGGTACTCACAGCATACCCCCCCAACCAAGCGCATCAAAACCTGCAACTTCAAGAATCATCAAAAAGCACGTGGTACATGAAACCAAAGGAGCAAGCAAGTCATTAAAAACTATAGCATCATGAAGCCTACAATCAGCACATACAAACACTCAAAAGTGAGCAGTCATATCCATCTAGCTTTGATAGCTGGACTAGCACAAAGTTATGGAGCAATAGCGGGTGTGACCAATTATTGTAAAACATAAGGTGGAAGCACCACATAAGTGTGTCCCTTTACACAAAACTGTGATGTATGTGCAATTATGAAACATAGGAAGAGAACTTGTTTGCCCAGAACCACCAATCCTTGAGTCAACACTAAGACTTTCAACCTGTATACACCCAAGCAACATCACCTAGAAACGTTGATTATATTCTCCAAGTGACAGCAGGGGCAATGGACACAATCCTTGGATAAACTATTGCATGCCTATGCCTTAAACAAAAAATGCACCAATCTACCTTTTTACTAGGAACATACACAACTATTCAACTTTCAGTAGACACGGTAAGGGCCCATAGAGTAGACACATACAAAACCAGCCAACACCAGCTACCATGTGTTACATGGTGTGATTAGTCTTGCAATCATGCTATATACAGAATGGAAGGGTCATATTGTAGTATAGAAATAGTAAGTCTCAGAGTTAAGGGTCCATCATCAGCATTCCCTTGAGCCTGAATATATCTTCAACCCCAAGAATTCCATAATTTTTAGTTGCACGTGTATAACATCATTAGAGCATTCACAGGTGAAGGTCATGATTCCAGTAAAAAGCTTTGCAAATGTAAACTCCAAGATCTGCAACACCTTGAGTACTGCCCAACCAAAACTTCGCCCCTCACCTGCACACTCAGACAAATAGGTATTTTGCAAAATACACATGATCATAGTATAAAGAACATCATAAAGAAGCACAAATATTAGCAATTTGAGTTTTGTAGACATAACATATCTATGCATTCAATGTATTCTCAGTTTGGCTTGATACAAGGAATATGGAAAGACATATTTTGTAGTTATGGAGCATGGATATAATTCTCCTGAATGTGGTAATCAAGAAACCCCCCCCCCCCCCCCCCACCACCACAAGCACCCAATCTCCCATGCATTAAAACCTCTTGTCATGAGGCACACAAAGAGGGGCCACCCTTGTATAGTATAGAAGGAAATGTGAAACCAGGGGAAAAAAATGGTGGCCATCATGATGCTATGCAAAATGTTGCCAAAATTTTTATCCCCGTCCCTAGTTTTACCATGTGCCGCCCTCCTTTACACAACTGTTAAGCCTCAAAGCAATTAAGAATATGACAAAATATGCTAAACTTAGCACTCGTGTTGACACGGGCACTTGGATTTCAGACTCCATCCCAATTAATGGGCAGCCACCATCTTTCCCACCATAATTCCACGCATCATGTAGTCCTACAATTATGGTAATCCTTGTAGTGATGTTATGGACAATAAAGTCTGCACCCAAAAAAAAAAAAAACGGAATGATAGCAATTAAGGATAGTGAACATAAATTTATAAAAGATCATATGGTGTGGTTCTCATGAATCCTAGAGCTTTCTCAACTTTAAGTCTAATAAGTAGACTTTCCATAGCCGTATGAAACTCATACATGTCGACCCAACAATCTTCTTCATTCATTCACTAGGGGGGAGTTCAAAACATATGCATTCGTGTGTGTATTCAAAATTGAAGGACCCTTACATCTTCAACACATCATCATGCAAGCCTCTTTATTATACCAAAGTGATCACCTCTAAGATGGTGTAGCAGCACAACATGTAAGGACCATACAATCACCAAGGATTCTAGAGGTTCTCATAAGATCGTGATTAAGAACACATGAGAAAGAAGAGAAGATGAAAACATCTCACTGTAGCTTGAATTTCTGGCTTGAAGCAAAACAATGCACACATTTGCTTTTGCCCATACCAAAAAAGATTGGCCCCATCGTCCCGACAAGATTGAAAAATCAAAACTATTGGTAGTCCTAGCAGGGATGTTGTAATGGAAGTGCTTAAAGAAAATCCACCTAAAATAACAAAATTACCATGTCCTTGCAAGTTTTTTGAAGGCACCTATTGCCTTTGACCTTCCAATTCTGTAGTTTAGAAAGTCGTAAACAGGGTGACAACATTCAATAAATACATATGTTCCTCATCAGGAAATGTGAATACATGAAATCAAAATACTTCAAGCCCCTTATGCAGTGTACAAGAACCCAAGCTCTACATACTCTTATACAATTATCTAAGATAACCCAACTAGGAACCAAAAGATAACAGCAATTTACAGCTATTTCGAGGAGAGAGATAAAGAGAGAGAGCCACCATGCTACATATTACAAGATTCATGTGACAAATTCTTCTAGGAGAGTGTAGCTCAAGCGTAAGCACCAACTCCTTTACTTGTCAATCCGCGGAGACGTGAGGACCGGTATGAAGACCACGAGAAAGTGAAGGCACAAGTGCGTGAGTGAAAGCACACAAACATGCACACACATACACACACACGCGCACAAAGTAAGATCAAAGAGAGGAACAATGGAAAGCTTAGATTGCAAAAGAGTTCTCTTGAAAAAGTTCTATTCTCTCACAAGCCAACCCCCAAAAATGAGCTCTCTAGCTCTTTTTATAGTTTTTTGACTAGTTTTGGCCCTGTCCAGACCTAGTGTCCGGCCTAGTTAAAAATTAGGTTCCAGGGCTTATTTGAGGGCTCAAACGAAGTCTAAAAATTATGAAAATTGGTACGATGGTACTTCTAATACTCCTCAAGCTCGAGGACTCCTCGGCTTGAACAAAATGGAGTTACTAAAAATAGATAATGGTATTTACAATGGTTTTTAGTGATGAAAATCACTATTTTTGTAGGGGATTCTTCTGAAAATTTGACATACACTTCTTGGAGCTTCCTACTTGCTCCCTTTCCTCGTGTGTCCACCTTTTGATGTGCTTCCATGCTTTGTCCTTGACTTTGAGCTTCAACACTCCCCCCCCTCTCGAGTCTGTCGTCCCTGACAGACCCTTGTTGGAAGGGCTGTTCTGTGTAGTGCTTTGAGAGGTGGTGTCCATCCGTTGTATGAGCTGGTTCCTTGGATTCCAGCAAGAATGTGTCGTTGTGAGCTTTCAAAACTGCAAGTTGCTCAAAAGAGGTTGTCAAGAGTGATTTGGAGCAACTACTGGCTTCAATTTGCTTCCGAGATATGGATGTTGTTCCCATGATGTCCGCTAGCTCTTTTAAAGATGATGTTGAGAGCAGTCATGCCAACTACTCATAACCCATAATGAATGATGGGTAAGTGTGTTCGTGCCTGGGTTGAAAAAAGTATGTGCCTTGTGCACGGCCTTGTAATGTAGCCCTACGCATGCTTACTTGGAAAATGCATTGGAAGAAGTATGGTGCAAAAATTGCGGGTCTTGAGCTAAGTGCTCAAGGGTATGCTGACGAAGAGGTTTCCTAAACTATCATGGTTATGGTGTTTCCAGAGTAAAGATACTTACCATGGTGAAGGTTGATGGATGTTTGTCTCTTCGTGTTGTACACTCGGCCTTTGGGATGGAACCTTGTTGATGAATGTCCATGTTGATTGTCCACTGATGAGATCTTTTGAGTGGTGGATCCCCTCTCCTCTTTTCAAAGCAACATTTGTCACTAACAATGTGCATTTCTGAGCTTGGGCTCATGCATGTTCACTTCCCTATATTGACACTCAGAGGAATATTGGACACGTGCCGGTTTCTAAGAGATTACCATGCTGATTGACATAGACCATTCACCAGTGCTACTGTTCCATACTGGTTCAGGAAATACTGAGAATTGAATTGCTTTATATTCCTTGGCAAGCAACATCGGGTAACTACACCAAGCTGAGTTTCACATATTCTCTTTAGCTCACCATATGCAGGAGTCTTCTCCTCCAGAACTACCTTTTGCAGATATCTCCTTGGACATGAAGTAGTTAAGCATCACTCAAGTTGCGGACCTTCAAGCTCTTCATTCCTACCATGGTAAGAGAAAATCATAGTGGGAGATGCCATGTTCATGCCAAATGCTTGTCATCTACCAGATAAGGCAGCAATAATCTCACTGCTGGCCGAGACACACTTCTATCCAAATTGATAAATGCCTAGTAATCAACAGTTCCACCTTCAACTAAGCATGACTCATTCATGTTTCATAAGCCAAACCTGGGAACAAGCTCTCTCCCACTTTTCTTTCTCCCTTTTTTTTTTTTTTTTTTTGAGGAACAGGATATCACAAAACAAGAACACAAAAGTTAGTATCAATAGAAATGTTTGACCTATGTCACTGTGCTTTTGTGCATGGGATTCTCAAGTGTGTCTATGCACGGCCGTGTAATGTGGCCCTATATTAATGCATACTTTGGAAATGCATGACCTGAATGGTGCAAAAGACAGGGTTGTGCAAGGAGCACATGGTTGTTGCTCAATCGAGGCTTTCGATGTTATTTGTGGAGGTTGATGCCGACCTTGGTGGAGGTATCCATTGAGTCTCGAACTGATGTAATCCTCCTTATTGGAGTCTGTAGCTCAGTGATGAGTAGCACCTCCTTTAATGTCAATCCGGGAAGACATGAGGATGGTATGAAGACCACGAGCAAGTGGAAGCACAAGTGCGTGAGTGAGAAGCACACAAGCATGCACACACATACACACACACGTGCACACACAGTAAGAACAAAGAGAGTAAGACAATGGAAACACTTCTATTGCAAGAAAGTTCTCATACAAGCTCAAACTACAAGAAGCTAACCCCAAAAATGAGCTCTCTAGCTCTATTTATAGTTTTTGACTAGCTTTGGCCCTGTCCAGACCTAGTGTCCGGCCTAGTTAAAAATTAGGTCCCGGGGCTTGTTTGAGGGCCCAAACGAGATCTAAAAATTATGAAAATTGACAGGCGACTACATCTAAGGCTCCCCAAGCTCGAGGACTCCTCGGCTTGTACAAAATGGAGCTACAAAAAGGTGAAATGATATTTACAAGGGTTTGTAGTGATGAGAATCACTTTAAAATGATGTGAGGGTTTTTGAAAAAAATGAAGGGTTGCCTCAGTGCTAGATCTGCATGTGTGTCCATACTTGCTTCTTCCCGCATCCTGTCAACACTCTCCCCCCCCTAGGGTCTGTCGCCTCTGACAGACCTCTTTTCCACCGTTTGATCAATGTATTTTTGCAGGAGGTCGGTTGCCAATTCTTGTTCTTTGATTCTTAAACCTCTGATTAGGTCTCGTTGCAAAGCCTCCCAATCAACTGTACCAGGCATGTCAGGTCGTGGCATCGTGTAAAGCTCGGAATGCATTGTTTGCTCGCATGCAAAGAGATGGAGTAAATGCGTAGGCCGTGGCGCGAATACCTCTGAATGTGCTTCCCAAAACCCCGTGGTGAACATATCGTCGAATGTTTGCTTGTAGCAAGCAGGGAGATATCTTATGCGTGCATGCCATGCGTAAGCCACTCGTATGCTCGGGGTTGTGCTCATATCATATAGCAGGTCGTAGTTACCATTAATAAACCCGGGAATAGGAGGTTGAATACGGCATACATTGCGAAAAGTTTTGAGTACGACCTGCATCATATCGAAGATCTTGAGCATCATCTGGGCAGCCACATCTGGCATAGGGTGGAGGCGTGGTATCCAATGTCTGATGGTTGCGATCATGTATGACACTGTGGGAGTACCGGTTGGGGGGGCGATGGCGGGGTAATTGAGCCATTCTTTACAGTTTGCGTTATTCTGAACCTTGATGGCAAAAGCTTTCCATGATCTGCGTCTTTGCACTGGCCCAAAACACGGATTGTACTTCAAATGCATGGGGGGCGTGATCCCATGTTCGAAGCATTTCTGGGTAAGTTTCGAGTAACTTCTGCCTCCAAGTTGGTTGGAATATGGCCCCTTTTCGTTCCGCTTCTGGTATATCTTCTGGTTCGAACTGTGTGGCAAATGTTGGGCACTTGTTGGTGACCCTTTTGATTTCTGCATTGTAGTCGGCCAACAATACAAAATAGGGCTTGTATTGTAATTCTGAGCTAGTGATAAGGCGTCTAGGGGCAATGTGCCTGAAGTACTCTGAGTGAAGGATGGTGTCCTCAATGGCCTTCATTGCCAGCATCTGAGTGGATATCCGTTCCTGATGAGTTTGCCCCATTTCCTCTACCTGTTTCATCCATGCCGATGGGGGTTCCTCATAGGTATCTTGACCTTCTTCTGTTACACGTCCTCCTGGGAATGGTTGAGGCTCGTAGGTGTCGTCGAATGCTTCCTCCACTGGAATAGTAACTGCTTCTTCTTCTAACGGTTGCTCTGGTGGGGAAGGAGGTCGTTCGTACTGCATCAACTTCAATTTTAATTCTGCGATCTGTTGCCGTAACTCCAGTACGTCGTTGGTCATTGAGTGTTCAGGTTCGGTTGAAGTAGCAGCGTTGGTCATTTCTTTAGGTTCCTGTCGGTGTGGTGTAGACTCTTGGGGTCTCTGTAGGTCCTTCAGCTGGTCGGCAAGCTGATCATGTGCTTCTAAAAGATTGGCATAAGTTTCCAAGATTTGTTGTATGCTTTCTGAGGGAACAGCTTGAAATTTAACCGGGTCTATGGGTGCTCCCGGGGTGTTCTCCATGGCCGCCTCGAGGTTCTCTTGGTTTTGTTGTTGAAGCCGTCTGTTCTCTTCTTGCGCTGCTGCCAGATGTCATCGTAGCAAAGCCATGTTTCGTTGAAGCCTTGCATTGCGGCCCATTTGATCTCGCAGCTGTTCCTCCATGGCTTTGCTCTCTTCCATATGCCTCGCTTCGAGTTGCGCATTTGCCTGTTCGAGGTCGGATATCTTGCTTTGTGACTCCGTATGACTGAACTCCAAAGCATTGACACGCTCTTGGAGAGTTGCTGAGAGGGTGCAAAGCTCTTTGTTATTTTCTTCCAATAATGTATATTCCTGCTTAAGCTGAGTGGCAGCTTCGAGCATCGTGTCGAGTGCAAGACTAAATGAGGTGGATGCGGGGGTAAGGATGGAAGATGCAGGGGGTTGGGAAGTGGGAATGGGAAAAGTGGATGTTGTGCCTATCGTGTGTGGAAGTGGTGATGTGAGTGTAATAACCTGTGATGGTGTTGTGAGAACAGTGGTAGTGGGTGACCCAGCGGATGGTGAGATGTCCATGGGATCGGACATGAGAGAGTGTGATTCGTGAAATGTGAACACCGGGATGGTGGGTGGTGTGATAGTGGTGGCTGTGAATGTGGGGAAGTGAATTTGGGGAAGGGACTTTTTCTTATGTTCATCAACCTGTTGAAGAATGTTTACAAGTTGGGTCCAGAAGGAGGGTTGGGTGATTAGTGTGGTGCCCGAGGCAGTTACAAGGGATGGGGTAGGTAGAGTTTGGGAGGGAGGAAATGGAGGGGTGGAGGGTAAAGATATGGAAAGAGTCTGACTAGTGACAGATGGTTGTCCAAAGGCATGGGGGAAGGAAGGGTGACCTAATTGGGGTTCAAAAATCTGAGTGACAGAGATGGATGAGGGTGAAGGAAGGAAAGTGGACACGGGGGTGTGTACAATGGTCTCACTATAGGAGGAGAATGGTTGTGTAGAAAGACACGTGGAGAGAGGCTCTGAGGGTGGGATAGGAGAAGATGGGGGGGATGATGCATGCGTAATGTCCTCCGGTTCATCATTGGGCCTAGGGCTAATCATGTGAACATCTTCTGATGTGGACGTAGCTAACGCGGTAGATACTTCCATCTGAATCATCTTTCCTTGTCGCGGCCGTGTATCAATTCTTCTTTGATCATAAGCAGGGTTCTCTTGATAGACCAAGGTTCTCATTGCTTCACTGATGCCACAGGTGTCCGCCAAAAGATTTAGTGATTCTACAAACTGGGGGTCGATATGCTCTGAGTGTAACATCTGGTTTACTAGGGCCCTATTTGCTTCTTCTGACATTTTATGGCGTCGTTGTACCTGCTTGATTGTTTGGTATAGTCGTTGGAGCTGTGCCGTATATGCAGGGGCTTCGTCTTCACTCTCTTCCGGGTTATCTCTTGGTGCCTTCTCCTGAGCTTGTGTGCTTAGTCTTTGAGGAAGTTGTGCCACTCCTATCTCCTGTACACTGCTTGTCTCGCCTCGTGCATGTTCTCTTTGGGTTGATGCCCCCGGATCGACATTGTCAGGGCAACCTTCACTGTCTGATAGATGAGCCGTCTGCAGAAATGTTTCAAAATCAAAATTTGGGTCCTCGGTGAAGGTGGCCATCGCTGCAAATTCTGCATCGGTAGGTAGCGGAGGGGCAGAAGGAGTGGGCTGTACCACCTCTCTTGGTTGAGACTCCTGGAGATGGATTGTGATAGGTGCCACCTGGGCTTCCTCTCTAGTGGAGACTTCGGCGGTGGTTACTGGAGGGATCAGGACCTGTGAAAGGGATCCACGCATTCTTTTTGCAGGCTGACTCCCTGACTTTCGCCCTTTGAACAGCTCCAGGTGTGCATATTTTAGGGCTCGAGCAACTGGCACATCATATGCCAGACATCTGTAGACGATTCTCGTCAACGCACAACACCCATGTAAAGTGGGCTTCCTCAACCCCCGCTTGCCTGCCTCATACACCTGATCTAAGATCCATACCGGCATCTTGATGGGCAAGCTTCCGGTCTCTGCTAAATACAACCCGTACCATATCTTCTTGTGAGGCTGAGTGAAACGGTCCTGAGCGGGAAATGCGAAGTGCTGGAGGCACATCCGCAGAGGTATGGCGATGTTGGGGGTGAGGGCGCACATTTCTTTGAGCTTCTTGACTCTATTGCTTTTCATTGATTCTGGTATCAAAGGGTCGCGATCTGAAGGCACATGAGTTCCATACATTTGAAGGGCTTCCCTGATTAACGTTACATTTAATTCAAACTTCCTCATCTCCTCCAGATTGGATAAGGAGGGCACCCAGAATGTGCCTGAATGATCTTTATCCCCGGTAGGTTTCAACGTAGCAATCAAGTAGTAGCACCTGAGGAAGTCAGGTTTAGGTAGAGGTGCACTGAAGTAAGCTTGTAGTCCTGCCTTTTGCCAGATATCTTGAAGTGGAGCTGCATTCTGTAAGGTCTCAAATTCTCTTGAAAAGAATTGGAAGGTCCACCAAACCCCTCCACACTCCATCTTGGACTCCCATATGTGATCTGCGTCTCCCAAATCCCCTGGCATTTCATTGAACCAATGGGAGTGCCCTTTTACTCTTTCGGTTAGTCCACTGGGTGGATCTGGAATAGGAATCCTTCGCACATTCAAGAATTCTTCAGGCCTAGCTGTTGGTGGAGCTTCCACTGGCATGGCATCCCAATTGATAGGAGCACCAGATCCTACCTGAGAGCTTGTGCCTGCCGCTGTTGCCATGAGAGTAGGTTGCTTATCTGCTGGAAGACGAAAGGCACATTAGTGTTGCATAGGAAACAAGATGTAATGGTGTTCCCTTCACAATACTAACATGACAATTCCGGAGGTCAGTGGTTAGTGGTGAGGTGTTTATGATATGTGTGAGTGGTGATTAGAGGTCATTGTCGTCCTAGATGCATACTTTGGTGATGCAATGGGCTCGGAATGCTTTGTGTTAGTGTGGACGGATTTACAGATTAGGGTCAGGGGGTTTAGTACACAGTTTAATTCTCCACACTTTGATAGGTAAGTAGTAGCTCTTAGAGCTTTAGGACACGTGAAGATTTCGGTTTGAGAGTGTGATGTATTTGGGACCTTGTGGGCACCCATTTCCAGACATTCCTGGGGTTGATGGGAGTGGGGACAGTGAGAGGTGTAGGTATCTTGTCACATTCTGAGTTGTTGGCCAAGAGTGCTTGTGAAAGCTGCTTCATCCTAGTGCCTGAAGGTGAAGTAATTTGGGCTTGTAAGCTAGCCTTGGGCACCCATATCTGTCTAGCATTAGGGGTGGCCTTCATTGACCGCTTAGGAACCCAAATAGAAATGGTGTGCCTAGGGGTTATCCTAGGGGGCTTCTTAGCTTTGTTCCTTGATGGTGAGGCTCGTTTCTTGTCTCCTTGAGAATCTGCTATTGGAGCTGTGGGTCTCCCATCCTTGCGTATCCAGATCTGCTTCACGCCACGAGATGCTCCATGTTGCGCGGGTTGGCGCTCCTCCCTCTTGATCAGCGGTCTCCTTCGTATAGACTGATGTTCGGTCCGTTCGTTTAGAATCTTCTTTGGATCAATTAGGAACTCCTTCTTGGCTCCTGAACCTTCAGTAAGATTGACATTCCTCTGCACCATAGAAGTTTGGACAAGCACAACGTGGTTATCTTCGTGTGGATTCCTGGAGGGACCAGGAGTTGGTGCCTGTTCTATTGGTTTGAGTGCTTGATTTTCTAATTCAATCGTGAGACGACTTTGGCCTACCCAAGCCTGAAGAATTCCACTTCTTAGGTTCAGGTTGACTGCGTGATCATAGATCCAGTCTTGGCCCAAGATAAGCGGTTCGGTCAGATCCTCGTCTTCACACACCAGCACTTTTACTGGCATGAGGACCTCTTGTATGTAGAGGGGAAGATCCACCTCTCCCATGCAGGGGGTTTCAACACCTCCTAATCCTATCAGATAGGCTTCTATGGGTTTTACCTCCAATTGCAGCTGCTGGCAATAAGAAAGCCGAACTGCACTTGTGGCTGCTCCTGAATCAATTAAAGCCCTCACACTTGTTGTGCTGTCTCTTTGTCCTATTTCTAGGGTCACAAAAGGTCGTCGGTCCACTATCTTATGGATACGTTCACCTGAAGCCTCACACATGGCCATGTGATAGCCTGGAGACTCTTCAGTGTTAGTCATAGGCTGGTCCCTTCCTTGTCTTCTCAACTTCATTCGTTTGATACGCTCTAAGGCCTCTGCCTGTGCCTCTTCTCGAATTCGTTTTTCCTCCTCTTTACGTTGCTTAGTAATATTGAGTCGGCTTAGCATCTCCTCCGTGAGGGGTTCCTGATACAGCTTGACTCTGCATCCGCTAATATAGTTTGGGAGGACCTCCCCCTCTAAAGTGGCTAGTTGTACTGCTCCACTCGTGGAGATCCTATTAATGATCATAGGTCCGTAGCCTCTCTTTTCTAGCTTTCTTGCGTGTTGTTTCAATGTGTAGACTAACACTAGATCTCCTGCCTTCAAGCTCTTATCCTTCACATGGGCATCAAAGTATGCCTTTTGCCGTTTCTTTGCAGCATAGATACCTGCTGCTGCTCGTAGCCTCGTCTCACCTAAACGCTCTAGATCTAAGATCCTAGAGGACAACTCATGTCCATTCCACTCATGCTCTTGTGCTACTCTTAAAGCTGGGATTAGGAAATCTAGTGGTAACACTGCATTCTGTCCGAAGACCATCTGAAATGGGGTGGCATTGAGTACCGTTTTGTAGGCAACTCGGTATGCCCAAACAGCATGGTGAAGTTGTTTGTCCCAATCAGAGCGTTTATTATTGACCAGTTTCGTCAATACGTTACACAAGATCTTATTCGTGCTCTCGGCTTGTCCGTTAGCTTGTGGGTGATAGGGTGCAGACTTTTTATGTACCACCATGAATTCTTGAAGGAGATTTTCAATGACCTCATTCAAGAAGTGTGTACCTCTATCACTAACTAACTCTATTGGTAACCCATATCTAGTGAACACATTTTCGAATAAGAACTTAGCCGTTGTTTGAGCATCATTCTTTGTCGTGGCCTTTACTTCCACCCACTTCGTAAGGTAATCTGTGGCTACAATAATGTATTCTGCATGGGAGTTCCTAGCTGGGGGGTTGATGGGACCGATAAAGTCTATACCCCACTTTGAAAACGCACGTCCTCCCATCATTGGTCTTAATGGCATTTCATCTTTTCTTATCGGATATTGGGTACGTTGGCATGTGTCGCAACTCTTCACATAAGTATGTGCATCCATATGAAGAGTGGGCCACCACAGCCCTGAGAATAGAATAGTCTTAATCACTCTGTCAGGCCCAAAGTGTCCACCTGCAGCACCGCTGTGTGCCGTTTCTAAGACTTTCAAGTAGTCTGATTCATGTACGCACAGTCTTAGGTAACCATCCTTGCCTCTTCGATACAGGTTGTCTCCTACTAAAGCATAGTCTTGAGCCTCTTGCTCCATGCTCCGTTTTCTTGCAGCACTAGCCTGATTGGGTAATGTTCCTGTTCTCATGAACTCGACCAGTGGAGCACTCCAATCTGGGATTAATGACATGTGATAAAGGGTGGCATGCTCCACTGGGGGTCTCTCCTGGCACCCTGGACAGCTCTGGATCCACTCTTGTATTTCTTTGTCCATTCTAGGCCAATACACTCCTAAGCGTTTTAGATTCTGCAAGGTTCGTTGTTTAGAGTAGTGATTCCCTAGCAGTCCCTCATGGGCTTGTTGCAGCCAACTAGCATGTTCATCATCCTCGACACAACAAGCTAATACGCCCTCGTTATCTTGCTTGTACATACTTCCGGCTAATATTTGATACTTTAGCGATTTTACAATTTCCTCTTTGCTTGTCTTAACATTTTTATTTGCAGGCCCGAAGGTTAGGACTGGTACCAACTTATTTGCCCATTTAGGAACAACTTCTAAATTGAACAGATAAGCATCGGGCAATTCATCAGACACTCCTTGCGGTGGCTCTCCTGAAGTGATGCGAGAAAGATGGTCTGCCCTAAGATGGGTTCTACCTTTCCTGACAACAACTTCAAAGTCGTATTCCATTAGTAAGGGGAACCATCTTACTAAGCGGCCTGTATTGCAAGGTTTATTGACCAAATATAGTAAAGCTTGATGATCAGTGAAAAACTTGAACTTATTGGCCAATAGATAGTGTCTAAACTTCTTCACAGCATATACCATACCTAGGCCTTCTCTTTCCGTTGTGGTATAATTTCGTTCAGTTGCATTTAGTTGCCTACTAGCATATGCTATCGGCAAATCTAGGTTTCCTTCACCTGTGGGTTGTGCTAGCACACATCCTATTGCATGATTGGAGGCATCTACATGGACGTGAAAGGGTTTGCTCCAATCCGGAGTAGTCAATATTGGTGCTGTGCACAAACGTCTTTTCAGCTCGTTGAAAGAATTCTCGCATTCCTCGTTCCACTCAAAGTTTGTTAACAACCCATAAAGAGGTTTAGCTATGATGGCATACATGTGGATAAACCTACAATAATATCCACAATGGCCCATAAAGGCTTGTACCTCCTTAACATTCCTTGGTCTGGGCAACTCTGCTATTGCTCTCACTTTGTCCTCATCTGTTGAAATTCCATTCTTAGAAACGATGTGACCTAAGATCTTACCTTGTCGTACCATGAACACACACTTCTCTGGATTCAGACACACTCGATAATCTCTACACTTGTCGAAGATTTGCCTGAGCTCAGGGATGTGGTAACTTCTTTCTTGGGAATGGGCGCATAAATCATCCACATATACTTCTAAGCTCTTCCGCAAGAACTCTTTGAAGACATGACACATGAGTCTTTGGAATGTTGCAGGTGCATTGGTGAGCCCAAATGGCATCACACGAAATGCAAAGATTCCCCATTCTGTGGCAAAGGCCGTTTTGTGTTGATCTTCGGGGGCAATGGCCACTTGGTTGTAACCTGAAAATCCATCAAGGAAGCTGTAAACTTCCTTACCTGCAACACGCTCCAAAAGATGTTCAGTGATTGGCAGTGGATAGCTATCTCTAATCGTAGCGGCATTGACTTTTTTAAGGTTAATGCACACTCGCAATTTCCCATTCTTCTTGGGCACCACTACAATGGGGGACACCCATTCAGTGTGCTCAATCTCATAGATGAATCCGGCTTCAATCAGCCTGTCAATTTCCTCTTTTATTTTGGCCGCATAATTGTCATTATATGTGTAGGGTTTTTGTTTGGTGGGCTTAGCATCAGCGGTCATCGGAATCGTATGAGAGCAAATCTCTGGATCTACTCCTTTCAAGTCTCTATAATGCCATGCGAACACATCCCTATATTCCCTTAATAGAGCTACAAGCTCTGCTTCTTCTTCTGCACTTAGGTCGTCTCCTATGTACGTACATCGCTCTTCGTTCCCTTCAATGGTCACTACAATTTTTTTGGTCTTTTCTTTATTGTCATATGCTTCTCCTATAATGGCCTCTCTCTTAGGCATTCGTACCAAAATTTTCCGGTCTTCCACTTCATATTTCTTGAAATTTTCTGGTACTTCAAACAATGATTCTTCCTCTTCTTGTCTCACTGCTTTCCTTTTCTTTTTCTTTTGACCTCCTTCACTTCCTTTCTTTGAACTTATCGTTTTAATACTCGCAAGGGGTTCTTCTTCCTTTTGGGTTAACACCGCTAGGTCTTCTAAGTAGTGTTCCTCTGAGTCAAAGTATGTATCCATCACAATGGATTCTAGGTCATCGTCATTCTCTTCTTCTTCTATGAACACACTAGGATCACACTCTTCCAACAAGGGCTGACACATGAACACTGAAATATCATAACCCTCCTCATCACAATGGGGTGTCCATTGTTCCTCATTGACTGCAATGTCCATGGTAGCTAAGATTTCTGCCCAACCATGAGGCTCAAATTCCTCATCTGGAAATATCATTGGTGTATAGGCTGGGTCTTTTATTGGTCTATCTCCTGGGGAAGTTCCTTCTTCTCTCGCTTTTAGGCGCTTTTCCTCTTCCTCTGCGACCTTGCACATCCACAAGTGAGTATCTTCATGCAACCAGGATGGTTCAGGTGAACTTCCAGAATGCACGGAGATAGAGTCTTCTTTCGCTTTGTGGATAGGATTCCACTGTAGGGGTGGTACATCTCTGAAGGTGTGATCCTTCAGATTGACCTTGGTGGTGACCCCTAAGTGCTGTAAGTACAAGGAGTTGGTTCCCCAATCTTGTACTATTTGTAATTGTCGTAGGAAGGGTCTTCCTAGGATCATCTCGTAAACATTATTCTTCTCAAAGTCACATATGGCAAACGTATGTTCAAACTCTACACCACAAGTGGTTAGAGTTATCCCTTCAAGCAATCCGAGAGGTCTTTCAAAATGACCATCTGCCATTTGAAGTTTCATTCTCGTTGGTCTTAAGGTGGGTTTGCCCCATCGCTTCCACAAGGAGGTAGTCGCAATCGCAACACCCGCACCCGAATCCACAATTGCTTTGGTTGTGTAACCTTGATAGGTGATCGGAAGATAAGTGTTACCTTCTTCACCTTCGCTCATGTCTCCTATCTTGTCGAGAGGTACCTCGGGTATTTTTTGTTTAGAGCCTACTTTTGGTGCATCGGATTCAAGTTCTGGAACCTGATCCTTCACATGATTCCAGAGCTCCGGTTTTGCCTTGAGGAGTTCCTCTACAGTGAGGTGACATTGAACCTTAGTGTTCTTCACAACATCAGTGTTCCTGGGAATCACTGAGTCTTCATTTCTTACCAATATCGTGGGAGCTCTGATCTGGAGAGATTCAGATTCCCATGGGCCTGTGAAATGAGGCAACTCTTGTAAAGAATTAGATTCAAAATCTAATCTCTCATCCTCTTGTTGCTCTGCTTGATCCCCATAGATAGAGGGAATGTCTTGGGGAAATTGATCACGAAGATCATCAATCTCCGGAATGGGAGGGGAATCACCCTTCTCCTTTGCCCATTTCTCTTCTTGTATTTCCCGCAAGAACTCTCAAGAGTACTGTTGTATTGAAGGAGGTATTCCAGTATCCGTAGAATTAGGAACATAAGCTCCCATTTGTGGTGAGCTTCCTCTTTCAACAACTGGTTGAGCCTGTGGAGGTAAAGAAACTTGTGATTTGTTTACCAACTGCTCTAATCTTTCTAGTAAGCCTTGGAAATGCAAATCGTGCTTGACAGAGTTTGTCTGATTGAACTTTTGACTAGTCTCAAGTATAGCTTGAGCTTGTTCTACCATTTTCATGCACATTTTCATCCGTTCAATCTCTAAATCTGCTCTGGGGTAACTCTTGTCTAGGTTTGCAGCTGTTGGCCCTTCTTGAAGTCGAGCCTGGTAGGCCTTGAACATCATGTCCAAGCCTTCAGGAGTGGGGTCAGCTAATACTGATCCTACTCGGGGTGGTGGGTGGGTTGCGAGGGGTGTATTAGAGGGTGGAGAAATGGAGGGTGATGGGGATGGTAGTGGTGGAAGTGTGTGGGAGTGCGGTTGAGATGTGATCTCTGTGATTTTTGCCTTGGTTTCTCTCACGCTTTCTTCAAGTTCGTTTATCTTTTTTGCCCATTGCCTCTTCATTCTTTCCCGACTATCCTTCCAGGCGCTAGTTCTCTTTTTGGGTATGCTCTCTGTTTCACTCACCTCGGGGCTTTTTTCGGGACCAACTCCTTGGTGTTGTTGAAGTGCCTGGGCTCTTGTGATCACCTGCACAGGTGCAGTGGAAGTCACACTCCCTGTGGCGTCTACAACTAACCCAACAACATTGATAGGAGTGATTTTAGGCATGTTATTAGGGTTCTTCGGGCAATCTCGTAGGAGATGCTCTTTCCCGCAGTCTTGACAGAAGCCCTGAACGGTTACTGGTTGAGGCTGTGTAGAGGCAGGTAGTGGACAATCACGTATAAGGTGATCTCCCTGACACCTGAAGCATGGTCCTCTAGGAAATGGAGGTAGTACCTGCCTAGGTTGAGGTCTAGAGTTGGGGTTTGTGTACATAACATTAGAATACTCAGGTTCCCCACTATTTTCACTTGGGTCCTCATAATAGTATGACTCGTTATGCTCGGGTGACTGCATGTAGTAAGCATGTGGGCTATCAATATGTGTGGAGTCAAAACTATGGTCACTTGGATCACTGTCTGATAGCAATGGGGTGACTGGAACTATGGCTCTATTCGGATTTTCTTCAGTAGATGCATATTTCACTGGGATCACATTGGTTGGAGCAGGGGGTTGCTGCACTAGGACTGGTTGAGGTCTCTGCTGCCCTTGATAAGGTGGCTGATAAGTTTGTTGTGGTCTATTGTATTGTGGTGATGGGTACTGATTCTGGTACCTACCATGTTGTGGATATGGCTGAGGATAATTTTGCCTAACAGTTTGTTTGTTATATGGGCAATCTTGTGCCGCGTGATTGGTGTACCTGCGCTCTATGGTGCAGTACTGGCTACTAGGATTCGCCTGGGGTTGGGCCATAATGGGGCATACACTTGCCATATGTTCACCGCCACAATTGTAACACCGCTTAACTGGGGCAAATCTCGGAATTTGCTTGCTAGAGACACCAAGTTTTTGGGCTACCTTCTCTGCAAGTTCCTCGATGGATGTGGATTGACCAGATGTCTGTTTACTAGAGCTATCCGAATCCTTATAGATTTTTGATAGTTCTAATTCCTCACCTAGATTGTCCTCAATGTCTATGCACATGCGCACGCACTCTTCTATCGTTCTGGGATCCTTCAGGTACACATACGACCTGAGCTTAGTGCTCAACAATCCATCTAGGAACAAGGCCACTTGTTTGGCTGGTGTGGGTAACTCCGGCATCGGGCATCTCTCCAGGTATTGTCTAAATCTTCTTCCAGCTAGTCTGACCGTCTCTTGAGGTGTTTGTTTGAAGCTGTGAATTAGTGAGGAGGTGTTATGCCTGATTCCACTCTTAGAAAACTCAACAATAAATGCCTCTAAGAGTTGGTCTATGTTTCTGAAATGCCTCTCATTCAGTGGTTGGAACCACGTAAGGGCAGTGTTCCTAAGGGTTAGACCGAAAGCATTATATTGTGTGAATAGGTCCTCCACCTGTTCAGCTTTCAACACCTGCCGAAATTCTGCCACATGGTCATAAGGGTCTCCCGTGCCATCGAAATAGTTCTTCATGGACTTCACCAGTTGAGTTGGTCGCAGGGTCCTGGTGTGTTCTCTCGGTCTTGGCAAAGGAAAATCATCAATATTCCTTTGATTCCATGGGGTTCTATGTCTCTCAGGTTCCACTCTATTCCTTTCTGTTCCCGTTCTTTCTCGTCCCAGGGAGTTGGCAAAACTTACCTCAGGTTTGTCTCTGCTTCTCTCTCTTTGAGCTCCGTGAGCTTGGGAGGTCCCAGCTCCTTGGTGACTGTAAGACACATTAGTCCGAGGAGGTTGGGGAAAAACAAATTCACCCTTCCATGTGTAGGCATGTCTGCCATGCTCAGTGACCACGAAGATTCTCTCTGATGCATTGTCTAGGTAGGTTACTTGGCCTGGGCTATCAGGATCTTTAAACTCATAGATTGTGAGGGCACTCACTTCCTGAGGTTGAGAAGATTTATATCTCCAAAAAGCCTCATCGGTTTCTCGGTTTAAAAGCAGGTCTATGCTTTTATTATCCTGTGGAATCCACTCTGGGGTCATGATTCTGGTCAAGACAGATTTACCACGGGGAGTTCTTGGCTCTCTCTCTAAGTTCCCTTGCTCTATATCCCCCATGTCGGTCTCCGCAATCACATTTCCAAACTCATCAGTTCTATCAGGAAGAGTGGTGACTACATAAATAGTCCCCTCTTTATCTAGGTATGCTCCATTCTCAAACTTGACTACTGGGTGGTCTAATCCATGGGGTTGATCGGGGTTCTTAATCTGGACCACCGATCTTCTCAGTCCGTCTTCGTAGATGCGAGCACCTAGACGATTCGTCCTGATATATTCCAATTGAGTCTTATAAGGCCCTTCTGGCTTTTCCAGATAAGCCAACCCTGAACTACCTACTGATCTCTCCATGTGATAGGACATCTCGGAATCGCTTGTTTCTGATCTGGGAGTGTATGGGTAATCACTCAACTGCTGGGCCCAAGACCTGGCAGTGTGATTGACACTAGCTTCAGAAGATCTGAGGCTTTGTCTGTCTCGGCCTAAGTGTCTGCCTGATCTAAGGTTCATATGCCTGATTTATTTACCCCCTGGAACCCAAGCACACTCTCGTCGCAGGTTGATTTTGCACCAATCACTTTGTTCTTTTTAGTTGAATATTATGTTTATCGTCTTGTCTGAAATTGCGTCGTCAGGAGTACTTACGTGAATTTCCGCACTTGATAAGTGATCGATTCCCGTTTATCTTTTGTCCCTTAGGGTTTTCGCACTTAAGACCTATTTATTTTCTTGCACTTGGTTGATTAATTCTCTTGGACTTGATTCGTGCCTAACGTTGCCCTAGTTAATTACCACACCTAAGTCGTACTTAGCCTCGGCTAGGAATTGACAAAGGAGGGTTGAGAGATCTTCCAACCTCAATTAGCTGGTTGACCAAACTGCTACACAAGCCCAGGAAGCCTTCTCCCAAGCTCGGTACTCACCCTTGCTAGCTTGCTTTGGATTGCCTTGAGTGCACACAAAGTTCCTGCAAAAATTCACCAGTTAGTATAGCTTTATTGCCACAAGTATTTGAAAGACACACTTCAATAATTTTAGCCCCCTTGGAGTAGCTCACTGTACCCCCTGAATCTGAGAACCACTTAGCTCCACCTAAAGGTCAACTTAATAATGCATGTTCTAAAACTCCGCGTATGATTCTTACAAAAACCAGTCGAGGTCCACGTGGGATTCTCAACGAGCTTTCCAACGAGACCAAAATCTCATCAATCGGAGTTCGTATGGTCAAGTTATGACCATTCAGGCACTAAAGGGTCAAAACAGGCACTCAGGGTTCAGGAGATCCCTCTCTGGTTTCTAGGCCTTTTGCCCACTTCCAAGGTTCTAAAGTTATACCAAGGTGCCTAAAATTTAAGCTCAACTACCCTTCCAATCACTAAAAAAATTAACCCTCAATTTTTATGCGTTAAAGGCCGTGTATCGCGATAGGTCGGTTCGAAGTGTCGCGATAGCTCGAAGTGTCGCGATAGGTGGGAAGTGTCGCGATAGGTGGGAAGTGTCGCGATAGCTCGAAGTGTCGCGATAGGTGGGAAGTGTCGCGATAGGTGGGAAGTGTCGCGATAGGTGGGAAGTGTCGCGATAGGTGGGAAGTGTCGCGATAGGTGGGAAGTGTCGCGATAGCTCGAAGTGTCGCGATACCTCGGAGTGTCGCGATAGCTCGAAGTGTCGCGATAGCTGGGAAGTGTCGCGATAGCTCGGAGTGTCGCGATAGGTGGGAGTGTCGCGATACCTCGGAGTGTCGCGATAGGTGGGAAGTGTCACGATACCTCGGAGTGTCGCGATACCTCGGAGTGTCGCGATAGGTCGGAAGTGTCGTGATACCTCGGAGTGTCGCGATACCTCGGGATATGGTGAATTTTTCTGTTCTATCTAGTGTTCCTGTGAGCTCTAGGCCTGCGCAGTGTCGTGGTGCACTCAGAATCGTGATTGGGTGAAATTTTCGGAGTGTCGCGATAGCTCGAGCTCAACGCCTCGGGGACTGTGCAGACAATTTCTGTACCTGCTGAGCTTGCTGGAGATGATGATGGAGCTGCCACCTGCAAGAAACATGCAAAAAACACACAAATACAAGCACGCACAATCGCTCTCTCTCAAACTCGCACACAACAAATGAGGGAATGATAAGGAAGAGGGAATATGTAGTGGAGAAGGAGGTGGAGATGAAGATGGAGATGGAGATGAAGATGGAGATGGAGAAAAATCAGAAATTTACCTACTACTTACCATTCCAACGCGTCCTCTCTACGTCTTACCATCACACGCTCGTCCTCAAAGCTCGATCCCCGGCAACGGCGCCAAAATTTGGTGTAGCTCAGTGATGAGTAGCACCTCCTTTAATGTCAATCTGGGAAGACATGAGGATGGTATGAAGACCACGAGCAAGTGGAAGCACAAGTGCGTGAGTGAGAAGCACACAAGCATGCACACACATACACACACACGTGCACACACAGTAAGAACAAAGAGAGTAAGACAATGGAAACACTTCTATTGCAAGAAAGTTCTCATACAAGCTCAAACTACAAGAAGCTAACCCCAAAAATGAGCTCTCTAGCTCTATTTATAGTTTTTGACTAGCTTTGGCCCTGTCCAGACCTAGTGTCCGGCCTAGTTAAAAATTAGGTCCCGGGGCTTGTTTGAGGGCCCAAACGAGATCTAAAAATTATGAAAATTGACAGGCGACTACATCTAAGGCTCCCCAAGCTCGAGGACTCCTCGGCTTGTACAAAATGGAGCTACAAAAAGGTGAAATGATATTTACAAGGGTTTGTAGTGATGAGAATCACTTTAAAATGATGTGAGGGTTTTTGAAAAAAATGAAGGGTTGCCTCAGTGCTAGATCTGCATGTGTGTCCATACTTGCTTCTTCCCGCATCCTGTCAACAGAGTCCATTTTAGAACATCATTTGGGACTGTAGAGGTCACTTCAGGCGTCTTTCTCTTTGGATGCTTTCTGAATTGTGGTATCCAGTGTGGTTGACGCTTTGGTTCGGTGGAGGCCACTTGCACTTTTGGCTTCCAAACCCATATCCTTTTTGCATGTCTTCCTACTAATGTTGAAGAGCTGATTTGATCTTCCTTTGGTCTCTGTACGTGGTTCTTACCCTTTTCTCTTTTTGGCTTCTTTGTTGAAACCTTTTGCATGTGGGAGAACAAAGGTTGTTGTGGATGTAGGAGCTTCTTAGGTACCCACATCTGTAATTGCCCTTGTTGAGCTGCAGCTAACTTCTTAGGCACCCAAACTTGTTGGATACCTTGTGATTGAGCTTGTTTGAGCTGCTTCCTTCGTCTTCTGGCCTGGTTAGTGTGCATGGATGGGATATGTGGGGGCAAGGCTGGTGGTTGCTCTCCTTTGCGTACCCAGATCTGCTTCATGCCCGGAACCGCTTTTTTATCGAATGGTGTCTTTCTATTTGATGTAGCAGTTGTCGTGAACGGTTGTGTTTGCTTGTGTGGTGGGCTCACTACTGTGGCTACTTGATTCTTTGCAGAAGAAGAAAGATCCACCCGCCTTCGAACCTGGTCTTCCATGATTGACTCCTTCTGCATCATAGAGCTTTTGACACATACAACATCTTCTTTCATATGATTAGTCTTGGAAGAACTAAGAGAGTGTGTGGTGCCATGATTTAGGAGCATGCAGTTCTCTAATTCTATTGTAATGCATTGTTCATGTACCCAAACTTGAAGAATTTGACTTCTTAGGTTTAAGTTAACTGCATGGTCATAGATCCAATCTTGACCCAAGACAAGTGGTTCTGTAAGGTTCTCATCTTGACATACTAGCGCTTTGACTCTCATTGGAACATCTTGAAGGTAGATGGGAAGTTCCACCTCGCCCAAACAAGGGGTTTCCACACCTCCCAATCCTATGAGATAAGCTTCTATGGGATTGATGTTCAACCCCAAGTCTTGGCAGTAGGAAAGTCTAACTGCACTACTTGCTGCACCTGAGTCAATCAATGCTTTCACCGTCCTTTCACCCTTCCCTTGTCCTATCTCTATGGTCACAAAGGGTCTTCGGTCAATGACCTGAGAAGTCGCTATGCCTGACTTTTGACACATATCCATGTGATATTTTGGGGCTTTTGAGTTGACTTCTAGGCCTAATTGCCTTAACTTATTTCGCCTAATACGCTCTCTGGCCTCTACCTGTGCTTCTTCTCTCACTCTTAACTCTTCATCTTTTTGCTTCTTAGCAGTGTTGAGTCTCATTAGCATATCCTCAGTAAGAGGTTCTTGATATAGCTTGACTCTACAGCCACTAATATAGTTTGGCAAGATATCTCCTTCTAGAGTGGCCAACTGAACTGCACCACTAGTGGAAATTCTATTAATGATCATGGGTCCGTATCCTCTTTTTTCCAACTTACGGGCATGTTGTTTTAGTGTGTATACCAACACTAGATCTCCCTCTTTCAATCCCTTATCCTTGATGTGTGCATCAAAGTATGCCTTTTGCCTCTTCTTTGCAGCGTAGATGCCTGCTGCCGCTCGTAGCCTTGTCTCACCCAAGCGTTCGAGATCAAAGATCCTAGAGGACAATTCATGCCCATTCCACTCATACTCTTGTGCTACTTTTAAGGCAGGGATTAAGAAATCTAATGGTAGCACAGCGTTCTGTCCGAAGACCATCTGAAATGGGGTGGCGTTGAGTACCGTTTTGTAGGCAACTCGATAAGCCCAAACAGCATGAAGTTGTTTGTCCCAATCAGAGCGTTTATTATTTACCAGTTTTGTCAATACGTTACAGAGGATCTTATTGGTACTCTCGGCTTGTCCGTTGGCTTGTGGGTGATAGGGGGCAGATTTCTTATGTATCACCAAGAATTCTTGGAGAAGATTTTCAATGACTTCATTCAAGAAGTGTGTGCCTCTATCGCTCACCAACTCTATTGGTAGTCCATATCTCGTGAACACATTCTCGAATAAGAACTTAGCCGTAGTCTGAGCATCATTCTTCGTTGTGGCTTTGACTTCTACCCACTTTGTAAGGTAATCTGTGGCTACAATGATGTACTCTGCATGGGAGTTTCTAGCTGGGGGGTTAATAGGACCTATGAAGTCTATGCCCCACTTCGAAAATGCACGTCCTCCCATCATTGGCCTCAAGGGCATCTCGTCTTTTCTCACTGGATATTGTGCACGTTGGCATGTGTCACATTTCTTCACATAGGTATGTGCGTCCATATGAAGAGTGGGCCACCAAAGTCCTGAGAATAGAATGGTCTTGATCACTCGGTCAGGACCAAAATGTCCACCTGCAACACCGCTGTGTGCAGTCTCTAAGACCCTTAAATAGTCTGATTCATGAATGCATAGTCTTAAGTAACCATCTTTGCCTCTTCGGTATAGGTTGTCCCCTACTAAGGCATAGCCTTGAGCCTCTTGCTCCATGCTTCGTCTTCTTGCTAGACTAGCCTCTTTGGGTAATCTTCCCGATCTCATAAACTCTACCAATGGAGCACTCCAATCTGGAATTAATGACACTTGATAAAGGGTCGCATGCTCCACTGGGAGTCTCTCTCTGCACCTTGGACAATTCTTAATCCACTCATGTATTTCTTTGTCCATGCTAGGCCAATACACTCCTAAACGCTTTAGATTCTGCAATGTTCGTTGTTTAGAATAGTGATTTCCTAGCATTCCTTCATGGGCTTGTTGCAACCAACTACTATGTTCATCATCCTCCACACAGCAAGCTAATACACCCTCAGTATCTTGTTTGTACATGCTTCCTGCTAATATGTGATATTTTTGTGATTTTACAATTTCTTCTTGTGATGTTTTCACATTCTTATTTGCAGGGCCAAAGGTTAGGACTGGTACCAACTTATTTGCCCATTTAGGAACAACTTCTAAATTGAACAGATAAGCATCGGGTAATTCGTCAGACACTCCTTGCGGTGACTCTCCTGAAGTGATGCGAGAAAGGTGATCTGCCCGAAGGTGGGTTCTACCTTTCCTGACAACAACTTCAAAGTCATATTCCATTAGTAAGAGGAACCATCTTACTAAGCGTCCAGTATTGCAAGGTTTATTGACCAAATATAACAAAGCTTGATGATCAATGAAAAACTTGAACTTGTTGGCCAATAAATAGTGTCTAAACTTCTTCACAGCATATACCATGCCTAAGCCCTCTCGCTCAGTTGTGGTATAGTTCCGTTCAGCTGCAGTGAGCTGTCTACTAGCATATGCTATGGGCAAATCTAAGTTTCCTTCACTTGTGGGTTGTGCTAGCACACATCCTATGGCATGATTGGATGCATCCACATGGACATGGAATGGTTTATTCCAATCAGGAGTGGTGAGTATTGGTGCCGTGCACAAAAGTTTCTTCAGTTCATTGAAAGAATTCTCGCATTCGTCGTTCCACTCAAAATTAGACAACAAGGCATAAAGGGGTCTAGCTATGATCGCGTACATGTGGATAAACCTACGGTAGTATCCACAATGGCCCATAAAGGCTTGTACCTCTTTAATATTCCTTGGCCTTGGTAGCTCCGCTATGGCTCGTACCTTATCTTCATCTGTTGAGATTCCATTCTTAGAAACAATATGACCTAAGATTTTACCTTGACGCACCATAAACACACACTTTTCTGGGTTCAGACACACTCGATATTCTCTACACTTGTTGAAGATTTGTCTGAACTCAGGGATGTGAAACCTTCTTTCTTGGGAATGAGCACATAAATCATCCACATACACTTCTAAGCTCTTTCGCAAGAACTCTTTGAAGACATGACACATGAGCCTTTGGAATGTTGGAGGTGCATTGGTGAGCCCAAATGGCATCACACGAAATGCAAAGATTCCCCACTCTGTGGCAAAAGTTGTTTTGTGTTGATCTTCTAGGGCAATGGCTACTTGATTGTAACCTGAAAATCCATCCAGGAAGCTATAAACTTCCTTGCCTGCAACATGCTCCAAAAGGTGTTCTGTGATTGGAAGTGGATAACTATCTCTAATCGTAGCGGCATTAACTTTTTTAAGGTTAATACACACTCGCAACTTCCCGTTCTTCTTGGGTACCACAACAATGGGGGACACCCATTCGGTATGCTCAATCTCATAGATGAATCCAACTTCAATCAACCTATCAATTTCTTCTTTTATTTTGGCTGCATAGGTATCATTATATGTGTAGGGCTTCTGTTTGGTGGGCTTAGCATCAGCAGTCATGGGGATAGTATGAGAGCAAATTCTTGGATCTACCCCTTTCCAGTCTCTATAGTGCCATGCAAACACATCCCTATATTCCCTTAATAGAGCTATGAGCTCCATTTCTTCTCTTGCACTTAGGTCATCTCCTATATATGTGCATCTCTCTTCGTTCTCTTCAATGGTCACTACAATCTTCTTGGTCTTTTCTTTATTATCATATGATTCTCCTATGATGGCCTCTCTCTTAGGCATTCGTGCCAAAATTTTGTGGTCGTCAACTTCATATTTCTTGAAGTTTTCTGGTACTTCAAACAATGATTCCTCCTCTTCTTGTTTCACCGCTTTTCTTTTCTTTTTCTTTTGACTACTCTCACTTCCATCCTTTGAGTTTACTGCTTTAATACTTGTGAGAGGTTCTTCTTCTTTCTGGGTGAACACTCCTATATCTTCTAGATAGTGCTGCTCTGAGTTAAAGCAACTATCCATCACAATAGACTCCAGATCATCGTCATTCTCTTCTTCTTCTATGACATCACTAGGGTCACATTCTTCTAGCAAGGGTTGACACATGAACACTGAGATATCACAACCCTCCTCATCACAATGAGGTGTCCACTGTTCCTCATTGACAGCAATGTCCATGGTGGCTAAGATTTCTGGCCAGCCATGAGGCTCAAACTCCTCATCTGGAAAGATCATCGGTGTGTAGGCTGGGTCTCTAACTGGTCTATCTCCTAGCGAAGTTCCTTCTTCTCTTGCCTTTAAACGTGTTTCCTCTTCCTTTGCGACCTTGCACATCCACAAATGAGTATCTTCATGCAGCCATGATGGATCAGGTGAACTTTCAGAATGCACAGAGATGGAATCTTCTTTTGCTTTGTGGATAGAATTCCACTGTAGGGGTGGTACATCTCTGAAGGTGTAATCCTTCAAATTGACCTTGGTGGTGACCCCTAAGTGCTGTAAGTACAAGGAGTTAGTTCCCCAATCCTGTACTATTTGCAATTGTCGTAGGAAGGGTCTTCCTAGGATCATCTCATAGACATTATTTTTCTCAAAGTCACATATAGCAAATGTGTGCTCAAACTCTACACCACAAGTGGTTAGAGTGATCCCTTCTAGCAATCCTAGAGGTGTTTCAAAATGACCATCAGCCATTTGAAGCTTCATTCTAGTTGGTCTAAATGTGGGCTTGCCCCATTGCTTCCACAAGGAGGTGGTCGCAATAGCAACACCAACACCTGAATCTATGATTGCTTTGGTTGTGTAAGCTTGGTAGGTGATTGGAAGATAAGTATTACCTTCTTCACCCTCACACATGTCCCCTATTTTGTCTAGAGGTATCTCTGGTACCCTTTGCTTGGAGCCTGCTTTTGGCATGTTGGAATCAAGTTCTGGAACCTGATCCTTCACATGATTCCAAAGCTCAGGTTTTGCTTTGAGCAGCTCTTCTACAGTGAGATGACACTGAACCTTAGTGTTCTTCACGACATCCGTGTTCCTTGGAACCACTGAGTCTTCATTTCTTACTAGTATTGTGGGAGCTCTAATCTGGAGAGATTCAGATTCCCATGGGCCTGGAAATTGAGGCAGTTCTTCTAAGGTATTAGATTCAAAATCTAACCTTTCGTCTTCTTGTTGTTCTGCTTCATCTCCGTAAATAGATGGGATGTCTTGGGGAAATTGATCATGAAGATCATCAATCTCAGGAATAGGAGGGGAATTACCCTTCTCCTTGGCCCATTTCTCTTCTTGTATTTCCCGCAAGAATTCTTGAGAGTACTGTTGAATTGAAGGAGGTATTCCTGGATCCGTGGAATTAGGAACATAAGCTCCCATTGGTGGTGAGCTTCCTCTTTCAATAACTGGTTGAGCCTGTGGAGGTAAAGAAACTTGTCGTTTGTTTACCAACTGCTCTAATCGTTCTAGTAAGCCCTGGAAATGCAAATCCCCTTTGACAGAGTTTGTCTGATTGAACTTTTGACTAGTCTCAAGTATAGCTTGAGCTTGTTCTACCATTTTCATGCACATTTTCATCCGTTCAATCTCTAAGTCCGCTCTAGGGTAACTCTTGTCTAGGTTTGCAGCTGTAGGCCCTTCTTGAAGTCGAGCCTGGTAGGCCTTGAACATCATGTCCAAGCCTTCTGGGGTTGGATCTGCAAGAACAGACCCTAGTTGCGGTCTAATTACAATGGGTGGTGGGGTGGGATGAGGTGGAGTGGATGGAGTTTTGGCATGCGAGGGGTTTTAAGATGCAATGTCTTCTATTTTTGTTTTTGCGTCTTTCAAGCTTTCTTCTAGTTTCGATAACTTTTTATTCCACTTACGATTGGCCTTTTCTCTGGTATCCTTCCATGTTCTTGTTTTCCTCTTACTAGGCTCTCCTGATTCACTCGACTCTGATTGCTCTGCTGGTTTATCTTGTTTTAATGCTTGTGCCCTAGTAACTGCCTGTATAGGTGCCACATTACTGCTACTTGAACTTGAATCCGCCACTAAGCCTACCACATTAATGGGTGTAATCTTGGGTGCGCTGGAGGGGTTTCTTGGACAATCTCTAGGGAGATGGTCTTTGCCACAATCAGGGCAAAAAGCCTGTATGGTGATAGCCTGTCCTTGACTCGGAGATGATGGGTGGGGACAGCCACGAATGAAATGATCACCTTGACATCTAAAACAAGATCCTCTAGGGGCTTGTGGTCTCATTTGTCTCAATTGGGGCCTAGGGTTAGGATTTGTGTACATGACATTGGAGTATTCTGGCTCCCAATTTTGCTCCATAGGTGGTGCCTCATATTGATACGAGTAAATCTCGCTATGTTCAGGTGACTCTGTGTAATACGCATGTGGACTACCTTCATGGGAGTAGTCTGAACTATGAGCATGAGAATCATTATCTGGTATCCATGGGGTTAGGGGCACCAATGCTCTATTTAGATTTTCCTCTCCCACAGCATATTTGACTGGAATCACGTTGGCTGGAGCTGGCGGTTGGTTTCCCAAGACAAGTTGTGGCCTATATGGTACCTGATATTGTTGTTGTGGTCTATAATATGGCTGTTGGTATTGGTTCTGATACCTACCTAGTGGGTAAGGTTGCTGATAATTCTGTCTAACAGCCTGCCTATTGTAGGGACAATCTTGAGCCGTGTGGTTTGTGTATTTTCTCTCAATAGTGCAATATGGAGCATTCCTTTCTCTAATGTTTTGGTTTTGCATTGGGCATACATTAGCCATGTGGTCGCCCCCACAAGTATAACACCGATTCACTGGAGTGACTCTTTGTGTTTGTTTATTTTGGACTCCCAGCTTCTTGGCAACTTGCTCAGCTATCTCCTCTATTTCCGTGGAGATTTTTGAAGTATGACTAGTAGAACTATTTGAATCCTTATAGAGTTTGGATAATCCTAACTCCTCACCCAAGTTATCTTCTATGTCAATGCATGTCCGCACGCACTCTTCTATGGATCTAGGCTCTTTCAAATATACGTATGATCTTAACTTTGTGCTCAGTAAGCCATCTAAGAACAAAGCCACTTGTTTGGCTGGTGTGGGTAACTCGGGAGCAGGGCATCTTTCTAGGTACTGTCTGAACCTTCTACCTGCTAGTCGCACTGTTTCTTGGGGTGTCTGCTTGAAACTGTGGATCAAGGATGATGTGTTATGCCTGATACCACTCTTGGAAAATTCTACAATGAATTCGTCTAGCAGTTGACCTATATCGCGATAGTTGCGACTACTCAATGGTTGAAACCAAGCCAAGGCAGTGCCCTTAAGAGTCAAACCAAATGCCTCGTATTGGGTGAATAAATCCTCAACCTGTTCAGCTCTTAACACTTGTTTGAACTCGGCCACATGATCATAAGGATCTCCTGACCCGTCAAAATAATTCTTCATTGCCTTGATCACTTGAGTGGGTCTAAGGGTTCTTGGGTGCTCTCGGGGTCTAGGCAATGGAAAATCATGTTCATCTCTTTTTTGCCTATGTGCTTGATGTCTCTCTCTTTCAGGTCTTTCATTTTCAAATCCTGATCTATTCCTGCCCACGGTGTGTGCAAAACTTACCTCAGGTCTCTCTCTAGTTCTTCCTCTCTGGGCTTCATGAGCGTGGGATGATCCTACTCCTTGGAGGCCATGGGAAACATTGGATCTTGGTGGGGGGAAAATCAATTCATTCTTCCAAGTATATGCATGTCTATCATGTTCTGTTACCAAGAAAATTTTCTCTGATGTGTTATCCAGGTAGACAACTTTGCCTGGTATCTCTGGATCCTTGAACTCGTAGATGATGACTATGCCCAATTGGCTAGGTTGATCTGGCTTGAATCTCCAAAAGGCTTCCTCTGTTTCTCTATTCAAAAATAGTTCTATGCTTTTGTTATCTTGAGGGATCCAATCTGGAGTGATCACTCGGGTCAAAACTGACTTACCTCTAGGAGTCTGGGGTCCTTGTCCTACATTTCCTTGTTCTAGGTCTCCTATTTCATTCTCAGGAATGACATTTCCAAACTCATCAGTCCTATCTGGTAGGTTGGTGACCACATACATGGTTCCTTCCTTATCAATGTATGAACCCTCTTCGAACTTGACCACCGGGTGTTCAAGTCCAAAGGATTGATCTGGATTTTTGAGTTGGACCACTGATCGCCTCAGACCATCCTCATAGATGCGAGCACCTAATTGGTTGGTCTGAATATATTCCAACTGTGTCTTATAGGGACCTTCTGGTGTTTGTAGATGGGCAGTCCTTGAGCCACCTGCAGGTTTTCCCATACTAAAAGACATTTCTGAATCACTTGTGTCTGAACTTAGTAAAAGATGACCACTTAGTTGTGGTGCACAAGGCTTGGATGTATGGTTGACACTAGCCTCAGAAGATCTAATGCTTTGTTTATCCTTGCCTAAGTGTCTACCAGATCTCAGGTTCATAAGCTTTAGTCAAGAGTCCAAATTTTCCCCTTGGTATGGTTCAAAATTCTTTGGAGTCCCCTTGGTTCCTTAGTCCCACTTGAGGGTCAACTTCAAATTATCCTATCTCAAAATCAACACGTTATTCTTGAAAATAACAGTTGAGGTCGTGTAGGATTTGAAACGAGCTTTCCAACGAGCTATAGAGCTCAAAAAATGGACTTTGGATGAAAAAGTTATGCCAATTCAGGCTCCTGGGGGTCAAAACAGGCAAACAGGACCTTTGGAGAAAATCGCAATTTTGTACCTTGAGAATCGTGTTCACAAAATCGTGTTTTCACAAAATCGTGTTTTGAAAATCGCGATTTTGATCACAAAATCGTGTTTCTGAAAATCGTGTTTTTTGACATGAAAATCGCGATTTTGAGCACAGAATCGTGTTTTTGAAAATCGCGATTTTGACTCAGAGAATCGTGTTTTTTTCACAAAATTGTGTTTTTTTGCTGAAAATCGTGATTTGTGAAAATCGCGATTTTGAGCCCGCTGAAAATCGTATTTTCTCAGAATCGTGTTTTTGGCATGAAAATCGCGATTTTGAGCATAGAATCGTGTTTTAGAGAATCGTGTTTTTTGACATGAAAATCGCGATTTTGAGCACAGAATCGTGTTTTTGAAAATCGCGATTTTGACTCAGAGAATCGTGTTTTTTTCAGAAAATCGTGTCTTTTTGCTGAAAATCGTGATTTGTGAGAATCGCGATTTTGAGCCCGCTGAAAATCGTATTTTCTCAGAATCGTGTTTTTGGCATGAAAATCGCGATTTTGAGCACAGAATCGTGTTTTAGAGGATCGTGTTTTTTGACATGAAAGTCGCGATTTTGAGCACAGAATCGTGTTTTTGAAAATCGCGATTTTGACTCAGAGAATCGTGTTTTTTTTTCATAAAATCGTGTTTTTTTTTTCACAAAATCGTGTTTTTGGCATGAAAATTGCGATGTTGAACACAAAATCGTGTTTCTGAAAATCGCGATTTTGAGCAAACAAACGTGATTACACAGAATCGCCTTTTTTCTTCACAAAATCGTGTTTTTTACTGAAAATCGTGATTTGTGAGAATCGCGATTTTGAGCACAACCACAGAATCGTGATTCTGAGAATGACCACAGAATCGTGATTTTTTCAGCCAACTTTTAGGTGGGAAAACAGAAAATCGTGATTTTTCAAAAAATTTTGAATTTTCACAGAATCGCGATTTTCATCACAGAATCGCGTTTTTTGGCGGGAAATTCAAATTTCTGAGCGCCGGCTATGGCGAGCTCCGTATGAGCAGAAAATCATGAAAAAAACACAGCGCTTGCTCTCCCTTGCTTCTCCTAACTCCTTCCCACACAATAATGCATGAAAAATGGTATGAAGATGGTGAAAATGCACTAAAAAACAAGAATTTTCTATGAAGAAGAAGGTGGAAGAAGGTGGAGATGATGATGATGATGGAGATGAAGAGGAAAAAACAGAAAATGAACTGAAATGACAGTTTTTTTACCTTCCAACGTCGCAAATCTACGATCTTACCATCACAACGCTCGTCCTCGAAGCTCTCTCCCCGGCAACAGCGCCAAAATTTGGTGTAGCTCAAGCGTAAGCACCACCTCCTTTACTTGTCAATCCGCGGAGACGTGAGGACCGGTATGAAGACCACGAGCAAGTGAAGGCACAAGTGCATGAGTGAAAGCACACAAACATGCACACACATACACACACACGCGCACAAAGTAAGATCAAAGAGAGGAACAATGGAAAGCTTAGATTGCAAAAGAGTTCTCTTGAAAAAGTTCTATTCTCTCACAAGCCAACCCCCAAAAATGAGCTCTCTAGCTCTTTTTATAGTTTTTTGACTAGTTTTGGCCCTGTCCAGACCTAGTGTCCGGCCTAGTTAAAAATTAGGTTCCAGGGCTTATTTGAGGGCTCAAACGAAGTCTAAAAATTATGAAAATTGGTACGATGGTACTTCTAATACTCCTCAAGCTCGAGGACTCCTCGGCTTGAACAAAATGGAGTTACTAAAAATAGATAATGGTATTTACAATGGTTTTAAGTGATGAAAATCACTATTTTTGTAGGGGATTCTTCTGAAAATTTGACATACACTTCTTGGAGCTCCCTACTTGCTCCCTTTCCTCTTGTGTCCACCTTTTGATGTGCTTCCATGCTTTGTCCTTGACTTTGAGCTTCAACAGAGAGACATAAGCCGATAGAAATGACAACACACGTTGATGTTTAGGGAACATGGTCAGCGTGAGGAGAATGACCATAGACACGTTGGGCATGTAATGCCCTCGGACAATACCAATCAAAATTTGCACCCTAATATGACCGAAATATTCAGTCTGAGGCATCTAGACTGGGTGGAATGCTCTTGCATGACCCAAAGCACTTGTTGGGGAATCCACCGACTCTCTTCAAGCGAGACAAAGCATCACCTTCGAAGAAGAACCCGAAGCAGAGGCCACAGATGTGCAAGACCGGTGACTGGTGAAAAGAAAAGGGGGAGCCCGAGCACTGCATGGAGTATTTGATAGTGACAAAAACCACCAAACATGGGGAGCACCGAGCTAGACGAAATAGAGCAAAATGGCAAACTGACTCAGGAGCTTGAAAAAGGATCTCAAGATTCGTGCAAAGAGCTCAATATAGAGCGAAGAACTTGATCTACTAGGTAGAAGGGTTGTGTAAGTTTGACCTCACAACATAGTACATACCAGGAAACAGTGCTACAACCTTAGGGAAGTGCTAGGGTAAGCCCGATGATGCAGTAGAGATGCCTCATGCAGCAACCAATAGAGTCTGGAATAGCATCGATGGAGGACCTTAACCCGAGATGGTTTGGAGAGGGGAAAGGAGGGAGAGGAACCATCGCTCCCCCCCTCCCCGCCATGGCAAGGAGCAAAACAGATGCTCGAAGGGCACACGCAAGCAGGACCGAGGAAATAGGGAGGGAGTGGAACCACTCCCCCCACGTGATTAGAAGTGTGATAAAGGAGGAGGAAATAACTCCCTCCACACCAACCAGGCCTGCTGCAAAGAAGGAGCCCAAAAAAGCTTGATTTCACCAAATAGAGTCGGGAAAGTGATTTTGGAGGGGAGGGAAGATCTCTCCCCCACCAAATTTAAGTCCAAAATAAGCTCTTCTTGAGCTTACAAACTAGACTTTTCTTGCCAAGAACTACATAACCCTCTCGTTGTTCCATATATATCTCATCTATAAGATCTCCATGCAAGAAAGCAGTTTTCACATCTATTTGGACTAGCTCTAAGTCCTCCATTGCAACGAATTCAAGAAACATGCACAGGGTAGTCATCTTGACCACTAGAGAGAAGATTTCCTTGAAATCAACACCATGTTGTTTGCAACAAGTCGTGCTTTATACTTTGGAGAAGCACTATCTAATGTGAATTTCAGATTATATACCCATTTACATGGTAAAGCTTTCCTCCCCTTCGGAAAAGGTATTAAATCCCAAGTACCATTTTTGTGATTAGAATCCAACTCACTCTTCATGGGATGCTCCCACTTGATATGATCCTCTGTCTACATAGCCTCTTTGTAGCAAGGAGGCTCACCAGCATTTGTTAGCATTACAAAATCTAAACATGGAACATATCTATGAGGTGGATGTGAGACACGTGCAAAGCATCTCAATGGTTGCCGAACAGGAACATTTGCAGACTGATCTGATCCGACATTCTCTTGAACATCCCTATGTGCAACATTTTTATGCATGCTAACTGCAGGACTAGTATCCTCAAACACCACTCTTCTCACTTCAACTTCCCTAATGGGATGTTTATGCATCTTAGAATCATTGAAAATGACATTGCTACTTCTGATCACTAATCGTGTTTCAGGATCCCATAAGCGATATCCAATTGTCCTTCTTGACCATATCCAAGAAAAATGCATTTCTTTGACTTATGGTCCTGTAAGGTCGCCGGATTGGCATATTGTAATTTCATATTTTTCCTATACCGCATGAACCAAAAGGTCATAGCGAAGTGTTGTATCTTTTTATCAATCAATGAAAAGACATTACGATGACGTTCCGGTAGCGCAGAGACGAAGGAAATCGCTAGACTGTTTGTCTGGGTGATTGGTGATCTGCGGAGATGTCGTCGTAGTGCAGTGTTATCAAATCTTGAGTACTGTTAATTCTTACTTTGTTTAATTACATTGATTTGTGATTAACTCAGTACTATTAAGTGGCCGATAATAAGTCTGTGCAATGGTGTTGAATAACTCCTGCGTTGCGTACTGTGAAAAGTCTAACCAGAATTTTGACAGTAAGCTGTATAAAGGATTCGATATTGAACATTAACGTACTACTGATTGGATAAGTTAATTGGGAAAATTAAGTTACAAGGCCTCTGATTTATCAGACCCCTACCACTCCCAAGAACCCGAAAGAACTTAAAAGTGCCTGTGACGGAAAAAACGCACTTTTAACACTGGTGTCGTTTGTGGGAAGGTGGCATAGACGGTGAATAATCAGTAAGGTGGAGTAGTACACAAGTGGTGTAGAGGTGATATATGTCGGTTACTCGGTCCGGCGAGTCGTATCCGAAGTACAGGAGAGACCAGCATCCTTGGGCAGTACCAAATTTGTTAGGGACACCCCCAGGTGGTAGAAGTATAGATCGGTTAAGCCAAGTTGTCGAAGGAGCGGAGCCCGTTAGCAGTGATTCCAGCAGGATTCCGGTGACACATGAGGAATTTCCGGTAGATTCTGGTGTAATTTCGGTGCAGTCTACAGAAGGTACAGTAACTACGGAGTGTACAGGGATGCAGTGTGCAGTTGACCCGACACCGTCTGGTCAGGATTCAAACTTTTCTGAGGATAAAGTGTTGTTACCTAGAGAGATCCTTGCCGGTGAAAGAATACCCTGTTTTGGGGAAAGTTTGACAAATTCCGGTGACAGTTCGGTCCCAATTGCAGGGAATTTACAATTTTCTTGTGACCGTGTGATACTCCCTGGTGAATCTTCATTTCGGACACCACTGTTTGGGGTAAATTTGCCTACCTGGGATATTAAGGCTGAGGATAGGCTCTTTGATTTGGAGATCCGTAAGAGATTGAACGCTATTTTCAAGCCGAAAGGTGAGCAATCTGACCACACAGATTTCGAAGGACCAGAAACACCTCCTCAGAACTCAGGAGACAACAACAGTACCACTAATAGCACCATGAGTGGACAACAACAGCAGCCGCAGCAACAACAGTAGCAATAGCAACAGCCACTCCCACTTCGACCTGTTCCAACAGGGGTGACGTACACAAAGTTTGGTGGATTTCCAGGTGACGACCCTAATGCACATGTACGAACCTTTGAGATAAGCTATGCAGTGCTGAACCATCCACCCGATCCGGCGTACAAGGCCATCGTATTTCAGTCAACATTAGTCAATGAAGCAGCGAGGTGGTTAACAGAGTATGATATCAACCATTTCGTTAACTATGATGCGGTAAGGGATGCATTTTTACAGAGGTTCCGGTTGAAGAAGGATCCCGCCGAAATCTTCGACTATTTGCAGAATAACCGATAGAAGCTGCACCAGACTGTTCAGGAATATGCCACATTATTTAGAACTCATTTAAGACAATTGCCTCCGGCACATGCTAATTTACCAGATGATGTTATAACCCACCAATCCTGAGTCCATCCGGTGGGACTAGTCCGGAATATCCCGATTACTTTGCAGGGTACCACGTTCAAAATGACTTTCGTAGTCTTAGAACTACCAGAATCCAGCCTCGACTATAATCTTCTTTTCGGTCGACCAGGGTTGAAACAAGCCAAAGTTATACAGGATTGGTCAGCGTAGGAATTGACTTTCAAAGATAATCACCGTAAATATGTTGTCAAACTGGATGCCATTCAGCCCTGTGAGCTTCATGCCAGACCCTATGTAGCAGAGCCGGTTCACATGTTGGATGGCTTATCTGACGATGAAGAAGAGGCATTTCTGAAGAACAATAAAGATTTGATTTCCTTAGGTACTATAGATCTTCAAGCTGTAGCAGACAACTGGAGTCCGGCAGCCTGTACGGTTGTTCCTGTGAGCGGAGATGCAGATGCAGATGATAGTGTTGCTATGGATGGAGCCACTCTACATCAACTTTTAGCTGACGACTTGGGGAAACCTCGTCAATTTTATGTACCGAAAGACCAGTTAGTAACCTATAATTTGGATGATGAAGTTAACCCGCGACCTGTTAAGATTAAGGCAGGATTGTCCGAGGCATTTCAAGATGACTTGATCTGACTCCTGCGTGAGTTTTCTGATGTTTTTGCTTGGGACTATCGCGATATGAAAGGTCTTGATCCGCGGATCTATCAACATCGGGTCGTGCTCAAACCAGAGGTGAAGCCAATTAAACAATCCAGTTACCGAATGAATCCCAATTATGCAGCACAGGTCAAAGCAGAACTCGATCGGTTATTGAAGGTGGGATTCATTATACCAATTGAGCATGCTGAATGGATATCTCCGATCGTGATTGTTCCGAAGAAAAATAAACAGCTGCGTATCTGTGTGGATTACTGGAAACTGAATGCGGCCACGGTACCTGATCCATTTCCTCTTCCCTTTCTGGACACAATGCTCGACAGAGTGGCCGGGCACGAGATGTACTCCTTTCTGGACGGCTACAGTGGTTATAACCAGGTCAGAATGGCTGAACAAGACATACCGAAAACAACTTTCATTACGAACTGGGGTGTTTTTGCTTGTACGGTCATGTGGTTTGGGTTAAGGAATGCTCCCAGCACATTTCAATGCTGTATGGAGGAAGTCTTTTCACCCCACCTGACTACTTTTATGCAAGTCTATTTAGATGACTTCTCCTTATTCAGCAAGATTGTGGTGCACCTATATCATTTACGGTGCTGCTTTGAGAAATGCCGTGAATACCGACTCTGCCTGAACCCGAAAAAAATCTGTTTTTGCAGTTTCTTGTGGTAAACTCCTTGGACATATTATATCTGCACAAGGTATCCAAGTCAATCCAGACAAAGTCGCAGCTGTGTTGGAAGCACCCGTCCCTACAACGCCGAAAGAAGTTATGTGCTTCCTAGGTCAAATCCGATGGCATGGCAGACATTTATGGTGGTTAGCTCATTTAGCAACACCACTTAATCGGCTAATGACTAGTACTCCACGATAGTACGAATGGACCCCAGAATGCCAAACTGCATTCGATCGTCTAAAAGGATTATTGATGCAGGCTCCAATTTGGCAACCTCTTGATTGGGACCGCCCATTCCATGTCTTTGTAGATGCATCGGATATAGCCATTGGCAGTGTTTTAATGCAGCAAACGGATAAATGGTTTCGGCCTGTCTACTATGCAAGTTGTCGACTCGCTTTTGCGGAAAGGAATTATTCAGTGACCGAAAGAGAATGTCTCGGGTTGGTGTATTCTATGAAGAAATTCCGGCATTATTTGCTTGGTCGAAAATTCACCTTTCACGTGGATCATGCTGCACTTGTATATCTGGTCTGATAGCAACATTTAGGTGGTCGCTTGGCTCGTTGGGTTTTATTGCTACAGGAGTTCGACTATGAAGTGATTCATCGACCCAGTACAACACATGCCTTAGCAGATTTTCTCTCTTGGTTGGATTCCGGTGAAGCTCCGGTGGGAGTTGATGACACTACCCCAGCAATTTACGCTACTGAGCCAGCTCAGGACGAATCTACAGAACCTCTTGTGCCGCCTATCTACTATGATACGTAATTAACTTTTCTAACGGACAAGCTTTGGAACCTTTTCAGAAGTGGGGTCTTGATTTTATTGGGCCAATCACACCACCAGCGATCCTTAGCAACACTCGCTACATCCTGACCTGTACAGATTACGCTACCAGGTGGGCAGAAGCTTGGGCCTTATGGTCTGCCACAACTGTTTCGGTGGCAAAATGCCTGATGAAGGACGTATTCCCGCGTGATGGATTACCTCTGGAACTTGTGACAGATCAAGGAACACACTTTGCTAACAATTTAATGTGCATACTAACGCATACTTTTCAAATTCTGCATAAATTTAGTTCCCCATATTATCCCCGTGCTAATGGTTTAGCTGAAAGTTATGCATCTTAGACTCATTGAAAATTACATCACTATGTCTAACCACTAACCATGTTTAAGATCCCACAAGCAATATCCAAATTGATTTTCTTGACCATATCCATGAAAAATGCATTTCTTCGTCTTATTGTCCAAATTTTGTCTAAGATTATTGGGTATACAAACACATGCTTCACATCCAAAAGCCAAGCTCAAAGATGATAATAATATGGTTACTTGCCTATCCATAACTCTTGTGCCACTTTTTAGCCTTTGGTAGTATTAGGTGAAAGGTCAATGACATGAATTGCACTCAACACTACTTCTACCCAAAAGCCTTGTGAAAGGTTTGCATGATGCAACATAAAGACTACTCTATCTTGAATAGACCTATTCATCCTCTCAGCTACACCATTTTGAATTGGGGTATAAGGATTTGTAAGTTGTCTACAAATTCCTCTAGGCTACCAAAAAAGGTTGAATTCATGTGAGATATACTCACCTCCATTATCTAAATGTAAAACCTTGAGAATATTCCTTTTTCAGTCTCAACTAAAGCAAGCCATTTTTTGAAAGTAGGGAATATCTCATCCTTTGACTAGATAGGATATACCCAAAATTTTCTAGTAGCATCATCTATGAAAGTAACTACAAACCATCCATTGGCATGAATGTAGATGATGATGATAAGGTGGAAGTGTGCCTTTGTGGTTTAGGAGCTGCATATAAGTATTTCAAAACTTCTATAGAGACTAGGAAAAATATTTTGAATTTGGCTAATCTAGTATCCATGCTGATTATTGAAGAAAAGAATCTATGTGAGGATTCAAACTCCCAAGGAAAACCTAGTTATGAGCAGGTTTTCTACTATGGAAGAGGAAGAGGTAGAGGTTTTGTAAGTGGAAGAGGAAACAATAACCAAGACCAAGGTCAAGATCAGAATCACACAGGAGGTACAAGACAGTTTCGAAGCAAGGGGAGCCAAAGAGGCCGCATAAATTTCCAAACAAATGATTCAGGTAATGACAACAGAGGATGTTGGAATTGTGGTAAACCTGGACACTTTGAACATGATTGTAGGTTGAAGAATCAAAATAACAAAAGGTAGCAAAACAACTATGCATCCAAAAGTGCATATGATTCTGAGAAGCTGTTCATGGTTCAACATCATATAATGAATACGATGTCTGCTGATGTTTTGAAATCAAATGGTAATGTCTAGTATGTTGATTCAAGTGCTTTAAATCACATGACCAATCATGTAGCATGGTTTAGTAGTTTGCTGAAATTGCAAGTTCCTAGATATGTTGAAACAAGTGATGACACATCACATCCTATCGAGCATATAGGAAACATAGCACTATCTATGGAAGACAAAAAGGTAAAACATCTTATTGATGTGCTGCATGTTTTGAATATAACAAAGAATCTGGTTTCTGTTGGACAAATGGTTGACCAGGGATTACAAGTCAGGTTCAATGCTAATGGGTTATATGTAGAAGAGTACAAACAGGATGCAAGATTGATTGCCAAAGAAAACAAAGTGGGTAGGATGTTCACCTTAAATGTGAAAATTCCTGAAATGAATGCACCCATCTTTGGAGAAGGTGCAAGAGTTACTACTAATATAGAGATCTGGCATAAACGAATCGGACATGCAAGTTTATAGAGGCTAAAATTGATGCAATCAAAGGAGATTGTCAATTGACTACCAAATTTCAAGGTTGCAGAGATGCAAAAGGTATGTGCAACATGTCAATTTGGTAAATAGTCAAGAGCATGATTTTTTCATGACAAGCGTGTTAATGAGAATGTGCTAATAGTACTGTAGCTCAGTGATGAGTAGCACCTCCTTTAATGTCAATCCGGGAAGACGTGAGGATGGTATGAAGACCTCGAGCAAGTGGCGACACAAGTGCGTGAGTGAGAAGCACACAAGCATGCACACACATACACACACACACGCGCACACACGGCAAGACAAAGAGAGAGAATCAATGGAGTGCTTTAGATTACTTTCACAAGCTCTTACAAGTTCGTTTCAATTACAATCTAACCCCAAAAATGAGCTCTCTAGCTCTTTTTATAGTTTTTGACTAGCTTTTGGCCCTGTCCAGACCTAGTGTCCGGCCTAGTTAAAAATTAGGTTCCAGGGCTTATTTGAGGGCTCAAACGAAGTCTAAAAATTATGAAATTTGGTACGATGGTACTTCTAATACTCCTCAAGCTCGAGGACTCCTCGGCTTGCACAAAATGGAGTCTAATCTACCAAAAACGGGATTTACCATGTTTGTGTAGTGATTAAAATCACTTGGGTTGTACATAATCTATGGGAAAAAATGATCTGGCCTTGTTGCCGTATTGTGCATGACTCCTTTGTTGCTTTGTATGCCAACACTCCCCCCTTCCTAGCGTCTGTCGCCCCTGACAGACCTTTGTTCGCGCGGGTGGTCGATGTAATATTGGATGACATTGGTGGCCAGTTCATGTTCTCCTATCCTTAAGCCTCTGGCTAGATCGGCTTCCAATGCCTCCCAATTTATTGCACCGGGGGTTTCTGGTTGCGGGGTGGTGTAGTACTCTGAATACATTGCTTGTTCACAAGCAAACAGTTGAAGTAGATGTGTCGGCTTTGGTGCGAAAATCTCCGAGTGGTACTCCCAGAAACCTGATCTGAACATTTCTTCGAAGGTCTGTTTGTAGCAGGCGGGGAGGTACTTGATGCGTGCATGCCAAGCGTAAGCCACACGGATACTGGGGGTGGTGCTCATGTCATACACCAAGTCGTAATTTCCATTGCTAAACCCCGGAAGACGTACCTGTGGTGCGGCTGCATTTCTAAAGGTCGTCAGCACTACTTGCATCATATCTAAGATTTTAAGCATCATTTGCGCTGCTACATCTTGCATGGGCTTCAAGCGGGGCATCCAGTGGCGAATGGTCCCCATCATATATGCTACCGATGGTGGTCCTTGTGGTGGCGCGATGTACGGGTAGTTCAGCCATTCCTTGCATTGCGCATTGTTCTGTACCTTGATATTAAATGCCTTCCACGACCTGCGGCGGGGGACTGGACCGTAGCATGGGTTGTACAGGAGGTGCAACGGCGCGTTGTTCCATGTGCGTAGCATTTCTGGATAAGTCTCTAAAAGTTTCTGCCGCCATATTGGTTGACGAATCTTGCCTGTTCGCACCTCTGGAGGAAGGTCTTCAGGTTGAAATTGGGTCGCAAAAGTAGGAATCTGACCCGTGACTCTTTGTATTTCTGCATTATAATCAGCCAAGATAATATAATATGGCCTGTACTGGAGTTCCGATGAGAGGATCAGGCGTCTCGATGACAAGTTCTTGAAGTAATCTGATTGTAAAACAGTCTCCTCTATGACCCTCATAGCCTGATTTTGCACTACGGTGCGCTCTTCATGCGAGGTCCCTATTTCCTCCACTTGTCGTAACCATGGCGGCCGTGGTGCCTCAAACGTGTCCTGCGCTTCTTCTGTTTGTTGGCCTCCTGGGAATGGTTGCGGATCATATTCTTCATCAAACGTTTGTTCCACAGGAATTTGCACAACTTCTTCGTCCGTGGGAGCCTCCGGAGGGGAAGATGGCCTCTCATATTGTAGTAGGCGTGTCTGCAATTCAGTTACCTGTTGCTGGAGATCTTTTATGGCCTCTGCGTCGGAGGGAAGCGAAGCTGCAGAGTGGGTGGTTGGAGGGGCAGCTGTTGGGCCTTGTTGGTGTTCCTGCTTCAGTTGTCCTAGCTCCTCCGATAGCTTATCATGTGCTTCGAGTAGCATGGCATAATCTTCCAATATAATCTTGATATTATCGGGGGTCACTGCTTGAAACTTGGATGGGCTGATGGGTGCCCCCGGTGTGCTCTCAATAGCTGCCTCCAGGTTCTCTTGATTTTGTATTTGCAGACGTCTGTTCTCTTCCTGAGCAGCCGCAAGATGGCGTTTAAGTAGCGCCATATTTCGCTGAAGTTTTGAGTTGCGTTCCAGTTGTGTCCGTAGGTGACTTTCTACCACCTGCACTGCTTCCTGATCTACGTTCTGTAGCTGTACTTCCAATATATTATGGGCGTCTTGGAGGGTTTGGAACTGTGTGTGGAGGCGAGCATTCTCCTCTTCTAGTACCGCAAGGCGGAGCTGTAGTGTCGCTGAGTGCTCTTGCAGGCGTGCGTTTTGTTGCTGGAGCTGAATGTAATCTGTTCTTAAATTTGATATACAAGCCAACATGGTGTCCAATGCATTACCTATAGATGAGTGGGGGGTGTTTACCGTGGACGATGCATGGGAAGGGAATTGGGGAAGGGAGACAGTGAATGATGTGTCTATGAAAGTTGTGTGTGTGGGTGAAATTGGTGGAGGGGGAATGGGAGGAGGTGAAACCGTGGGTGGAGGTGCCGTGGGTGGTGAAATGTCCATACCTTCAGGAGTGGGTGTTAGTGTGGGGCCTGCCATATACACTGGTATGGTAGGTGGTGTGTGTGTGGAAGTGGTGAATAGGTGTGAAGTGGGGTGGGGAGCTGAAAAGACAGGGAATGGTTGAGGGCCTGGTTGAAAAGCCCTAGCAAAGATGTCCTGGAGGGATTGTAGAAATGGAGAGAGGGATATCGGGGGTTGGGGTCGTAAATTTGAGGAGGGCTGAAAGGGTTGCGTGGTAGCAGGGAAGCCCATGAATGTGGATCTAGGGTCAGGATGACCCGTGGCTGAGGGCGTTGGGGATGGTTGCCCTAGGGCAGGGTCTAGGAGGGGTTCGGCGGATTGTGTAGTGTTGGGGTTGTCTTCGAAGATAGGATTATCAGTGGTAGAGAATAGGGTGGCACTGGAGATCGGAGTACGGAAGATGAAGGTGGGGTCGGTGGGTTGAGTAGTCGATGTGGTTTCTACTGTTTCTCTTCTAGGAGGTGATGGTGGGGGAGTAGGTGGTAGTGGTTCGGTGGACTCCTCATGGGTGGCTGGGTGCTGTTGGCTAGCTGTCTGGGAGGTTGTTCTGATAGTTTCAGGTGTAGTAGTCGGCTCTTCTGCAACTGTAACGGGAATTTGTATATTTTTACCTGAGCGAGGTCGTGTCTGGAACCTTCGTGGGTCATATTGAACTGAAGGCCTCTGAATGGCAGTGCGCACAGCTTCTACAACTCCATATGTTTCTGCCATCAATAAGAGACCTTCCCTGTACTCTGAGTCAACTCCCGCTTCTTCCAACAACTGAGTCATAAGTACTCTGCTGCTCTGTTCAATGAGTAATTGCTGCGATCGTACTCTTTCCATAATCTGATACAGCCTTCGGAGTTCGGCTGTATATGCTGGGGCTTCAGTGGTCTCTTCTTCATACGCTTCTTCTTCTTCCGGATGTCCGTGTTGTTGACTTTCCTGAGTGTCACTCCAATGGACATGTCTACCGTCTGTAGACTTTCTTCTTCTTCGTGAGGATGTGCCCTGCTCCTCTGCCTCTGAATAAAACTCTACATCAGAGAATTGTGTGCTTTGTAGGAATGCTTCGAAATCCTGGGGGTCCAGTCCTTCCGCCTCTCCAGTGGCAGCAAACTCGAATTCAGGTGTAACCGGAGGAGCCGATGGGGTGGGTTGTGTCGTAGTGTCAGATTCCGACCTGGGTATCCTAATGGTAAAAGGAGGTACAGTGCCCTCTCTTAATGGTGATGCCTCAGGAGTAGTCAGGACTTCCCTTGTCTGGACACACGGAATCGCGCCCCTCATGCGCTTGGACTGATGTGTGGATGTCTTGAGCCTTTTAAACATTTGTAATTGTGCCCAAGTTAAGGCACGCTCAATGGGGACATCATATGCCAAGCATCGGTAAATGATGCGTGTGAGTGCACAGCATCCGTTCACCACTAATTTCCTAGAAGCCCGTTTGTTCGCTTCATACAACTGATCTATAATCCACACTGGTAGCTTAATAGGTAGCGCACCGGCCTCCGCCAAGTAGAGAGCAAACCAGATCTTCTTGTGTGGTTGCGTGAATCGGTCTTGACCGGGGAAGGCGAAATGTTGCATGCACATGCGGAGAGGGATGGACACATTTGGGGTGAGGGCTGCCATGTCTTTCAGCTTCACTACTTTCCTGTCCTTCATGTTGTTGGGAATGAGAGCATCCTTTTCTGAGGGTACATGCGTGCCATGCATATTTAAAGCGTCGCTTACCAACTCCACAGTAAGTTCAAACCTCTTCAACTCGTTGTTGCCCAGCAATGAGGGGAGAACAAATGATCCGGGTTGGTCCTTATCTTCATTAGCTTGTAATGTGGAGACCAAATAGTAACATCGGAGGAGATCGGGTTTAGGTAGTGGGGCTTCAAAATATTCCGCCAATCCTGCTCGTTGCCATATGATCTGTAGATCTTCTGTGTTTTGTAAAGTCTCGAACTCCTTGGAGAAAAATTGGAATCGCACCCATGATCTGTCATACTCACATTTAGACTCCCAGATATACTTGGCCTCACCTAATGGACCGGGCATGCCATTGAACCAATGAGAATTCGCATGAACTCTTTCCGTGATTCCTGTAGGTGGATCTGGCACCGGGAGTTGCTGGAGGTGTTGCATCTCCACTGGTCGTTCAGTCGGGGGCACATCCACGGGTAGGCTATCCACATCAATTCCTGCAGTAAGTATCCCTACTTGTGAGCCCGAACCTGTCGCATCTGCCATTTTTCTTCTTGCTTTCTGATTCTGTGAGAATATAGAATCATGTGTTAACATCGTAATGGACAAAATAAATCCGTTGTTGTCCCCGTTACAACATTAACATGAGGTAGATGGTGAGTTAGTGGTTAGTAAGTGCACGAAGACAGTGAGTGTAGTTAACGTTTGTGTATTCCTAGGAGACTAATGCCGTTATTAAGTGGGGTGAATTTACAAATCGGGGTCGGGGGGTTTATTACAGATCTTAGACTGCCAAATGCAGTGGATGGGCTTTGCTTTCGGTTTCGTAGAGACTCCAGAGAGCTGTGTCGGTGTCGCTGTTTGGGAGTGGGGCCTTTTAGGGACCCACTTATAAGTGATTACATGCATGCTCATGGGTCTTGGTGTGTTCCTAAGTGTTGAGCACGAGGGAATACTGGTTGTACTCGTAGATGGGTTATGCTGCATAGGTTGTGGCCTGGGTGTAACTACTTGTGCCCTCAAGCAAGCCTTAGGCACCCAAATTTGTCTAGATTGTGGGCTTGCCTTCATCGACTTCTTGGGCACCCAAATAGATTTTACTTTAGCAGAAGAATTTCTGACAGACTTCTTATTAGCGTCGTGTTGTTGGTTACTAATAAGAGGCTTTGCCCGTGTAGTTGACGGTGGTGCGCCCGGTCGTTCGCCTTTCTGCACCCACACCTGGTTTATTTTCTGGGACATTCTGCTGCGCAGGTATTTTTGATCTCGGACATAGGTAGTACTCTGCTTCTTCTGCTTGTGATCCGCCTTTGGTTGCTGCCTCCTTCTGGCCTTTGGAAAAGAAGGGAGTTCCGTTGCATCCCTGACTCCTTTTTTGCAAATATCATTCCTCTGCAACACAGGGTTTTGAACAAGAACAGCATGGTCATCTTCATGTGTACCCCTGGAAGGACCAGGAGTCTGTGCCTTTCCTAGCTCCTTGAGTGCTCCATTGTCTAATTCTACTGTGACTCGACTATGATTGAGCCAAACCTGGAGAAGTCCACTTCTTAGGTTTAGATTGACTGCTTGGTCATAGATCCAATCCTGACCCAAGACGAGAGGTTCAGTGAGATCCTCATCTTGACACACTAGTACTTTAACGGTCATTGCCTCATCGTGAATGTAGAGGGGAAGTTCCACCTCGCCCATGCAAGGGGTTTCCACTCCTCCCAATCCTATAAGATATGCTTCCACAGGATTGACAGTCAATTGTAATTCTTGGCAGTAAGACAATTTAACAGCACTAGTGGCTGCACCTGAGTCAATCAAGGCTCTTACGGTCCTTGCACTCTTTCCGTGTCCTATATCTAAGGTTACGAAAGGACGTCTATCAATTATCCTATGCGAGCTTGTTCCTGCGACTTCACACATGGCCATAGGAAATCCATGGTCTGCATAGTCATTCGCTCCAGGCTGATCTCTACCTTGCCTTCGTAATTTCATCCTTCTGATGCGTTCTAAAGCTTCAGCTTGAGCCTCTTCTCGAACTCGCTTTTCTTCCTCTTTGCGTTTCTTAGCAGTGTTGAGTCGACTGAGCATTTCCTCCGTGAGGGGTTCCTGATACAACTTGACTCTGCAACCGCTAATATAATTTGGGAGAACATCACCCTCTAATGTGGCCAATTGTACTGCTCCACTCGTGGAGATCCTATTGATGATCATAGGTCCGTAGCCTCTCTTTTCTAGCTTCCTCGCGTGTTGTTTTAGTGTATAGACTAAAACTAGATCTCCTGCTTTCAAGCCTTTATCCTTCACGTGGGCATCAAAGTATGCCTTCTGTCTCTTCTTGGCTGCGTATATCCCTGCAGCGGCTCTCAGTCTCGTTTCCCCTAATCGTTCAAGGTCAAATATCCTAGAGGAGAGCTCATGACCTGTCCATTCGTGCTCTTGTGCTACTCTCAATGTAGGGATCAGGAAGTCCAAGGGTAACACAGCGTTTTGGCCAAATACCATCTGAAAGGGGGTGGCTTGGAGTACCGTTTTGTAGGCAACTCGGTATGCCCAAACAGCATGGTGTAGCTGTTTGTCCCAGTCAGAGCGTTTAGTGTTCACTAATTTTGTCAGCACATTGCACAAAATCTTATTAGTGCTCTCAGCTTGACCATTAGCTTGAGGGTGATAAGGGGCAGACTTCTTGTGTATTACCAAGAATTCTTGGAGTAGATTTTCAATAACTTCATTCAAGAAATGAGTGCCTCTATCACTTACAAGCTCTATAGGTAGTCCATATCTCGTGAATACATTCTCAAACAAGAATTTGGCAGTTGTTTGAGCATCGTTCTTGGTTGTAGCTTTTACCTCTACCCACTTGGTGAGATAATCTGTTGCCACAATGATGTATTCCGCATGAGAACCCTTAGCTGGGGGATTAATAGGACCTACGAAGTCTATTCCCCACTTAGAGAATGCACGTCCACTCATCATAGGTTTCAGTGGCATCTCATCTTTGCGTATAGGATACTGAGTCCTTTGACAGACATCACACCGTTTCACATAGGTATGTGCATCCATGTGAAGGGTAGGCCACCAGAAGCCCGCAAATAGTATCGCTTTGATTACCCGATCTGGTCCAAAGTGTCCTCCTGCTACACCTTGGTGAGCAGTTTCCAAGATCTTCAGATATTCACTTTCGTGGACACATAGTCTCAGGTAACCATCTTTACCGCGCTTATATAGATTATTACCGATGAGTGAGTAATCCTGGGCTTCTTGTTCTAAACTCCTTTTCCTAGCTAGAGTCATGTCTGGAGGGAATGTGTTTGTTCTCAAGAATGATACTAGAGGTTCACTCCAATCTGGCACAATGGATACTTGATAAAGAGTGGCATGTTCCACTGGTGGTTTAGTGCAACAGATTGGGCATTCCTTGCACAACTTTTGGACATCAGCTTCCATAGTTGGCCAGTGCACTCCGAATCTTTTTAGAGTCTGTAAAGTTCGTTGTTTTGAATGGTGTTGCTCTAATGCACCTACATGTGCTAATTGCAACCATTTAGCGTACTCATCCTCTTCTACGCAACAAGCCAAGATCCCTTGATCTGTGTGCTTGTACATGCTTCCGGCCATGATGTGATACTTTTGGGCTTTTACAACCTCTCTATTCCGTGTGTTTACCACTGGATGGTTAGGCCCGTATGTCAAGATTGGTACCAAAGGCTTAGCCCACTGCGGCACCACCTCCAAATTAAATAGGTAAGCATCAGGAAGGTCATCTGATACTCCTTGTGGGGCTTCTCCAGACGTGAGTCTAGAGAGATGATCTGCTCTCAAGTGAGTCCTCCCTTTTCTTACCACGACCTCAAAATCATATTCCATTAGCAAGAGAAACCATCTTACTAATCTTCCCGTATTGCATGGCTTGTTTACTAGGTATAACAATGCCTGATGATCAGTAAAAAATTTAAACTTATTTGCAAGCAAATAGTGTCTAAATTTCTTGACTGCATATACCATGCCTAATCCTTCGCGCTCTGTAGTGGTGTAATTCCGTTCAGCCGCATTCAATTGTCTACTGGCATAGGCAATTGGAAGATCCATATTACCTTCACCAGTAGGTTGTGCAAGCACACATCCAATGGCATAATTGGACGCATCAACATGAACATGGAATGGCTTATTCCAATCTGGTGTGGTCAAGATTGGTGCTGAACATAATCTTCGTTTAAGTTCCTGGAAGGAATTCTCACATTCATCCGTCCACTCAAAGTTTGTCAGAAGTCCGTACATGGGCTTTGCAATGACAGCATACATGTGTATAAATCGTCGATAATAACCACAATGCCCCATGAAAGCTTGTACTTCCTTGACATTCTTTGGCCTAGGTAGCTCTGCTATGGCTCTCACTTTTTCTTCGTCGGTAGCTATGCCATTCTTTGACACTATGTGTCCTAGAATCTTGCCTTGCCTGACCATAAAAACGCACTTTTCTGGGTTTAGGCAGACTTGATATTCTCTACATTTGTCAAAGATTTGTCTGAGTTCAGGAATATGAGTTTGTCTAACATTGGAATGAGCACAAAGATCATCAACATAGACTTCTAAACTCTTCCTCAGGAACTCCTTAAACACATGGCACATCAGCCTCTGGAAGGTGGCTGGTGCGTTGGTAAGCCCAAATGGCATTACTCTAAAAGCAAAAATGCCCCATTCTGTGGCAAAGGCTGTCTTATGCTGATCCTCTGGAGCTATGGCTACTTGATTGTAGCCCGAAAATCCATCAAGGAAGCTGTACACTTCCTTGCCTGCCACTCTTTCTAAGAGATGCTCTGTTATGGGAAGCGGATAGTTATCTCGAATTGTGGCGGCATTAACCTTTTTCAAGTTAATGCACACATGCAGCTTGCCATTCTTCTTGGGCACCACTACGATGGGGGATACCCATTCAGTGTGCTCAATTTCATAGATAAATCCAGCTTCGACCAGTCTATCTATCTCCTCCTTGATCTTAGCAGCGTAATTATCATTATACGTATAAGGCTTTTGCTTAGAGGGTTTGGCATCTGAGGTCATGGGGATGGTGTGCGAGCATATGTCCGGGTCAACCCCTTTCAAATCCTTGTAACTCCAAGCGAATACATCTCTGTATTCTCTTAGCAAGGCAATCAATTCGTGCTCTTCTTCTTCTGTCAGGTCATGGCCTATATACGTGCATCTCTCCTCTCCTTCTTCTAGGGCCACTACAATTTTCTTGGTAGTTTCTTTGTTATCATAGGCCTCTCCTGATTGTGCCTCTCGTTTGGGCATTCTAATCATGACTCTCCTGTCATCTATCTCATACTTCTTAAAATTTTCTGGGACCTCAAACAAAGATTCTTCCTCTTCTGGTAAGGCTTCTCTCTTCTTTCGTTTCTTTCCTTCTTCCTTAGGGGTCACATGTGTTGCTAATCTTACGTCATTTGTCAGCTCTCCATGCCTCTGGGTTTGAAATTCTACCTCATGGAAGTATTCTTCATCTGATGCAAATGGTGGGTCCATAATGATTGACTCTAGATCGGAGTCACTTGCATCCTCAAATGCATCAGGGCTAGGTTCGCATTCTTCTAAAACTGCCTCTCCCATGATTGGCTCTATGGAGAAGACTGAAATATCATAGCCATCCTCATCACAGTGAGGTGTCCATTGTTCTTCGTTGATGGCTACGTCCATTGTTGCTAAGATTTCTGCCCAACCGTGAGGTTCAAATTCTTCGTCTGGAAAAACTACAGGTGCATAGGCTGGGTCTGGGATTGATCTATGGGTTTCTTTCGCACCTACCTCTCTGGCTTTCTCTCTCTTCTCTTCTTCTACTGCTACCTTGCACATCCATAAGTGGGTGTCTTCATGCATCCATGAGGATCCAGACCCTATGGAATGCACCGATTCTGTGTCATCTTTAGCTCTATGGATGGGATTCCACTGGATAGGAGGGACATCTCTATGAGAATAATCCTTGAGATTGACTTTGGTTGTAACACCTAAGTGCTGCAGGTACAAAGAATTGGTCCCCCAATCCTGTACCACTTGCAACTGTCGCATGAATGGTCTTCCCAAAATCATCTCATAGGCATGATTTTTGCTGAAGTCACATATGGCAAAGGTATGTTCAAACTCGACACCACAAGTGGTGAGAGTTATTCCTTCTAGCAATCCTAGGGGTCTCTCTATGTGACCATCTGCCATTTGCAATTTCATTCTCGTTGGCCTGAGTGCTGGCTTGCCCCAACGCTTCCATAAGGAGGTAGTGGCAATTGCAACTCCTGCACCTGAGTCCAAAATTGCCTTCGTGGTGTAGTCCTGGTAGGTGATGGGAAGATAGGTGTTCCCTTCTTCACCTTCACACATATCCCCGATCTTATCCAAGGGAATTTCTGGCACTGTCCTATGGGATCCTACCTGGGAACGAGGTTTTGCCATCTCTGGTACTTGTTTGGCTACATGTTTCCATAATTCAGGTCTAACCTTGAGTAGCTCTTCTAACCTGAGATTACACTGCACATTAGTGTTCTTCACTACCTCTGTGTTCCTAGGAATGACTGAGTCGTCGTTCCTTACCATGACTGTGGGTGCTCTCATACATGTGGACTTTGCTTCCCATGGGCCTGTGAAGTGGGGTAGCTCTTGTATGGAATTAGACTCAAAGTCTAATCTCTCGTGAGACTGAACACTCTCATGCTCCCCGTAAATAGATGGGATGTCTTGTGGGAATTGGTCTTGTGCATCGTCCACAAGTTCAAAAGGAGGGGCGACCTCGCTTTCGTTATCCCATTTGTCTTCTTGAATCTCTCGTAGGAAGTCTGGTGCAAACCGATTCATAGAAGAAGAAGTGTCTGGCTCTGTAGAATTAGGTACATATGCTACCTGGGAAGGAGGGCTTATTCTATCGTTGGCTCTTTCCTCGTTCTCATAGATAGCTGGAGCACAAGCTTCTTGGGGAGGATTACTTATGCTATTACTTTTCCGAACAGGCTCACACGCTCTTTGGGAAGGAATGTGGGTTACCTGTGGAGGTACATAAGCTTTCGAGGGAGGCTCCTGTGCCCTTTGGGGAGGAAGATAGGCTCCTTGAGGAGGCACATGGGCTTCCTGAAGAGGCTGGCTTTTCCGTGCTCTTACCCTTTCCTTTCTTTGAGGGGTAGGTTCCTTTTCTGATTGTGCGATTAGCCTCTCTATTCTTTCTGAGGAGGGAAAGTTGTTTGGTTTAGTGGAAGTCGCCACATATACTTCCGATGGGGAATGATTCATGTTTTTGCTTGCTTTATCTTTTTTCTTGATTTTTTTCTTCCTTGGCAGATCTTGCAATTATTTCCTCTAACTTCTCTAGGAATCCATCCAAGTGTAATTGCGTTTTGGCTGAGCCTGAGTAATTGAAAAGGCGACTGGCTTCAAACATAGTCTGAGCCAATGCGACCATTTTCGCGCATAGTTTGGTTCTTTCTATCTCTAGGTCAGCTCTAGGATAGCACTTGTCATGATCCGTGACGTTTGGCCCTTCTTGGATTCTGGCCTGATATGCTTTAAGCATCATGTCTATGTCTTCGGAAGTGGGATCAGCTAATACTGATCCTGTTTGGGGTGGTGGGTGGGTTGCGTGGACTGTCTTAGAGGGTGAAGGGATGGAGGGTGATGTGGATGGTAGCGGTGGGAATGTGTGAGAGTGCGGTTGAGACGTGATCTCTATGATTTTAGCCTTGGTTTCTCGTAGACTTTCCTCAAGTTCACTCATCTTCTTTGCCCATTGCCTTTTCATGCGTTCGCGGCTATCTTTCCAAGCTCTTGTTCTCTTTTTATTTTGGCTCTCAGTATCGCTAGCATCTAGGCTCTTTTCCTGGCCTACCCCTTGGTTTTGCTGCACAGTCTGAGCCCTAGTGACTACCTGTACTGGTGCAGTGGAAGTGACGCTTCCTGAGGATTCTACCACTAACCCAACAACGTTGATAGGGGTGATTTTTGGCATGCTATTGGGGTTCTTTGGGCAATCTCGTAAGAGATGCTCTTTTCCGCAATCTTGGCAGAAGCCTTGGATCGTCACCGACTGGATTTGCGTAGGTGGGGGCAAGGGACAATCACGAATGAGGTGATCTCCTTGGCATCTGTAGCACGGTCCTCTAGGAAATGGTGGTCGTACTTGCCTAGGTTGAGGTCTAGGGTTGGGGTTTGTATACATGACGTTCGTGTATTCTGACTCCCAACTAGGTTCGTTCGACTCTTCACCATAGTAGGACTCTCCATGTTCTGGGGACTGCATGTAGTAAGCCTGGGGGCTATCCACATGGGTAGAATCAAAGCTATGGTCACTTGGGTCATTTTCAGAGATCAAGGATGTTACAGGGACTATAGCTCTATTCAGGTTCTCTTCTGCAGCAGTATACTTTACCGGAATCACATTAGCTGGGGCAGGGGGTTGTTGTGCTAGCACAGGCTGAGGCCTTTGTTGGGCCTGATACTGTGGTTGGTAGGTTTGTTGGGGTCTAGCATATTGTGGTGGTGGATTTTGGTTCTGGTATCTGCCATGTTGGTAGGGTTGCGGATAGGGTTGCCTAACTGCCTGCTTGTTGTATGGGCAGTCTTGTGCGGTGTGATTGGTGTATCTTCGTTCTATGGTGCAGTACTGGCTACTAGGATTTACTTGGGGTTGAGCCATAATGGGACAGACGTTCGCCATATGGCCACCACCGCATGTATAGCACCTTTTCACAGGGGCAAACCTTGGGATTTGTTTGCTAGTTACACCTAGTTTCTGAGCTACTTTTTCGGCAAGTTCTTCAATTGATGTGGCTTGTGTGGAAGATTGACTAGATGCACTATCTGAATCTTTGTAAATTTTGGACAACTCTAGCTCTTCTCCTAGGTTATCTTCAATGTCAATGCACATACGTACACATTCTTCTATAGTCCTAGGGTCTTTCAGATACACGTAGGATCTCAATTTTGGACTCAGCAATCCGTCAAGGAATAAGGCTACTTGTTTAGCAGATGTGGGTAGCTCCGAAATAGGGCACCTTTCAAGATATTGTCTAAATCTTCTTCCTGCAAGTCTCACAGTCTCTTGAGGGGTTTGCTTGAAGCTGTGGATCAGTGAGGAGGTGTTGTGTCTTATGCCACTCTTGGAGAACTCAATAATAAATGCTTCTAGGAGTTGGTCTATGCTCCTGAACTGGCGCTCATCCAATGGCTGAAACCACGTAAGCGCTGTGTTCCTAAGGGTTAGACCGAAGGCATTGTACTGTGTGAACAGATCCTCTACTTGTTCAGCTCTCAAGACTTGCTTGAACTCTGCCACATGATCATAGGGATCTCCTGTGCCGTCAAAGTAATTCTTCATGGACTTAACTAGCTGGGTGGGTCTCAAAGTTCTTGTGTGCTCTCTAGACCTCGGCAGAGGGAATCCATCTACATTTCTTTGGTTCCTGTGGGCTCTATGCATCTCAGGTTCTACCCTATTCGTCTCCGTTCTCGTTCTTTCTCTGCCCACTGGATTGGCAAAACTTACCTCTGGTCTATCTTTACTTCTGTCTCTTTGCATACCATGAGCCTGGGATGTTCCAGCTCCAGGGTGACCATAGGCTACATTTGATCTTGGTTGGGGGAAAATGAATTCGCCCTTCCAAGTGTAAGCATGCCTATCATTTTCTGTCACCACAAAGATCCGTTCTGAAGCATGATCTAAGTAGGTCACTCTGCCTGGGCTATCCGGATCCTTAAACTCATAGATCATGATATTTCCTATGTCTGTTGGCTGATTAGACTTATACCTCCAAAAGGCTTCATCAGTTTCTCGATTAAGGAGCAACTCTATGCTCTTGTTGTCTTGAGGGACCCATTCAGGCGTGATAAGCCTAGTGAGAACTGATTTACCTCGAGGGGTTCTAAGTTCCGCACCCATGTTCCCTTGTTCCAGGTCCCCTAAGTCCGCTTCTGAGATTACGTTCCCAAAGTCATCTGTCCTATCAGGGTGACTAGTGACTACATATATAGTTCCTTCTTTGTCCAGGTATGCACCATTTTCAAACTTGACAGCTGGGTGCTCTAGTCCAATGGATTGATCAGGGTTTTTAATCTGGACCACAGATCTTCCTAGGCCGTCCTCATAGATGCTAGCACCTAATCGGTTGGTCCTAAGGTACTCCAGCTGCGTTTTGTAAGGGCCTTCTACCCTGTACAGGTAAGGCACTCCTGAACTTCCCGTAGGTCTGTCCATGCCTTGAGACATTTCTGACTCACTGGTCTCAGAGCTAGGGTAGTATGAGTGGTGGCTCAACTGCTGGGCCCAAGACCTTGCAGTGTGATTGACACTAGCCTCTGAAGACCTAAGGCTTTGTCTTTCCCTTGCTAAATGTCGTCCTGATCTAAGGTTCATATGCCTAACTGATTAGCCCAATTTTTTTTCAGAGTACAACCTCGTTGCCGATTAATTGGTACCAGTCACTTGATTCTTTTTAGTTATTTTATCACGTTTGAGTTCTTGTCTGATATCACGTCGTCAGGAATGTTTGAATGTTGTTTCGCACTTGCAATTGATCGTTCCACGTTAGGTTCTTTTCCTTTATGTTATCGGCAGTGCAGAGATTAAATTTTTAACTTGAACTTGAGTTTTTAGGTAGTCTTCAACTTGATAACTGCCTATCGTCGCCCTGACTTACTCCTACTTCTAATCGCTCTTAGCCTAGGCTAGGAATTGACGAAGAGGAGTTGAGAATATTCCGACCTTTCTTGCCGAACCTTGCTCTTTAGTGCTCGAGAAGTTGATTCTCAAGCGTGTGCCACACCCTTGCTTGGATACTCTCAATTGCTTCTCAATAGGCCTGCATAAATCCCAAGATTAGCTCCAAGTAGACCTTTCAATTGACAGACAATTTATTTCAGACACTTTGTTAATGACCCTTGTTCCCCCTTTTGCATTGTTAGAAATTTACTCTGGAGCTCCCTTGGTGTTCCTACCCCTCAGTGTGTCAACTTCCAAATATCCTATCTGAAAATCAACGCGTTATTCTTATAAAAAACAGTTGAGGGCGTGTAGTATATGTCACGAGCTTTCCGACAAGCCCTAGAGCTCAGAAAATGGATTTCGTATGAAAAAGTTATGACCGTTCAGGGTTTAGGGGGTTAACTAGACAAACAGAACCTTTCGGGGGTTTTAATGCATTTTCTAAGGCCTTCGTAAGTAGATGAGTACATGAAAGTGCAAATATGCCCAAAATTTAGCCTAAATTTCCAAAAATTCACTCCTTAATTTTTTGCCGAAAATGCCTGTCTATCGCGATAGACGGTGTCTGTCGCGATAGACACAATCTATCGTGGGGGCTGTCTGTCGCGATAGACGGTGTCTGTCGCGATAGACAGTGTCTATCGTGAATTTCTGTCTGTCGCGATAGACGGTGTCTGTCGCGATAGACGGTATCTATCGTGGATTTCTGTCTGTCGCGATAGACGGTGTCTGTCGCGATAGACGGTGTCTATCGTGGATTTCTGTCTGTCGCGATAGACGGTGTCTGTCGCGATAGACGGTATCTGTCGCAGATTTCTGTCTGTCGCGATAGACGGTGTCTGTCGCGATAGACGGTGTCTGTCGCGGATTTCTGTCTGTCGCGATAGACGGTGTCTGTCGCGATAGACGGTGTCTGTCGCGATAGACGGTGTCTGTCGCGGATTTCTGTCTGTCGCGATAGACGGTGTCTGTCGCGATAGACGGTGTTTGTCGCGGATTTCTGTCTGTCGCGATAGACGGTGTCTGTCGCGATAGACGGTGTCTGTCGCGGATTTCTGTCTGTCGCGATAGACGGTGTCTGTCGCGGATTTCTGTCTGTCGCGATAGACGGTGTCTGTTGCGATAGACGGTGTCTGTCGCGATAGACAGAAAAAACGCAAATTTTTGAAAAACTTCTAGTGATCTAGAATGCCCTCAAGGTGTAGGTTACAGTGCTACTCATGCATTCACAAAATGTTAAGATTTTCTGTCTGTCGCGATAGACAGAGATCGTCGTCTCGGGAACTGTGTAGAGCCTGTCGTACCTGCGCACACTGCTGGGGATGATGGTACAGCAAAAAACCTGCAAAATAGCTCAAGAAACATGCAAAAACAGCGCATGCAAATTCGCTCTCTCGCTCTCTCTCACAAGTGAAATGAGGGAAATGAGGTGGAGATGGGGATATAGTCAAAAACTGAAATTTTTGCGATGATGGAGATGGAGGTGGGAGATGGGAATGATGATGATGGTGATGAAGATGGTGAAGAAAGTAAAAGAAATTCGATGAGAGTGAAGAAAATACCTACCACTCCAACGCGTCAACTCTACGTCTTACCATCACACGCTCGTCCTCAAAGCTCGATCCCCGGCAACGGCGCCAAAATTTGGTGTAGCTCAGTGATGAGTAGCACCTCCTTTAATGTCAATCCGGGAAGACGTGAGGATGGTATGAAGACCTCGAGCAAGTGGCGACACAAGTGCGTGAGTGAGAAGCACACAAGCATGCACACACATACACACACACACGCGCACACACGGCAAGACAAAGAGAGAGAATCAATGGAGTGCTTTAGATTACTTTCACAAGCTCTTACAAGTTCGTTTCAATTACAATCTAACCCCAAAAATGAGCTCTCTAGCTCTTTTTATAGTTTTTGACTAGCTTTTGGCCCTGTCCAGACCTAGTGTCCGGCCTAGTTAAAAATTAGGTTCCAGGGCTTATTTGAGGGCTCAAACGAAGTCTAAAAATTATGAAATTTGGTACGATGGTACTTCTAATACTCCTCAAGCTCGAGGACTCCTCGGCTTGCACAAAATGCAGTCTAATCTACCAAAAACGGGATTTACCATGTTTGTGTAGTGATTAAAATCACTTGGGTTGTACATAATCTATGGGAAAAAATGATCTGGCCTTGTTGCCGTATTGTGCATGACTCCTTTGTTGCTTTGTATGCCAACAAGTACATACAGATGTTTGGGGTCTTGTAAAGACCACATCTATGGGTGGTTGTAGGTTTTATGTTACTTTCATTGATGATCATGCACAAAAGTATGGGCATATTTCATGAAAGAGAAAAGTGAGATGTTCACTCACTTCCAGAATTTTAAAGCTACGGTGGGAAAGAAGATAAGGAAGTATATTCAGACACTAAGATCTGATGGAGGAGGTGAATACATGTCAAATGAGTTCAGCAACTTTCTTAAACTTCATGGAATTTGATGTTAATTTCATGCACATACACACCACAACAGAATGGCGTTGTGCAAAAATAGACATATTGCAGAAATAGCAAAAGCCTTGATGGTTAAGAAGAATATGCCTCATTGTTATTGGGCAGAAGTTGTGCACACTGCTATATACATCATGAATAGAACTCCGACTACTGTTGTACATCAAGTTACACCTAAGCCAAACTTATCACATATGAAAGTTTTTGGCAGTATTGCATATGTACATATTCTAGATGCATTGAGGATGAAGGTTGATCCAAAAGCAGAAACATATATATTCATTGGGTACTCCCTTGAGAAAAGGGATATAAATGTTATAACCCACTCACACGATAGGGGAATGTAAGCAGAGATGTCATGTTTGATGCAATGTTAAGCTTCTTTGTAGGTCCCAAAGATGGACTTAATCTTGAACCAAATGAAAAAGAAAATGCTGAAAAATCAAGTACAAAATCTCAAGTTTTGAGTGGACCAGATGCATCGCCACACAATAGTTCCAACTCAAATCCATGGACTGGAAGATTTCATGGAAATTTTAGTCCAACAAATTCATCAGATACATCCAAGAAAGGTAAAGAAAAGCTTTTTGCTCGAAGTAAAACATCTATAGGTTTTGAAGACTTTGATGGCGATTCAAGTGGTTAAGAAAAGAGCCTTGATGAGGAACTTAATTGGATTGCCCTCTGTAAAGACTCTAGGAGTAACAAAGGCACATGTAGATGATATAAGGAGAAGTGATCTAGGACCAAGAAGATATGAGAGGATGCAGAATTCAATGCAACGATTGATGTATGATAATTACATGGCTCATCATTGTGCCTACGTGACCAAGGTAATAGAAGATGCTAAACCTTCTTGTTTTGAAGATGCAATTGGAAATGCAAATTGGGAAAAAGCTATGGATGAGTAGGTGGCTCCATTGCTGCAAGGAAAGAAACCCATAGGCTACAAGTGGGTTTACAAGGTAAAGCACAATACTGATGGTAGCATAAGTAGGTATAAAGCATGATTGGTAGCAAAAGGATATGAATAGACATATGGCATTGATTATGAGGAAATGGTCAGCCCTATAGCTAAAATGTCTATTGTCAGAGTACTTATTGCATTAGCTACAACAAAAGGATGGGCTTTGCATCAGATGAATGTGAAGAATGCATGGTGAGTTATAGGAAGAAGTATACATGGACTAGCCACAAGGATATGAAGATTCAAAGAACTCATAATATGTTTGCAGGTTGTAAAAGGCTTTGTACGGACTTAAACAAGCCCCTTGTGCTTGGCATGCAAGGATTGTTGACTACTTAAGCATCATTGGATTTTCTATTGAAAATCCATAGTCACCTCTATTGAATCCTCTTCGATCTAATCAAGAACCCAAAGAACACAAGAGGAAGAGGATTCAATAGAGGTGACTATGGATCAAATAGAGGCAGATACAATGGAGGCTACAACAACAACTACTACAACAACAATTACAACAACAACAAATATCAAAGTGGCCATAAAGGAAGAAGAGATTATAATAACTATGGAGAGGACCAAAGTCAAGAAGATTCATTATTGATTATGAATCTATCAGTGAAGAAGGGTAAGGATGATGATCACATCTTTTACATTGATTCGGGATGCTCAAAGCATGTAGCAGGAAATGTGGCTTTACTTTCTGATTTGGAAGATCCTCACAACAAACATGAAGTGCAAATAGGAGATGATACAAAGCACTCAGTGGAGAAGATAGGTAATGTGAAGACATTAGATGGGAATATGAACCTCTTAAGCAAAGTCTTGTATGTCCCTACAATTACCAAAAATTTAATACGTGTTGGGAAAATTATTGAAAAAGGATTGCAGGTTAGATTCAACCGATTTGGAGCATATGTTGAAGACCCAAGACAAGGATTTAGAAGGATTTCCAAAGGAGAAAAGACAGGAACGCTTTTCAGTTTTGAAGTGGAAGATACAAAGAACATAGCCTTATTTAGCTATGGATCTCAAACTCTCCCAGAGTTGGAGATATGGCACAAAAGGCTTGCTCACATTAGTGAGAGGACATTCAAACAAATTTGCAAGGACCAAAGTGTAATTGGTTTGCCTGATATCACAAGGAAACACATGATTTATAAGTGTGAAGCTTGTCAATTCGACAAGTCTCATAGACAACCTTTCATTAAGAAGGGATATGTGTATCAAAATCTTTTGAATCTAGTGCACACGGATGTGTGGGGTCCTAATAAGGATCCATCTATATCAGGCTCAAGATATTATGTGTCTTTCATAGATGATTGTAGCAGGTGGACCATTCTGTTTTTCATGGAGTACAAGGATGAAGTTTTTAATTGCTTTAAGAAGTATGTTGATCTTGTTGAAAACCAAACAGGTAGGACTTTGAAAAGACTCAGATCAGATGGTGGAGGAGAATACTTTTCTTCTGAATTTGATGCCTACTTGCATGAAAGAGGCATTAAAAGGGAAGTCACTACAAGGTATACACCCGAACTCAATGGTGTAGGAGAGAGGAAAAACAAAGCTATTGTTGAAGCTGCAAGGTCCATGCTCAATGAAAAGGGATTGCCAAACTACCTATGGGTAGAGGCTGTGTCTATAGCCACATATCTCATAAATAGACTTCCATATAAGTCACTAGATAGAGCCACTCCATATGAAGTGTGGAATGGAAGAAGACCTAGTCTAGAGCATTATAAAATCTTTGGATGCTTGGCCTATGCTCACATTCCTTCTCAAATAAGAGAGAAATTGGATCCCAAGGCAGAGAAGTGCATATTTATTGGTTATTATCAAAACAAAAAAGTATATAGATTGTACAATCCAACCAATAAAGGATTTTCGGTGAGTAAAGATGTAATTTTTGATGAGAACAAATCATGGTTTGATGATGACAGGAAAGTGAAGCTGCCTTATGACTTGGATGAAGATTTTCCATCACTGCAACCAAAGGAGCCAAAGCAAATTGAAGAAAGTGGTTCCGAGATTGACCTAGAAGACTTGGAAAGACTCAATCTATGGAAGAGAAAAGGTAAAGCAAAGATGAAAGATGCTACATATGGACCCGAGAGCTCACATCAACCACTTAGAAGGTCTTCAAGGGAGAAGAAGAAACCAAAGAGGTATGGTTATGATACTTCTTTGGTCACCAAGCACTCAATCTACATTGCAAAGGATTCCACCAATGAAGAACCTACCACATTTGAAGAAGCACAAAGCAAGAAAGCTTGGAGAGATGCAATGGATGAAGAAATGGAAGCCTTGAAGGAGAATGACACTTGGGAGCTTGTACCTAACAAGCCATCTATGAAGGTAATTGGATCTTGATGGATATACAAAATCAAGAGGAATCCAGATGGAAGTATAAATAGACATAAAGCAAGGTTAGTTGCTAAAGGGTTTGCTCAAACCCATGGTATCGATTATGAGGAGACTTTCTCTCCTGTTGCAAAAATGCCTACAATTAGGGTTCTCATTAGTCTTGTTGCATCTAGAAATTGGAAGTTCTATCAACTTAATGTAAAGAATGCTTTTTAAATGGATGGACTTTTGAGGAAGTGTATATGGCACAACTTCCTAGATATGAGGATGCACGTCATCCTAACTATGTATGTAAATTAAAGAAAGCCTTGTATGGATTGAAGCAAACTCCAGGAGCTTGGAATTTTAGATTGGTGACTTATTTGTAGGACCAAGGATTCAAAGCTAGCAAGGTGGATGCCTCTTTGTTCATAAAGAGGAATCGATATGAAGTGATCTATCTATGTGTGTATGTTGATGACATCATTATCACAAGGAATGAACTTGAAGGAATCAAACAGGTAAGGAGTCAAATGAAGTGGGAGTTTAAAATAAGTGATCTTGGACCACCACTTATTTTCTTGGATTAGAGTTAATCTACACAGGTTCAAATATATACATCACACAAAGGAAGTATGTGCATGACATGGTCATCAAGTTCAAGATGGAAAACATCAAGTGTGCAGGTACACTATGGAGAAAAATCATAAGCTTAGTACTTATGAAGGAGAGCCAATTGAAGACATCACAAGATATCAAAGCTTGGTTGGAAGTTTGAACTATGCAATACTCACAAGGCTGCATATATGCTATAGTGTTAGCATATTGACTCAGTTTATGCATAAGCTGAGAAGACCACATATGGATGCAGCCAAGAGAGTCCTCAAGAACCTAAAGGGGACCATGAATGAGGGTTTTTTTATCCATTTACTTCATATATTGAGCTAAAGGCCTACTGAGATGCGGATTGGGCCGGATCTAGAGATGATGGAAGAAGCACATCTAGGTATGTATCATTTGCAAGTTCAAAAATCATTTCTTGGTCATCCAAGCAACCAACAGTGGCATTATCTTCTACTGAAGCCGAATATAGAGGTTTGGATAATGAAACTCAAGAAATCATGTGGTTAAAATCTTTGTATACAGATCTTGGACTTCATTCTTCAACACCTCACATTTTTGGTGACAACACAAGCTCACTACATCTTGCAGCTAATCCGGTATACTATGCTAGAACCAAGCATATTGAAGTCCATTACCATTATGTAAGGGATCGGGTGCATAATGCTTATACTTCAAAATGTTCTTCATGATGTGAGCACGTATTCTTTAAAGGATATTTGTAGGTGAACATGCACATAGGGGGTTGAAATTTTTTATTTAGACCTGAACTAAATTAAGTATGAAGTCACGGAATGAGTGATTGTTTTTTGCTAGGGAAGTAACTCTCTAGTTTCACATTGCTCATTTATGGCTTATTTTTTCATAATGCATTGCAGGTCAACACACTCAAAACTTTAGCATTGATCCTTCTTACCTCCTATAGATGATTTGCTATATTGCTTGCAGGAATAGCGTTGGATAAGCCGTTTGAATTTCATGAATGCTTGTAGAATGATAGGAGTCATAATGTTGCACTATTGTCTAATCATTTGGTGAGCACATAAAACTCATGGTAAATTGGAAGCTTGTTGACTAGGACCATAGTATAAATGATGGCAGGCCCATAGGCTAAATTCATCTCATGCTTCACATTATAAAATACTGAAGACTTGCAGTCTGAAGCTTTGCAGATTGAAGGAATTGCAAATTTTGAAGATCTGAAGAGTTTCCAGACTTGACTCCAACTTGGACCAATTCAGTTATGTATGATCCTCTTCTCTTAGCTTTGTCGAGGATGAAAAAGTCTAGGGGGGGGAGAGTGTTGGGTTGTAGGGTATGCACACATCTTCAATTGTGCATAAGAACCCTCCCTAGACCATGAGAAATAAACTTTTTGTATATATTTGAGTGTCACATGTGAACACTCTCCTAAAAGCATTTTTTAGTATTTTTTCACACTATAGGATAGTATCTCTCACCTTTATGGCTCTTCTAGAAGACTCTCCACGTAAAAAACCCACGCATGCCCTTCATTGGGATTTGGTTGTTACAATTTTGATCCTAGAATATCCTAGAAGATATGGTAGTTAGAGAGAGAATCACCTTTTTTATTTTTCAAAAGAGCACATGGGGAATATAGCTTAGCTTATAAATAGAAGCTCACTTTTTGTAAATAGGGGGAGCTTTTGGTCGACGTGCTCTCATGTAATATCTCTTATC
>CM035437.1:76634172-76999172 GCA_020310875.1 Ceratopteris richardii | reverse complement strand
CATACACACATATACACTCACATAGATACATACACCCACATACACACATACATACACACACATACACATATACACACATACATACATACACATACACATTCACATAGACACACATACTCATACACACACATACACATAGACATAGACATAGACATAGACATACACATACACATACACATACACATACACATACACATACACATACACATACACATACACATACACATACACATACACATACACATACACATACACATACACATACACATACACATACACATACACATACACATACACATACACATACACATACACATACACATACACATACGCATACACATACGCATACACATACGCATACCCATACGCATACCCATACGCATACCCATACGCATACGCATACGCATACGCATACGCATACGCATACGCATACGCATACGCATACGCATACGCATACGCATACGCATACGCATACGCATACGCATACACATACCCATACGCATACGCATATGCATATGCATACGCATACGCATACGCATACGCATACGCATACGCATACGCATACGCATACGCATACGCATACGCATACGCATACGCATACGCATACGCATACGCATACGCATACGCATACGCATACGCATACGCATACGCATACGCATACACATACACACACATACACATACACATACACATACACATACACATACACATACACATACACATACACATACACATACACATATACATACACACACATACACATACACATACACATACCCATACACATACACATATGCATACGCATATGCATGCGCATACGCATACGCATACGCATACGCATACACATACGCATATGCATACGCATACACATACGCATATGCATATGCATACGCATACACATACATGTATGCATACGCATACGCATACACATACGTGTATGCATATTCGTATGCATACACATACCCATACCCATACCCATACCCATACCCATACCCATACCCATACACATACACATACACATACACATACACATACACATACACATACACATACACATACACATACACATACACATACACATACACATACACATACACATACACATACACATACACATACACATACACATACACATACACATACACATACACATACACATACACATACACATACACATACACATACACATACACATACACATACACATACACATACACATACACATACACATACACATACACATACACATACACATACACATACACATACACATACACATACACATACACATACACATACACATACACATACACATACACATACACATACACATACACATACACATACACATACACATACACATACACATACACATACACATACACATACACATACACATACACGTACACATACACATGCACATACACATACACATGCACATACACCTACACATACACATACACATACACATACACGTACACGTACACATACACCTACACATACACATACACGTGCACGTACACGCACACGCACACGTGCACGTACATGTACACGCACACGCAGACGTGCACGTACACGCACACGCACATGCACACGTGCACGTACACACACACGTGCACGTACACACACACGCACACGCGCATGTACAGGCACACGCACATGTACAGGCACACGCACATGCGCACGTACACGCACACGCACATGCGCACGTACATGCATAGGCACACGCGCACGTACACGCACATGCACACGTGCACGTACACGCACATGCACACGCGCACGTACACGCACACGCACACGTGCACGTACACGCACACGCACACGTGCACGTACACGCACACGCACATGCGCACGTACACACACACGCACACACGCACGTACACGCACACGCACACGCGCACGTACACACACACGCACACGTGCACGCGCACGTACACGCACATGCACACACACACGCACACGCGCACGTACACGCACACGCACACGCGCACGTACACGCACACGCACACGCGCACGTACACGCACACGCACACGCGCACGTACACGCACACGCACACGCGCATGTACACGCACACGCACACGCACACGTGCACGTACAAGCACACGCACACGCGCACGTACAAGCACACGCACACGCGCACGTACACGCACACGCACACGCGCACGTACACGCACATGCACACGTGCACGTACACGCACACGCGCACGTACACGCACACGCACACGTGCACGTACATGCACACGCACACGCGCATGTACACGCACATGCACACGTGCATGTACATGCACACGCACACGCGCACGTACACGCACACGCGCACGTACACGCACACGCGCACGTACACGCACACGCACACGTTCACGTACATGCACATGCACACGCACACGTTCACGTACATGCACACGCGCACGCCCACGTACACGCACACGCGCACGCCCACGTACACGCACACGTGCATGCCCATGTACACGCACACGCACACGGGCAGGTACACGCACACGCACACGCACACGTACACGCACACGCACACGCGCACGTACACGCACACGCACACGTGCACGTACACGTGCACGTACACGCGCACGTACACGCCCATGCACACGTGCACGTACACGCCCACGCGCACGCGCACGTACACGCACATGCACACGCACACGGACACGCACAGGCACACGCGCACGTACACGCACACGCACATGCGCACGTACACGCACACGCACACGCGCACGTACACGCACACGCACACGTGCACGTACATGCACACGCACATGCACACGTGCACGTACATGCACACGCAACGCGCACGTACACGCACACGCAACGCGCATGTACACGCACACGCACACGCGCACGTACATGCACATGCACACGCGCACGTACACGCACACGCACACGCACACTTACACGCACACTTACACGTGCATGTACACGCACACGCACATGTGCACGTACACGCACACGCACACATGCATTTACACGCACATGCACATGCGCACGTACATGCACACGCACACGTGCACGTACATGCACACGCACACGTGCACGTACATGCACACGCACACACGCACGTACACGCACACGCACATGCACACACACACGTACACGCACATGCACACGCACACGCACACGTGCACGTACATGCACACGCACATGCGCACGTACACGCACACGCACACGTGCACGTACACACACATGCACACGCCACGCACACGTGCACGCACACGCACACGCGCACGCGCACGTAGACACACACGCACACGTGCACGTACACACACATGCACACGCCACGCTCACGTGCACATACACGCACACGCACAGGTGCACGTACACGCACATGCACACGTGCACGTACACGCACACGCACACACGCACGTACACGCACACGCACACACGCACATACACGCACATGCACACGTGCACGTACACGCACACGCGCACGCGCACGTACACGCACACGCGCACGCGCACGTGCACGCGCATGCGCACGTACACGCACACGCGCATGCGCACGTACACGCACACGCGCACGCGCACGTACACGCACACGTGCACGCGCACGTACACGCACACGTGCACGCGCACGTACACGCACACGCGCACGCGCACGTGCACGCGCATGCGCACGTACACGCACACGCGCACGCGCACGTACACGCGCACGTATACGCACACGCGCACGCGCACGTACACGCACACGTGCACGTACACGCACACGTGCACGCGCACGTACACGCACACGCGCACGCGCATGTACATGCACACGCGCACGCGCACGTACACACACACGCGCACGTGCACGTACATGCACACGTGCACGCGCACGCACACGCACACGTGCACGTACACGCACGTACACGCACATGCACACGTGCATGTACACGCACACGCACATGCGCACGTACACGCACACGTGCACGTACACGCACATGCACACGCGCACGTACACTCACATGCACATGCGCACGTACATGCACACGCACACGCGCACGTACACGCACACGCACACGTGCACGTACACGCACAGGCACACACGCATGTACATGCACACGCACACGCGCACGTACATGCACACGCACACGTGCACGCACACGCACACGCACACGTGCACGTACACGCACACGCACACGTGCACGTACACGCACACGCACACGTGCACGTACACATACACGTACACGTACACGTACACGTACACGTACACGTACACGTACACGTACACGTACACGTACACGTACACGTACACGTACACGTACACGTACACGTACACGTACAGGTACACGTACACATACACATACACGTGCACATACACATGCACATACACTGTACGTGCACGTACACGTACACGTACACGTACACATACACATACACGTACATGTACACATGCACATACACGTGCACATACACATGCACATACACATACACATACACATACACATACACATACACATACACATACACATACACATACACATACACATACACATACACATACACATACACATACACATACACATACACATACACATACACATACACATACACATACACATACACATACACATACACATACACACACATACACACACATACATACACATACACACACATACATACACATACACACATACACTCACATATACACATACATACATACACATACATACATACATACATACACATACTACATTTACACACATACATACATACACACACATACAAATACACACATATAGATAAACACACATATTTATTCATTTTCATTCATAATACTTTTTTTCATGAATTTGTAGGTTACTATTTGAAAAGTTTTTACCAAGAAACGATTCTTCGTACATCAGATGATGAAATGAATAAGTTAGTCAACAATCTTGGTATAGATTGTCATTGTATACATGCATCTCCTAACAATTGTATTTTATATAGAGGTGAATATGTAGACTCTTTGACATGTCCAAAATTTCAACATATGTTTCAAACCTTGAATTATCAAAGCTTTTGACATGGGGATTTGGTCATAAAAGTACTGATGGAGTAATGATAAATCCAACAGACAGTGCAACTCTTCAACATATTGATTCTAGATAGCTTGATTTTGCACAAGAGCTATGCAATCTAAAGTTAGGTGTTGCATTAGATGGGGTTAATCTATTTTCAATGAAATCTAGTAACTGGTCAACATGGTCCGTGGTAGTCATCAACTACACTCTACTACAATACCTTAGCATTAAAAAAAGAACATTTAATGCTTTCCACTTTTAATCTTAAGACAAGTTAAAGACACGAATGTATATCTTTCTCCTTTGATTGACGATTTCGAAGAGTTATGGAGAGATATTAATGTCATTGGTGTATCAAAAACCAGTACTCAAAGATACATATGGTTCATGGAATTGTGGCTTGGACTATACATGATTTTCTAGGATATGATGTCTATTCACGTAATGATGTAATTTTTTATTTAATGTATATAAAATTGGTTGTGATTTAATCTAATTATACTTTTATGGTTTTCATGCATGCAAGAATATCTACTAAGAGATATAAGGCTTGTCCTCATTGTGCTGATTGGTTGAGATGAATTTATAGTAAGAATATCAACAAATATATTTATCTTTGATATCAATGATTCTTGTCTGAGGATCATGTGTTACGATGCAAAAGAGAAGTGATACATTTTAATGGAAAGGTTGAAACAGGTAAGTGTCCAAAACCAATGACACCTATGGATTGGCATAAAAAATGGATAGAAGAATCTCTTATAGATCCACAATCTGAAATCTTCATTGAGGATGAAGATGATGAGAATGTGAAGATTGGAGGTAAGGGAAAACTGTCACTAGCAGCAAATATGTTGATATGGTATTCTTTGTAGTATTGGAGAAATTTAAACATTTATCATCTTCTTGATCCTATGCATATATTGAAGAATGTTGGTTATTCATTATGGCATCACCTTCTTGGATTAAAAGACACAAAAACATCAAGAAACGATTTAACGGATCAAAATTCAAAACCAAAGTTAGGGCCAATTTTTGATAAAAATTGACAATAAACAACTTATGAACCTGCTCCTTGAATGCTTACGATAAAGGAGATGCAAACTATCAACAATAGGATTCAATCAATTCGAACAACTATAGAATATGGAGCATCTTTCCAAAACATGTTTACTTTGGATGATAGGAGCTTATCTTGGTTACGAAAACATGATTGACATAACTTTCTCAAGCATATTCTACCTCTTGTTATTGAGGGATGTACAATGAAAAGAGTATAAAACATGATCTATCATCTTGGATCCCTTATAAGGTAAGTATCATGATTTTATACTTAATATATAAGATTATTTTATATCTTTCTTTACAAATTAATTTCTTTATAATTTAATTTAAGCTTGATAATAGGTTGATTACATAAAAAGAAATTAACAAAGACTCGATCCCACAAAACAAACGTGAATGCAAGGAACTACTATGTCTGATGGAGAAAGAGATTCCAACATCATTTTTGATATTCAAGTTCATTAATTGATCCATTTCATGGATGAAATAGTGATTGCAGGAGCTTTAAACACTCAATGGATGCTTTGGGCCAAGTGATTTATGGGCATATTAAAAGGTTATGTGTGACAAAGAGTAAAACTAGAAGGATCTATGACAAAGGGATGGATGCTTGAGGAGGTGCATGTACTATGCTAGTTTTTGGTATTCTAAGGTCTAAATACCAAATGTTGGAAGTGGGAGTGGGCCACAATAACAATAAATCACACGTTTACAAGATCTTTGAATAGATGAACCCTAACATACACACCTTAATACTAAAAAAGAAGGTGAGTGAGAGATAGAGAGAGAATAGGAAAGATTTTAAGTGTAACGGTAAGCTATGAAGCTCACCTACACTATCTATATATGAATGTCAAATTGCAATGTGTGTATATGATTCGAACTGACAATATTTCTATCTAGGCAAAAATAGAAACTAGATACAAGAGATTGTGTGCCTAAGAGGTATGAAGAGTGTGCATGTGAGAGAATATGGAGAATAAGAACATTTCACAACTGTTATACAACAAACACAAATTTCGATCAACCTAAATCTGAAACGAGTGACCTAGCAAGTAAGAATGGAAATACATGCTACTCAGTAAATCAACAATGGATGTTGATGGTAAGCTTGTAGAATCTCCTCCAGATAATCACCAAGGTGTAGATGACAACTCCTCTAGGCGTGTGAGAACTCCTCCTCTAGTATGGCCTCCAAGTTGATCACCTCCAAGTGATCTAGAGCTCTTGCTAGAGCTTCTTGTGTGATCTCCTCAAGTTCTCCTCCAAGAGCTAGAGCTTGCTGAGTGATGACTTACAATAAGCTAAAGCTTTACTTATATAGCTTTGCGCCTCCATCTAAAAGCACCAAAAAAAGCTTTCAATTGCCAAAATAAAAAGCTATGGGAAATACATCGGCACAACATGTTGCTGCTAGGTTGATTTTCTAAAAAGCAGGCTAATTCACGATCTCCATTGTTTAGGGATTGAACTCGCACTGCTGCTTTTGGAGGTACTTGGACTAACCAATTCACCCAATGCCTTTTGTTGTAAAGCAAATGTATAAAAGAAAATATATATGCTATTGCAACTGTCTTTTGGCCCATGGACCATGTACTATAAGACATTTTTTTCCAACAATCCCCCCTTCAATGTCACAATAGTACAAGGTTCAATAACCTGCAAAACTTCTTGTGACTTTTTCTTGAATTCTTTCCATTGAATCTTGAGATGATTGTGTATGAACATGGATACTTGAGAAACTACAAACTGGATGTTCGAGTATGTGTTACATAGATATATCAAGCAACCAATTGCTTGACTATATAATGTAGCATGAATCTGCCTCTGGCTGTAATAACACATTGACATCCATAGGTGTTTGCATAGGTTTGGAATCTATTATCTCAAATCTTTCCAAAAAATTTTCAATGTATTTTTGTAGTGTCATGTCGATGCACTCATCTCTATACTTGAACTCAATCCCTAGATAATAATGTAAAATCCCTAAGTCATTTACATCAAATGTATTGTTAAGTTGTTCTTTAAACAATTGAAGGTCTGAATCCTTGAAAAACTACCATGATCATATAATCAACATATATGATAATAATAATCAAAGCATCCTTTTCAGCTTTAACATAAAGAGTGGGAGTTGCATCTGAGTCTTCAAAACCAATAGATAGAAGATAAACATGTATCTTCTCATACCAAGCTCTTGGTGCTTGCTTTAGTCCATACAAAGCTTTGATAAGCTTGCACACTAAATGATCTTTACCTATTTCTTCAAAACCTTCTGGCTGCTGAACATAAACATCTTCATGTAGATCACCATTAAGAAATGTAGTTTTGATATCTTACTGGTATACTTTCCAACCAAAGAATGTAGCTAAAGAAAGTACTGTCCTGACCACTTTCATTCTAGATGTAGGTGCAAAAGTCTCATCATAGTCAATACCTTTCTTTTGTGCATAACCTTTGACAACTAGTCTTGCTTTATACCTATCTATGGTACCATCTGCTTTTCTTTTGATTTTGAAGATCCACTTAACACCAATAGCTTTCTTACCTTTTGGTAACTCACAAAGCTTCTATGTTTGATTCTTATGAAAAGAATCAATCCCTTCTTGCATAGTTTTCTTCCGTAAAGGACTATGTAGTGCATCTTGAACACTAGTTGGTTCATTCTCATATGAAGTAAGAGCTAAAACATTATTAATCTCAAAATGTTCTGCATAATTTTCTTGGTCTCCTTGTTGTCTTCTTGTTTGACTTCTAGTTCTTCCAGTGTATTCCTTTATACCACTATCCTTCTAGTTTTGATATAACCACTTTGGTGTATCCTTGAAAAGTGGTGGCATCCTTTCTCGTTCTTCAATATCTCTTTCTTCTAGAACTCTGGAACCTTCTCCAATCTAATAAGGTGAAACTTCAAGAAGTATTGATGATGGACTAGGTACTGATGTAGGTAATGAAATTCTATCTTCACCTATATGTCTTAGATTTTGAGTTGGTTCATCACCCCCCTTTCTATGGCTGAATATAAGCATCCGAATTCCTTGTGAAAAATGCATAGTCATCTGCTTTTATGAATTATGGAATCTCTTCCTTCTTATCATAAATATGACTTTCTGCAATATATGCATTGCATGAGAGTAGGACATCACCTGTATCTAGAACATAGAATCAATATCCTTTGCTTTCAAATGCATAACCAATAAAGATAGCATTAATGGCTTTTACATCCATCTTACCATGATCCTTCTTCTCAATGTGAACATAAGCTAGGGAACCAAAAACTTTGAAGTAACTCACATTGGGCGTCTTCTCATAATAAGCTTCATAAGGTGTGATGACCTTCAAAGATTTTGTGGAAGATTTATTTAGAATGTGATTGGCTGTATGTACTACATCAAACCATAACTTGGGAGAAAGCTTTTTGGATGACATCATACTACACACCATCTCAACGACTATCCTATTCTTTATCTCTACAACACCATTCTATTTAGGAGTGTAAGAAATAGTGAGTTGGTGAGAGACGCCTTTTCTTCAAGAAAAGACTTAAAGTCTTTAGACATGTACTCTCCTCCTCTATCACTTCTCAAATATGGATCTTTGACTGACTTTCAAGATGCCTTTTCTTCAAGAAAAGACTTAAAGTCTTTAGACATGTACTCTCCTCCTCTATCACTTCTCAAATATGGATCTTTGACTGACTTTCATATTCAACCATGACTAAGAACCTCTTGAAAGTAGGAAAAACCTTTGACTTCACTTTAAGACCATAAATCCATGAATATCCTAATAAATCATCAATGAACATAACAAAGTACCTGAAAACTTGAATAGAATCTATTCTCATTGCACCATTCACATATGAATGTATGGTCTGCAACTTCCTTGTGGTCGTGATGTATCCATGCTTCTTAAAAGGTAGTTTGTGAATCTTTCCTTCAAGACATCCTTCACATGACTCTGCATCATCTAGTAAAGCAAAGGTAGTCAAACTCTCCACCATACTGGTGGCAGTAGCCAAAGGCACAGACGACGAGGAAGCATGTGAAGGCAGACTACAAAGAAGTCGTGGGGAGCCAGGCGGTTTATGTTTTCCAAAAGAAATATGTTTTAAATTACTTGATCAAAACCTCAAAACGATTTTCATCACTTTTGTATCATATGTATCATAGAAGCACACACTTTTGTAATTAGTAGCTCCATTTTGTGCAAGTCGAGGAGTCCTCGAGCTTGAGGAGCTTAGGTAGAACAAGCATAGCAATTTTTTCTATTTTTAGATCTTGTTTAGACCTTCAAATAGTGCCTAGAACCTATTTTTTAACTATGCCAGACACTAGATGTGAAACTGGTCAAAACTAGTAAAAAAACTATAAAGAGAGCTAGAGAGTTCATTTTTGAGGTTAACTTGTATGAGTAGAGAAGAGCTTAGAGCTATTTTGAGCTTGTAAGAGTATTCTTGAGTAATAGAATCTACTTTCAACCTTCCATTGTGTCTTGCTTGTCTATTCCTTGTGTGTGTATCTATGTGTGCATCTCCATGCTTCTCACCTTCACTCTCACTACATCTCGCATTCACGATCTTCATATCACTCCTATCTCTTCCACAGATTGACATTAAGGAGGTGGAGCTTCTTAACATGGTGCTTACCATTGTACTAGAGCAACACCAAATTTGGCGTCATTGTCAGGGATCGAGTCTAGGACGAATGCGTGATGGTAAGAGCATAGCAAGAAGTCGCATTTCAGTTTTCGTTGTTGTTTTTATGTAGTTTTTTGCATTTTTCATCTCCTCTACACTCCTCCTTCACCACTGCATCATCTTCTTCCACTCCAAAAAATTAGAAATTTCACCATATCCACCTATCCCCCCCATTTCCCTCATTTGTGCATGCAAGAGAGAGAGAGAGAGAGAGAGAGAGAGAGAGAGAGAGAGAGAGAGAGAGAGAGAGAGAGAGAGAGAGAGAGAGAGAGAGAGAGAGAGAGAGCTTTTGTGCTTGTTTGTGCATGTGTGTTTTTGAGTTTTCTTGTAGGTACAATGCTCTAGAGCAGCACGAAAGCTGCCAAAGGGTGAGAAAAATCAACTTTTTGATAGATCTGCCGTAGGTGTCAGACCATCACGATGGTCTGACAAAGTTGACTTTTTTGGTAAGCGAGTACACCATGGTGTAGGTGATCCTTGCGCACACACGAATCCACAGAACCATTTCAGAAATTTGCATTTTGGTGGATCATCATGATGGGCTCATGCCACCGTGATTGTGTCACACCATCCCGACGGCTCGGTCGCCATCGCGATGGTCTCACACCATCATGACGGTTCATTTGAACCATCGCAACGGTCACTGACCATCACGACAATCTCGTCGACCCCACACCATCGTGATTGGCCCATGCCATCGCGATGACACACTTGTCATGTGTCAAATTAGACCATCGCGATGATACCAGGTATGCCATCGTGATGCTTCAAGGTCCAACCATCACGATTGGCTCAAGCCATCGCACCTCGTCACGGATGTTTTTTTCGACGTCTGGTGCGACGGGATGTGTGATGCTCGCATAGAGCGTCTCTAACATGTCGGTTTTAATCAGCGTCGCATAAGCGGTGCTTTTTTGTGTCGCATAAGCGATGCTAAAAAATGTCGCTTATGCGACGTCAACTCTAGTGGTTTTTTCGACGCGTTAGCATCGGTTACATGATGGTCTGTTGACGGAAAAAAATTAAAACGTTGGAGGCCCTTCGATTGGCATTTTCACACATCTGATCGAAGAGCTCTCCAACGTTCGCAATTGCGCTACGCTTAGGAGCTGAAACAAGTATATGTAGAATTGTTGTTTTGCCTAAGCTCTCTCTTACTGTCTCCCTCTGTCTCTATTTCTCTCTTTCTACATCTTTCTCTCTTTGAATTCTCTCTCTCTCCTCTCTCTCTCTATCGCTCTCTCTTTATTGTAGGTTATTCAAGAATCTAACCAAGCAAAAAGTATGGATAACTATTGTAAGTATAATTTCTATTCTTTGTATATCATTTGAATTGTGTTATTTTCATTAGATAGCATACTCACACTTATTGATATGCACTTATATACTTATACATGATGAAGATGCACTTTCACACATATACACATATACACATGCACATACACACACATATATACACATAGATACATGTGCACATACACTTAGACATACACACATATACACATGCATATGCACAAACATTTCTACAACCACATAAAAAGACTTACTTGCATGCATTATTGCATATATATATATATATATATATATATATATATATATATATATATATATATATATATATATATATATATATATATATACACACACATTAACATATACGTAAATACATGTATATGCACATCCACATGCATGCACATTCACATGCATGCATATTCACATGCATGCACATGGATGCAAAAATCCACATAATCTAAAGTTAGGAGTTGCATTAGATGGGGTTAATCCATTCTCCATGAAATCCAGTAAATGTTCAACATGGCCAGTGGTAGTCATAAACTACAATCTTCCGCCATATCTTAGCATTAAAAAGGATCATTTAATGCTTTCACTTTTAATCCCAGGCAAAAGACAAGTTAAAGATATGAATATATATCTTGCTCCTCTCATTGACGATCTCCAAGAGTTATGGAGAGGTATTAATGTCACTGATGTATCGAAAAGCATCAATGAAAGACATATTATGGTTTGTGGTATTGTGGCTTGGACTATTCATGATTTTCCAGGTTATGGTGTTTGTTCAGGTATTGATGTAATTTTTTTAATTCAATATGCATGTAAATAAATATGAGTTAATCTAATTATATTTTTATCATTTTCATGATGCAGGAATATCTACTAAGGGTCATAAAGCTTGTCCATATTGTGGTGATTGGTTGAGATCAATCTATAGTAAGAATCTCAACAAATTTATTTATGTTCGACATCGATGATTCTTGCCTGATGATAATCCATTAAGATCTAAAAGAGAAGGGATACATTTTAATGGAAAGATTGAAATAGGTCAGTGTCCAAAACCTATGACGCCTATGGATTGGTATAAAAAATGGACAGATGGACCACTGATAGATCCAAAATCAGAAATCTTCAGTGATGATTCAGATAATGAGTATGTGAAGAGAGCTAAAGGAAAATTGGCACTCGCAGAGAACATATCAATATGGTATTCTTTGGAGTATTGGAAAGAGTTAAAAGTATGTCATCTTCTTGATCCTATGCATATATTCAAAAATATTGGTTATTCACTATGGCAGCATCTTCTTGGACTAAAAAATACCATAGCATCAAGGAATGATTTGAAAGATAAAAAATCCAAACCAAAGTTATGGCCAGTTTTTGATAGACATCGACAAGAAACGACTTATGCACCTGCTCCTTGGGTACTTACAACAAAAGAGATACAAACTATCAACAATAGAATTCAATTGATTAAGACTTCTACAGGATATGGAGCAACTTTTCAGAACACGTTTACTATGGATGATAAGAGCTTATCTGGGTTAAAGACCCACGACTGGCATAACTTTTTGAAACATATTTTACCTTTGGTTATCTATGGATGTACAACGAAAGGGGTACGAGATGTGATCTATCGTCTTGGATCACTTATAAGGTAAGTATGATACTTTTATATTTAATATGTATGAATATTGGATATCTTTTATTTTTTTAACTTGTTTATAATTGTTTTTATGATATGTATAGGTGGATTACATCCAAAGAGATTGACAAAAACTCGATCCCACAAAAAAAACGTGAATGCAAAGAGCTACTATGTTTGATGGAGAAAGAACTTCCTAATTCATTTTTTGATATTCAGGTTCATTTATTAGTCTATCTTGTAGATGAAATAGAGATTGCAGGTGTTATCAACACTCGATGGATGTTTTGGGTCGAGCGATTTATGGGAATATTAAAAGGTTATGTGCGACAAAGAGCGAAACCAGAAGGATCCATGGCAAAGGGTTGGATGCTTGAAGAGTGCATGTATTATGTTAGGGAGTACCTTGAAAGAGTTCATGAAGAAGCTCCACGTGCATGGACCAACGAGTCTTCTTCAAAAATAACACATGAGGTATTATCAGGTAAGGGAGTTCCATTCTTATTTACATTTCAAGAAAAAAATGATGTTTCTACTTTTGTAGCATATAATAGCGAATGCATGCAAGCATTCCTTGGCGAGTACGAGAAACTTCAAAATCTCCGAAGTAAAAGGCGAAAAACAAAAGATATAGACGTAATCTCGATAATAATGAGATTACCGATATATCTTCTTTCACGGATTGGCTATATAGTCGTTTGCAACGCGCCAACACAAATAATGAAGAAATCTTAGATGAGGAAAGCGAGTTAATGATAGGTTGTGAACCAAAGGTAATTTTATTAAAATAATATTTTATTTTTTTCATATATGTATATTAGTTTCTATTTACTAATTGAATTTATTTTGCACGCTTGAATGTTCACTAATATGTGGGCTTTTGGACAGCATATTAGAATCAAAGCCATTGATTCTTTACGTAAAACAGATGATTCTAGCATTGTTGCTTCTTTCAAGCAACTATCATGTGCTAGCTCAAAAGACACGAACCTTATAGATGGTGAACATGGTTACGTAGGAACTATTGTTGGTATCTACAAAATTTCATTTCGTACATTCAAACAGGTAGAAAAAAGTTTATATTTTTTATGATAGAGTTAGTTATTTTTTTAAGCACCTAATAATGGGTTTTTGTTGTTATATATTTTGATAGGTCATTTTGAAGGTTGACTGGTTTCGAGCCGAGTATAAAGGTAGTAATTCCACATTAAGAAAGGAATTATCTGGGTTTTGGGCAATTGATTCTTCCAAGGTAATGCGATCTACTAAAGAACCACATATTCTTCCTAGGTATATTGAACAAGCATTTTTTTATAAAAACCCAGATGCTCATCCTTGGTGGCAAGTCATTCATGTGCAACCTAGAGGTAGGTCATTGTTTGAATAGTTTATTGTTAGAGAGATCGAAGAAAGTCCTCCTGATGATTCAGCATTAGATACTGATACATCAACATCTGAAAGAGAAATTAGAATCATTATACGTGATAATGATACTAATCTTTTTGATGAAGAGGATAATTCTCTACATGTTGATTCTACTGATGAGGAAGAGGAATTACCAAAAATAGATATTAATCCATCAATAGATGATGTGATTCATGAGAACATAGACTTAACAATAGAAGAAATAAATGAAATCAATAAGGATAATGAAGATGAGATTATATTGATGTCTTACCAAAATGATGGCAATAATGAAAACATATGAGCAGATTAGATAGTAAATTCTACTCTAGTTATCGATCAATAACTTGAAGCTTCTGAATGGATATCAGATAATAGATTTTTTTATTAACATGAATAACGACGAATCCTACTAGAGAGATGAAATCATGTTCTTTTAAGTTAGAACATGAAGCTCGGGGGTATGCCTAATTATTTTATATATAGTTTTATCTTCGAGGAACAAATTTTTATCATGTATGTATGCATATGTGTGTGTATTCCAGGCATGTATGTGTGATGCATAATATATCTACTCCATTTTATATTTATGTATGTGTATCTACATGATGTGTATATATCTTTATATATATTATGATCCTCGTTGATTCCAGTAGTTAGATAAAGAGGCATAAGGTTGGGAGGAGAGACATCTTTCTAGTAGGACGTCGGAGGAATAGATGCAATGTGTACATATACTTCAAACATATGGCTAAAAGGTTGAATTAGAGTTTTTAAATTAAGGGTTTTAAAACCCTAATATCGAAATTAGTGTTTTCAATTTAGGGTTGAAATAGGATTTATTTATGCGTATGCATGTGTTGTGTATGTATGTGTATCTATATGTGCTTATGCATGTGTTGTGTGTGTGTGTGTATATATGCATGTAAATATGATTATATGAGTCTATGTGTGTGTACATATGATTATGCATGTGTATGTGTATGTGAGTATGTGTACGTGTATGTGAGTATGTGTATGTGTCTATGTGTATTCATTATATGTGTGTAACTGCATGTATGTGTATGTGTGTGTGTAAAAATGTGCATGTATGTGTGTGTATGTATAAATGTGCATGTATGTGCATGTGTGTAAATGTGCATGTATGATGTATATGTGTGTGTATGCGTGTATTTGTACCTCTAGTCTCACTCTTTTCTCTCTCTCTCTCTCATCTACATACATACATACATAAACACACATACTCATATCCACATATTTATACATAAAAGCAGTGCATACCGTGCATTATTGCGACGATGAGCCATAAGTGTCTGCATCTCTTTTAGACACCACTTATGCGACCATCTTGTCCCAAACTTTGTCTCAAGTGAACTAAGTACGTATTTTTTATTCCTCTCATCATGCTCACTACAAAATAAAAAAAATAATGTAAATAAAACATAAGATATTTATTTCAATTTATATGTAAAATTTATACTTACTTCCATGGTAAGTGGACAAGGCGCATGTTAGAGTCGCATAATGCCCGCATTCTTCTCTTGAACTCGAATCCATTCCCTATGTAGACAATGTTCCCCTCAGGCTCTATATCGCACTCTAGTCCTAAGGTGCCTATGCATGTCCTCATAGGCAACTCTGCTCTGCTATCATGATCTGGAGGTGGTATAGATGTCCTGAAATTAGATAGATAAAAATAAATAAAAATATGTGTTATAATATCATTAAAAAAGTTTATGAAAAAAAAAACATACCTATGAGCAGATAGTTGTCTTCCTGCATGTGGAGCTGCAGAAGAGCCCTCCTCTGATCGCTGGGTAAGCATCTGGATCCTATAGTCAAGCTCATCTTCAGTCATCTCTGAGTAATCACGCATGATGGCCCCTAGAGTATCAGGCCGAACTCTTGCTCTCATAAGACTTTTTATGAGAGTGAGTTTTGCCGTTCTCTCTCTACTAGGATCCATAATACCTAACATATAAAACAAAATGGGTTAGAAATCAATATATATACATGTACATATGTATGTGTGTATGCATTCAGTATGTGTATGTATGCATGTGTGTGTATGTATGTGCATGTATGTGTGTGTATGTGTGTATGCATGTGTGTGTGTGTATGCATCATTATGTGTGTATGTGTCTATGTGTGTGTGTGTATATGTGTGTGTGTATGTGTGTGTGTCTATGTGTATGTATGTGTGTCTATGAGTGTGTATGTGTTTATGTGTGTGTATGTGTCTATGTGTGTGTATGTGTCTGTGTGTATGTATATGCATGTATGTATGCATATGCATGTGCATTATGTATGCGTATGTGTGTGTATGTGTGTGTATGCATTATGTATGCATATGTGCGTGTATGCATTAAGTATGTGTGTATGTGTGTGTATGTATGTGCGTGTATGTGTGTGCATCTATGAGTGTGTATGTGTTTATGTGTGTGTATGTGTCTATGTGTGTGTATGTGTCTTATATGTGTGTATGTGTATGCATGTATGTATGCATATGCGAATACTTAACATAAGATGTGAATCTTATGTTAAACACCATCTAATGTTTTTGAAGTAGCCCGACATCTTCTTGTAGAAGACAATCTTCAACCTGATATCTTCTTGTAGAAGATAATCTTCAAATACACCATGTAGATGGCCGATCCTCACCATCAAGCTGCTAATGACCAAGTCTTCTTGCCATGAACAAGAGATAACCTCCTCTCCATGAGCTAGAGTGTGAGCACACCCTTCATCTTCTCCAAGAAGAATCATTAAGAAGAACTCCATAGCTGCTCCTTAACATGCTTCAAGTTAGCACCATGGCTGCCCCATGTGCTAAAAGAAACACCACCTCTATTGAGGTCCAAGCTCCAAGCTTGTGTTGAATACTAGGTGAAGGATGAAAACAAGTGAGCCCAACTTGTTCTTATATAGTATTTGTTGAGCCTTGAAAATCATCCAATAAAGCCTGCGTTCGCATAAAGAAACATTGAAAAATTCCATCGCTACGATCGACTTCCGTCCGTTGCTTTTGTCTAATTGTACCTTTATTTTGAAAAGCGTATCATAAAATAATACGGGATCTGTGCTTGCTGATGACGGGATTTAAACCCGAACCAGTGACTTGGGAGGACGACCACGTAGCCAAGCTGCCCCACGCTTGGTACAATCTGAAGTGAATCTGCAAACTTTATAATCTGCAAATTATCACAAGCTTCAAATAGCCTGTCACAAGCTTCAAGCTTGTACTCTCGAACTGACCTTTAAATGTTTCCTTCAAAAGTCTTCTTCAAAACTGAATTTGACTTTCCTTCAAAAAATTTGAACTTGCTGAATATGAACCATAATACTTGAGAAAATATGCAAACTAGATATCCAATAGTGCAACATCAAGCAATCACTGCTTGACAACAAATATAGCATGAACTGTCTCCGAACCTGCTATCTCCTGTCTTCAAAAAACTTGAAAACATACACTAGGATCCATATATTTGCATTTACCTTAAAAAGGTTTCTCAACGTACTTCTGCTGCATCATGTGAATACACTAAACAAAATAAGGAACTGAATCCTGGAACCTGTGACCGTCAACTCACAACTTAGTGTATTATGAACACTGCTAGTTCATCTTTGACTGTACTCAAGTCAAATCAACTCAACTCAATTGAAATCAACTAAAATCAACTGAAATATGAGTCAAAAAATCTATGATGTCATCATGTCTTCATCCTTTAAATCCTTCATACCTCTTTCCTTCAGAACTTGGTATAAACATATATGTGCGCACTTCTGAAATATACCTTTATGAAATATCAAGTTTCTCTTCAATAGAACTCTGGAACCTTCTCTTGAATAGGAACATCCTAACAGGAACTTTCTCCAAACATTCTGCTACTTCCTTCTTCTTTTAACACTAGTTCTGTACTAGGACACTTGAGTGTCTTGGGACACTCAAGTGTCCTGCTTTTACACCACATTGATTGATTTTTCTTGATGACACCCTTGAGGCTTTGGTGGCATACTCACTTGGATTTGATAGCCCACATCATGTACTTTTAGAGAAAAATATAATCTTTAACTTTTTACAACTTCACATGTGTTATTAAATGAAGAAGAAAATGGGGATTTTTGAAAACCCAACTTTTTGCATAACTGAAAAAATAACAAAATTCAAACATTTTGACAAATTGGATATGTTTTAGGAAATGGAAAGCTATTCCTGGACTTTGGTACTGTAAAGCAAGTGCCTAGGGTTCTTTGGAGAAGGTTGAACGCTTACATAAGTGATAAACATGGACTCAAACCTTGTCTTCTCTAGAGCACTTCCATTTATCGCACCTTTTAAAGAATGGCTCACTTAACTTGTGTGTAAGTGAGATTGTTGAGAATTGGCAAGTTATCAATGGATAACCTTCATACTAATTGAATGCATATTTTTATTCAAAGTTAGAAGGCCTCCACTTTGAACTAGTAGCCATTCCATTTGGTGTTGACTTTCATGCTGAATTGGCAAAGCATATATTTCTATGTTCACAAAAAGAACATAGGTCCAAAGGTGGAATAAAAAATTATGATGAAAAATAATTATTATATAAATGATATTCTAAGTATTAAACCTTCCAAAATATTCTTTCATGCCATGTTTCATTCTTAATCGCGTCAAATAATATGTGATCCACAATGGTGATTGTGATAAGAATGAAAATAATTGGCATACATATTTCATTTGACAAAAAGAAGATGGCATCCATGATGGAAATGATGAAATGTTTTCAAATGATCCTTATCATTTTATGATATCAAAGATTATATCAAAGTCTTTTGAGTAGGTGTCCACAAACTATGCATGATTGTATGTATAGAATTTGGTTGATGCCCACACAACAAAAGATTCTTGGTTCTCTCCAAAGACATGAAAATTTTGGTGGATTTCAATAAATTATTTAGCCTCGTATATGTAAGCTTTGGTTTGTTACGTCACACCTTTTTTCCTTGGTAACTTGAATGTGTACACCTTGAATGATTTCCATAAATTCTTTTGAGTCATATATTGGCTTTAATTTTCTATTTTTGGCGACTAGAGTCATATGAGTTGATTTTATATGTGTATACCTTGGTTGTTGTCTTCATAACTTGTTTGATTGTTGGCACATTTGTACACTTCTATGGATTCCCATAAGTTTGGTTGAACCATAATTAGAACTAGTTGCTGTTTTTGGTGTACAAAGTCAAAATAATTGATTTTATTTGAATTGAAATGATTTTTCTAAGTGATTTTGAGGCTCATACCATGTGATCTATGTTTCAAGGAATGTGTATAATTTTTTTCTTTCATATGATGAATTTTTTTCTTTTGATAAAAGTACATTTGATCAGGAATTTTCATCCTGTTCACTACCATAGCATGTTGAGAGGCTATTTAAATGAACACAAAACATGATTTATTGTGTTTTATATTTTTGCATTAACCTTTGAACTATATTTAATATGTGTGTTAAATGATTTATTCAAATTCTCTTTGTAGAAGGTATGTGATTTTTTGGAAAATTGTCAAAAAAGGACACTTAAGTGTCCTGTTTTGGTACCAAACTAGTGTTAAAGATGGAACATAAAGAGAACCTGACAAAGGAAATATAGGAATACCTGTAGGTATGACTCTGTATTCTTTCACATATGACCGAAAATAAGTCTTCATGTTTTCATCACCCCTTTGGATGATTTAACACTAATATCCAGTATTCTTCAAATATATCAGAATTTATGAAATCTGGAACGTCTTTCTTCATAAATCTGATGTTCAGTGATCAATACCTGTATCTGAAACAAAAATTCTGAATCCTTTTTATTAGCATTGATCAGATGCCAATAGCTTTCCATGTCATTCCTCAGCTTTCCAAAATCTAGAATAAGGTTAGCTGATCCTAACATAACAAAACCTTGCTAAAAGCTTTATAGGATTCATAACCTTCAGTAACATAACAAGTATCTTCTATCTCTCTGCAACACAAATCTGATAGAACCTGAATCTTTGACTTACTTCTTCCAATGTTTAAGAATCTTCTCAAAAAAAGGATAGACAACTGAATCATAAATACTCAAGATCATACAAGATCTATCCAAGATCAATGATCTCTTCTGTGTAGAATCTGTTCTTCATCAAACCTTCATGACTGAATGTTTGATTTAGTTACCTGAATGTCTCTAAGTGTCCATGCTTCTCAAAAAGTTGTAAAACTTTTCTTCAAACAAATCCTTTCCAAGAATCTGTAACTCCTACTTGAAACATAAGTGGACAAATTTCTCACCTTGAGAACTCCAAAAGCTGCAAGTTGATACTTCATAACTTTCATATTTTACTCGGATGAAATGTGATAGTACCTGCTTGACTTTCTTTTGGCTAACTCCACTTCTCAATCAAGTGATAGGATATGATGGAACACCTTTTTGAATACAAACATGTATCCAAAAAACTAGACAATCATTGAAAGTAGATTCTTCATTGACTGGTACATCAACAAGATTCTGAATTTTCTGAAGTTTTCTGAAAATACGGAATATGAGGCAACCTTTTCCAAACATAAAACCTCAACCCAAGTCTCCAACATCTGCTACAAAAAACTCTTTTACCTTAAGAGTTAGATAAAGAAGAAATAAACTTTTCTGCAACTTGTCATATACCAAGTAGCTCTGTATTGACACTCCAAGAATTCTTTGAGGGAACATATAAGTTGCCCGCTTAAAAAGCTTCAACATAACTCATACACATATGAGTGCTTTTGTTTCTCTCAATGCAATTCTTTGTCAAATCTACTAAATCATGACCAAGTGTAATGCAAAACAAGAAACTACTTCTTCTTTAAACAAGATGTTCTCGTAGACTTGACTTTGGATGTAGAGGATAAAATAGGAAAAGTATATGGAAAATATATGAGAAAAGGAAGCCTTACTTTTCTTTTGGAAATGATGGACTTTCTTTTTCTGCATCTTTCTTCCACCTGATGATGTCAACATTTTCAAACTTATCTTCCATACCTTTTGTTCTCTTCATCTTGAAGTAGCAAACACTCTTGAATTCTTCAATTGAACTTTTCTCTTCCTCTAATGCTAAGAGTAAGAGATAAAACAAACATGGTATATAAATGGAAGAAACATGTTTTATCATCTCCTCATATCTCTCAATCAAAATTCTGCTTCAAATGTCTGAAATTACTAATTTCACCAATCATTGTCTGAATGATGAATTACCCTTCTAGAGTTACCTTCTCTAGATACATTTGTACCTTGATATCCAACCAACTTACAACAGAAAATTGGCTGAAAACAAAAAACTCATGCCATCTTCACATTTGTCTTCTTAGATGAGCCTTCTTGCCATGAAAGAGATCTCTCAAAACTTTCTAGAAAAACCTCTAGATACATGTTTTGATATAGCCTTTAACTTTCAATTGATGAAAAGTTTATAAAAGCACTCCTTGAATTTCTTCAAATCTCTTCATAACTGCTCTTCTAAGATATGACATGCAAATGATAATTTGATAGTAGAAAGTGATACCTCTGATTTGATGTTGATCTGCTTCCTTCATCTTCTCTAAACCATTGTTCTTCTCTTCATCAAGTCTGGTCTTCAAACAATACTTTTGTAAAGTATTTGCATACTCTTCCAAAAATATTCGGCTGCTAACAGATCATCAACTTCATACTCCACACTGATGAATACACATGTAACTGAATTGTCTAATTCTCAAATCTCTACTCATCTAGATTAAGTGTGTATGTCAAATGTCAAATATTAGAAGATGCTTTCAAATCATATGTTGTAAATCTGGAATTTTGGAAACCTGGGATATGAATGAGCCTTAATGCATTGATGCCAAAGATTTAAAGTTCTGTAACCAAAACCTTAGTGCTCTGATACCAAATGTTGGAAGTGAGGTAGGCCCTTAGGCTCATGTCACAGGTCCATGGTTCCATAGGTCTAGCATATACAACACAGAATCTAGCAATCTTCAATATTGACAAAACATGAACATACCACAACTTAATCATACAGATGATGAGATAAAGATAGAGAAAGAATAGACGACATGTGTAAGGTGTTACGTAAGCCATCGCTTACTCATAGTATCATATATACCAATGTTCAATGTACAATGTGGGAGCAAAACTCTCAACCACTCTATGTGATGAGAAATAGATGAATGAGTGATTGTACAATGTAACAAACATATTCAGATGTATGGGCAGTAATCTGAATATATATGAGATGTGTGACCTTATAGGTTATAGAAGAGTGAATATGAGTGACTGAAAGAGAAAGGATCAGTGTGAAACTGATAGTCAACAAACCCTCATCTGAACTTAGGCTATGGAAGACCCTAAGTCAGATACGTGTGTGAAAAGATCACATACTTATAAAATAGCATAGAATGCTAACAAGTTTGCTGCAGGAAATCCTCAAACTCATGTGAACACACCTTCTCAAACACCTCATCAAAATATGCATAAAGCATATATGTATTGTTTCTCTTGTACCTATGCCAAATAGGACTCCTCCTGATATGAACGCCACGGCCTCCATAAACTTCAAGTAGTACCTGTGTGCATAAAGAGAATATGTACCTGAATACTTAACATAAGATGTGAATCTTATGTTAAACACCATCTAATGTTTTTGAAGTAGCCCGACATCTTCTTGTAGAAGACAATCTTCAACCTGATATCTTCTTGTAGAAGATAATCTTCAAATACACCATGTAGATGGCCGATCCTCACCATCAAGCTGCTAGTGACCAAGTCTTCTTGCCATGAACAAGAGATAACCTCCTCTCCATGAGCTAGAGTGTGAGCACACCCTTCATCTTCTCCAAGAAGAATCATTAAGAAGAACTCCATAGCTGCTCCTCAACATGCTTCAAGTTAGCACCATGGCTGCCCCATGTGCTAGAAGAGACACCACCTCTATTAAGGTCCAAGCTCCAAGCTTGAGTTGAATACTAGGTGAAGGATGAATACAAGTGAGCCCAACTTGTTCTTATATAGTATTTGTTGAGCCTTGAAAAGCATCCAATAAAGCCTGCGTTCGCATAAAGCAACATTGAAAAATTCCATCGCTGCGATTGACTTCCGTCCGTTGCTTTTGTCTAATTGTACCTTTATTTTGAAAAGCATATCATAAAATAATACGGGATCTGCGCCTGCTGATGATGGAATTTGAACCCGAACCACTGACTTGGGAGGACGACCACGTAGCCAAGCTGCCCCACGCTTTGCTTTGTACAAAGAGTAGATACGCGTTTTACACACGCTGTGTCCGCCCGTCTCCTTGTGTATACAAACATTCATAAATGGAGCTATTCTATGAGCATTGCTGGACAATACTTGACCATGGACAATGTCCTAGATGACATTGTATTCCAATAGTCTGGAATGATTCAGAGCGTCTTGATCTTCTTCCTGTCACTATAGGAGCCAATTTTTCTTTTTTGAGGGTTCTGAAACACGCTTATCACCGAGAGCAACCGCTTGCATGGCCTTGGAGACCTCCTGACATTTCCCAAAGGTTCCCCAGACCACCTTTGTTTTCTCCTTGGATGGTTGTTTCCTTCAAACTTTATGAACAGGAGTCTATTATAGTGTTACACATTAGTAGCCAAATATTCTTTTTTAGCAACCTGTTACACTATTGAAGCACTATACATTCATCACCACAAGGAAGTCATTCTCTTCCCCCTCAGCCACCGATTTTCCTTTCAACTCCGTGCTCGAATGGCCTCCATTACAATGATGCATTGGTCACTGCCCCATTCCCCTATCCTATGCCAAGTCCAACAGTCCTCAGAGATCGTGTCATGCACCAGGTACATTCAGTACGGCTTATATAGCTTGCTATCCTGTTTTAGTTGTCCTCCTCCCTCCAAGTAGAGCACCACTCATTGACTATGTAGACTTTGGCACCTATGACTTTTTCATAAAGTTGGAATGTTGTACTCGAGTCTTGGTCACCAAGCCCTGTTGGAAGATGATATACGAAGAGGTTCGCACCAGCAGATTATTACGGTCAGACCATATCTCTGGCTCTTCATACACACCTCAAAGGGAGAACCTTCTTGTTCACTATTTGCATGTGAGTTGTTGGGCTTCCCTTATCATACATACACATGTTGACTGCTTTTGTTTGAGTTTTAGGTTCATAGTCGGTCATGGCTTCTGTGAGATTGGCCCCCAGATATCCATTAGATATGTGATGACTGTTGCCAAACATTTGCACGTGATATTGTAGTGGCCAATCTTCTTCCAGCTTACTTCAAGCTCTTGCAAGGTTTTCAGGACCTCAACCATTATCATTCTAGGATGTGCTCGGGACTGGAGCTCAAGAGACCATTTTCCCTCTCACAAGCGCGGCCTATTCCATAGCTCAAAGGCAGAAATTCAAAGGAGCAGGCAGACTCTATTAGATTCCGTGAATACAGAATACCACATAGATTCATATATAGAAGCAGCCTCTAGACGACGATGGCCTCGTTGAGGCAGGACGCAATAGAATTCCTCTTGGTGTCCAAGAAAGTGGACAAATTGAAACAAAATTTGTCTGTTCGCCCGATGCAGACCCCTCTGGACAACGTCTTCCTCTCCTTCCTTCCCTAGCACGTTCTATGCATATGAACCCACAGAGTATAGATTTTCTCCTCCAGTCAATAGTGAAAGCATATGAAGTTACATGCCCGGAGCACCCTTCAGTTCTCCCTTGATAATATCTAGCACATTGCAGGCTAAACCTACCCTGAGAATCATCGCCTTTGCCAACGTTGAATGCCCGCCATTTCTCAACACCTGCTCTTCCACAGGAGGAAACTCCTCCCCTTTCTGTTGTTGTTCGTTAGCAAGGGAGAACAAACTTTAGTCTATCTATCCCACTGATCTCTGAAACAACTCTTTGAGTATGCCAACTTCTTTTTTCCTTTGAGCACTGCTGTAGGAGTCAAGCACGAGAGGCACAATGTTCTCCCTCCTCCCAAGTTATTGCTTAGCTTGTGCCCTCCTGTATGGCCTCGAGATTCCCTTCAGACACCCACAGCACGACAACTCCCCCTTTTTCCAGGCTTCTGCTGTCCTCCCCGACGAATCCCCTCCCTTCGGCTTGTATGCTCTTTCCATCAGAAAAACGAGACCTCCCCCTTGGCGCTGCTTCTTGCCCGGCAACCCTTCTTACTCGCCCTTGCACACCTTAATAGAGTCCACTCCCCACCTTCTTCTTGCTACTGCTTGTGGGCACCCTCCTGTTCAGTCTACGACCTACTTCAACAGAGCCAAAAAACTTCTTTCCAACAGGCAGCCCCCCTCTGAATGTATGCCCAGTATGTCACCACCTCCTACAGGTGCGTGAGTGGCCTCCACACCTTGAGTTACCCTCGACAGACAAGGAAGTGTCCTCCTCTACAGCTGCATATGCCCTCCTCAAAAAGGCATTGATCCCTCTAGCACACATGAACAAGAATTCCCCAATCACCTCTGACGCTCCTGAAGCACTTGCTCTTCTCTCCTCATTATCTTGTACTCACGAGAACCCACCGAAGATGAAAAAAACACCTCCTCCTGCCTCCCAATCGTATTCTATATCCCCACTTTTTCTCTCTGATGGGCACACCAACCAAGCAAGAGCAGTCGGAAGCCCCCTTTCCCCTAGGAACCGTCGATAGAGGAATCGACCCCCCTTTTTGGTAGCTACTGGGATTCCCCCCAAAAAAAATCCTTTCTGACCTCCCCCGTGTGTATATTTAGGGGCATTTCCCTCCCTTCTGAGGGACCGGCAGCCCTTGCCCCTTGAGAAAGAACGCCCCACGTACTTCTGACATGTCTGAGAGCCGCCACCATAAAAAATCTATCCTCTTGAAATTATGCCCATGGAAAAATGAAGATTGCTCCAAGCCAGCAGCCAAACCTCTTCTCTTTTTTGTTTTTTTGCACAAGCATTGAAGGATGAATGAGAGACTAAAGCATCAACCCCCCCAAAACATCCAAAAGCCTCCTGCAAATCTGGGTCTCATGTCTCAGGTTGTGTCCTCATAGGTCTTAGCTTCAAGAACTGCTACAACTTTCTCTTTCAAATACCTGCAATCAATCCTCTTTCCGTGTAAAATACCTACAGTCATATATATGATTTACAAAATGGAAACCACAAAATCAACCATTTGTATGGCTAACATACTCCCCCCTTCTGCTCATAAAGTCGTCCTCGACGAGCCAAAGTGTTCCTGCACTCAAATCATCCAACATGTGCGCATCACTCAATTCAACGCGATTCAGGACTTCCCAAGCAGTCGCACCGTGTAAGAGTCGAAATGAGCACCTCCCAAGAGTTCGCAGACGAACAAAGTAACTAGCACGCTTGGATCTCTCAAGTCCAAGTCTTCCACAGACACGTCGTAGCCAAAACCCTAGTCGAGCTTAAGCTTCGATTCAACATGCCTCATTAGGAGTCCACACGTTCCCAGATCCCCACAACACATACACACATATTCCCATCCGAGCATCATGCTCTCTCACCTCTCTTCTGTCCCCCCTCGAGAGAGGAATTTTCTTTTTCTTTTTTTTTTTGTTTACTTACGCGCGATGCACAATGCTAGCCCTATGCGAAACCGACGTCAGCTTGTGGCTTTGACCACCCGGCCAAAGGGACTCCACCCGCCTATTGGCCCACATAGGCACATAGCCACATATAGGTCGGGCCTACAGCGAAACTAGCGCCAGCTCGTGGCCTCGATCACTCGATCAAGGTTGTTCCACCCGCCTACTAGCCCACTGCAGAGCACCGACAACACACACATATACACAATTGTTTTTTTCTTTTTTTTTTTTTTCAATTCCAAAGTCTCGAGAATTAGGAGACAGAAGAAAGGCCCTTCTCCCAACCCAACCAATCATGACACACACACATATATCCCCCTGTGGACATCCCGATGAGACACATCTCCTCTGTGCCGCTACTCAAGCCAAAATCCGACCACTAGTGCCATGGTCAACTTTTCCTCTCGAAACCCACACACACTAATTACCTTGCCTACCTGAAAACCCCGAAAAAATGCCACTTCAGTCCTAAGCATACAAAAATCTTGATCCATCCATCCTCGCATCTCAGACTCGCAATCCCACGAAGCAAACCCTAATCAGACCCAAGCCGTCCTCACCGACATCCATCGCCTCGTCTATTTCTTTTTCATCTCGAACCTCTGCCTCACAGAGATTCCACCTGACCTGATAGATGACCTGGAAAGCTACTATTAGCCGTTGTACCTCTTAGTGCCTCAAGCCTCGCCGCTAGGTCTCTTAATCCTTTCTTGTTGTACTCAATATCACTCTGGTATTGGAACAGGTCTCAGTCGATGCTTCGAAACCGATTCCATATTTGCTCCATCTTTTCTTCTAAATCTCTCATCCTATTTTAAGATCCGAGGGGAACATCCTCCCTCTTCTCAACTCGAGCAGTCAACTTCTCGACTTCCTCTCTAATCGATCTTTCCTCCCAAATCCTACTCATATTTTCTACATCTAGATCTTCTACCTTCTTCGACAATTCATTCTTCATCCTTTCTAACTCCATTCCGAACGCATCCAACCTATCCAACACCGCTTTTAGCTCTCCTTCCATTTTACCTACTTTTGGATCCTCTACTTGTCCTCGTGTCTCGTCGTCTTTCCGATTCATCCACCTATCGAGCTTGCTACTCAGCTTTGCATTCTCTTTCTCTACCCATCTCACTTTCTCATCACTCTCTGCTTGGCCACTTTTCATTGTTTCTACCTCTAGGTGGAACTCTTCAGCTACCTTACGTGCTTATATCTACCAGTCATATCTTCCAATTTCTTGAATTCCTTTTCAATTCGGTCGACTCTCTGTGCCAGATCATCATCATATTTAGGAGAATCCTCCTCGATTGCAATGCTATGGCAATCAGCTATCATCAAGCCGGTTCTTAGGTCTAAGATCACATTTTCATGCTCAGACCTTGCAAGGCCTTCCCTCAAGCTTTGTCATCACTTTTTCAAGACCAAAGCAACCAATCCGGGGCTTGGCTGTGCCACACAATTGGGGCACCAAGCGAACTTGTAGCAATCTCTATGAGATGTGCTAAGCCAATTCCCGGCAAACGCACCAAAATGTTTCTTCTCTGAACCCGAGGGAAATATCCTTACACACGCTTTGGGTTCACTCTTTTTTCCTTGGATTATACCACTTTCTTTTCCTCTAGGTCATTCAACAATACTCAAATGTAGACATGGAGACCTGAATCTGACCACAACCTAAAACCCAACTCCCAATGACTACTTCTCGTGATCGCACCCTTTTCTCACCCACACTTCCTTATTTCACTTACTCTATTCCTCTTCCTCTCTTTACTTCCCTCTTCCTTTTCCACTTACTTTTCCTTTACCATGCTCTCCTCTTAGCACGCTTGTTCTCTCATACCCTCACACTTTCTTTCATTCACACACCTCCGCTCTTTCAATCCCTTGTTCTCACTTCTCGCTCAAAACCCCGCAATCATATCCACACGCCCTCTTCTTTCCTCACTTTTGTTTTCTCTTTGTCCTTTTGCCCACACACTTGTCCTCTACACACTCTTGTCCTTCTACACTCAAGCTTACTCACTGACATGCACACATGCTACCTTTCCCTTCCTCTCATGCACTCTTTCTCACTCCCTCACACCCGTTTTGTGCACACACACATGCATTCCAACTCACATGCTCATTCGATCACTATGCACTCGCTCACACGCCGCACAACTCTCACCTCATTCGACTTTCTCACAAAACTCACCCAAAATCCTCATATGTCCAGAAAAACACAACAGCACATGTGCGATCATCACAAACGAAAGTAACAACCAGTTTTAGCATGGAAACAATTTCTTTCAACTTGGAGAAGGAGGCATCTTGAACAGCATAGAAGTAGTATAAGGTGCTGTTATGATTCATTCATCTCCAATGAACATGATGGAACACAACAATGCTTAAATTCTTTATGCAAACAAATTGTTCCCTTACTGATCAATTACACCGCAAGATTGTTGGAGAATCCCACACACACTCCCTAAGACTACCATTTCTGTCAGATACTATGACCCCAATAGGATCTGCATGAAGAGCCAAATAACATCACACATCCCTTGCTCATGGATCAACCACTACCTCTGAAATGCCTTTACTCATGCAATAAGAATTTGAACTTGTGCAGTACAGCTGAAAGAACATTTACATGGGCATGGCACCAAACAACAGCAACATATTCCCTAAAATGTGCATGAAGAGAATATGATCCTTATACCTGTTGCATTGACAACACACCGATTAATAAACTTCATTCATCATACACACAATGTCGAGTCATAGAAGGGAGTTGAAGTTTGGTGAAGATCTCTGTGTATTCTCTCCCCTGCCCAAATCCTATGTGTGCTGGAAGTCTGGAATGATTCATAGAAGGGAGTTGAAGTTTGGTGAAGATCTCTGTGTATTCTCTCCCCTGCCCAAATCCTATGTGTGCTGGAACTCTGGAATGATTCAGAGCGTATTGATCTTCTTCTCATCACTGTAGCAGCCAATTTTTCTTTTTTGAGGGTTTTGAAACACGCTTATCACCGAGAGCAACCGGTTGCATGGCCTTGGAGACCTCCTGACATTTCCCAAAGGTTCCCCAGACCGCCTTTGTTTTCTCCTTGGATGGTTGTTTCCTTCAAACTTTATGAGCAGGAGTCTATTATAGTGTTACACATTAGTAGCCAAATATTCTTTTTCAGCAACCTGTTACACTATTGAAGCACTATACATTCATCACCACAAGGAAGTCATTCTCTTCCCCCTCAACCACCGATTTTCCTTTCAACTCAGTGCTTGAATGGCCTCCATTACAGTGATGCATTCGTCACTGCCCCATTCCCCTATCCTATGCCAAGTCAAGCAGTCCTCAGAGATCATGTCATGCACCAGGTACATTCAGTAAGGCTTATATAGCTTGCTATCCTGTTTTAGTTGTCCTCCTTCCTCCAAGTAGAGCACCACTCATTGACTATGTAGACTTTGGCACCGATGACTTTTTCATAAAGTTGGAATGTTGTACTCGAGTCTTGGTCACCAAGCCCTGTTGGAAGATGATATACGAAGCACCAGCAGATTATTACGGTCAGATTATATCTCTCGCTCTTCATACACACCTCAAAGGGAGAACCTTCTTGTTCACTGTTTGCATGTGAGTTGTTGGGCTTCCCTTATCATACATACACATGTTGACTGCTTTTGTTTGAGTTTCAGGTTCATAGTCGCTCATGGCTTCTGTGCGATTGGCCCCCAGATATCCATTAGATATGTGATGACTGTTGTCAAACATTTGCACCTGATATTGTAGTGGCCAATCTTCTTCCAGCTTACTTCAAGCTCTTGCAAGGTTTTCAGGACCTCAACCATTATCATTCTAGGATGTGCTTGGGACTGGAGCTCAAGAGACCATTTTCCCTCTCACAAGCGCGGCCTGTTCCATAGCTCACACGCAGAAATTCAAAGGAGCAGGCAGACTCTAGTAGATTCCGTGAATACAGAATACCACATAGATTCATATATAGAAGCAGCCTCTAGAGGACGATGGCCTCATTGAGGCAAGACGCAATAGAATTCCTCTTGGTGTCCAAGAAAGTGGACAAATCGAAACAAAATTCATCTGTTCGCCCGATGCAGACCCCTCTGGACAACGTCTTCCTCTCCTTCCTTCCCTAGCACGTTCTATGCATATGAAACCACATAGTATAGATTTTCTCCTCCAGTCAATATTGAAAGCATATGAAGTTACATGTCGGGAGCACCCTTCAGTTCCCCCTTGATAATATCTAGCACATTGCAGGCTAAACCTGCCCTGAGAATCATCGCCTTTGTCAACATTGAATGCCGGCCATTTCTCAACACCTTCTCTTCCACAGGAGGAAACTCCTCCCCTTTCTGTTGTTGTTCGTTAGGAAGGGAGAACAAACTTTAGTCTATCTGTCCCATTGATCTCTGAAACAACTCTTTGAGTATGCCGACTTCTTTTTTCCTTTGAGCACTGCTGTAGGAGTCAAGCACAAGAGGCACAACGTTCTCCCTCCTCCCAAGTTATTGCTCAGCTTGTGCCCTCCTGTATGGCCCCGAGATTTCCTTCAGACACCCACAACACGACAGCTCCCCCTTTTTCCAGGCTTCTGCTGTCCTCCCCGACGAATCCCCTCCCTTCGGCTTGTATGCTCTTTCCATAAAAAAACGAGACCTCCCCCTTGGCGCTGCTTCTTGCCCGGCAACCCTTCTTACTCGCCCTTGCACACCTCGATAGAGTCCACTCCCCACCTTCTTCTTGCTACTGCCTGTGCGCACCCTCCTGTTCAGTCTGTTACCTACTTCAACAGAGCCAAAAAACTTCTTTCCAACAGGCAGCCCCCCTCTGAATGTATGCCAAGTATGTCACCACCTCCTACAGGTGTGTGAGTGGCCTCCACACCTTGAGTTACCCTCGACAGACAAGGAAGTGTCCTCCTCTGCAGCTGCATATGCCCTCCTCAAAAAGGCATTGATCCCTCTAGCACACATGAACAAGAATTCCCCAATCACCTCTGATGCTCCTGAAGCACTTGCTCTTCTCTCCTCGTTATCTTGTACTCATGAGAACCCACCAAAGATGAAAAAAACACCTCCTCCTGCCTCCCAATCTTCTTCTATATCCCTACTTTTTCTCTCTGATGGGCACACCAACCAAGCAAGAGTAGTCGGAAGCCCCCTTTCCCCCCAAGAACCGTCGATAGAGGAATCGACCCCCCTTTTTGGTAGCTACTGAGATTTCCCCCAAAAAAAATCCTTTCTGACCTCCCCCGTGTGTATATTTAGGGGCATTTCCCTCCCTTCTGAGGGACCGGAAGCCCTTGCCCCTTGAGAAAGAACGCCCCACGTACTTCTGACATGTCTGAGAGCCGCCACCATCAAAAATCTATCCTCTTGAAATTATGCCCATGGAAAAATGAAGATTGCTCCAAGCCAGCAGCCAAACCTCTTCTCTTTTTTTTTTCTTGCACAAGCATTGAAGGATGAATGAGAGACTAAAGCATCAACCCCCCCAAAACATCCAAAAGCCTCCTGCAAATCTGGGTCTCATGTCTCAGGTTGTGTCCTCATAGGTCTTGGCTTCAAGAACTGCTACGACTTTCTCTTTCAAATACCTGCAATCAATCCTCTTTCCGTGCAAAATACCTACAGTCATATATATGATTTACAAAATGGAAACCACAAAATCAACCATTTGTATGGCTAACAATGTGTATGTGTCTATGTGTGTGTGTGTATGCATGTATGTATGCATATGTGTATGTATGCATGTGTGTATGTATGCATGTGTATGTGCGTGTATGCATCATTATGTGTGTATGTGTCTATGTGTGTATGTGTGTGTGTATATATGTGTGTGTATGTGTGTGTGTCTATGTGTATGTGTCGCTACGCGTCTATGAGTGTGTATGTGTTTATGTGTGTGTATGTGTGTATATGTGTCTATGTGTGTATGTGTATGCATGTATGTATGCATGTATGTATGCATGTGTCTATGTGTGTGTATGCATTATGTATGCATATGTGTGTGTATGCATTATGTATGTGTATGTATGCATGTGCATTATGTATGCATGTAAGTATGTATGTATGCATATGCGTATGCATTATGTATGCATATGTATGCATGTATGTGTATGTGTGTGTATGTCTCTCTCTATGTGTGTGTATGCATATATGTGTGTGTATGTGTGTGTGTATATGTGTCTGTATGTGTGTATGCATGTTTATGTGTGTGTATGCATCATTATGTTTGTATGTGTCTATGTGTGTGTGTGTATATGTGTGTGTATGTGTGTGTGTGTGTGTCTATGTGTATGTGTGTGTATCTATGAGTGTGTATGTGTTTATGTGTGTGTATGTGTCTATGTGTGTATATGTGTCTATGTGTGTATGTATATGCATGTATGTATGCATATGTATGTGTATGCATGTGTATGTGTGTATGCATCATTATGTGTGTATGTGTCTATGTGTGTATGTGTGTGTGTATATGTGTGTGTGTATGTGTGTGTGTCTATGTGTATGTGTCTCTACGCGTCTATGAGTGTGTATGTGTTTATGTGTGTGTATGTGTCTATGTGTGCATGTGTATGCATGTATGTATGTATATGTGTGTGTATGTGTGTGTATGCATTATGTATGCATATGTGTGTGTATGCATTATATCTATGTGTATGTATGCATGTGCATTATGTATGCATGTAAGTATGTATGTATGCATATGCATATGCATTATGTATGCATATGCATATGCATTATGTATGCATATGTATGCATGTATGTGTATGTATGTGTATGTCTCTCTATGTGTGTGTATGCATATATGTGTGTGTATGTGTGTATGTGTGTGTATGTGTGTATGCATGTGTATGTGTGTGAATGCATCATTATGTGTGTATGTGTCTATGTGTGTACGTGTGTGTGTATATGTGTGTGTATGTGTCTGCGCGTGTATGTGTATGTGTGTGTGTCTATGAGTGTGTATCTGTTTATGTGTGTATATGTGTCTATGTGTGTATGTGTATGCATGTATGTATGCATATGTGTGTGTATGCATTATGTATGCATATGTGTGTGTATGCATTATGTATGTGTATGTATGCATGTGCATTATGTATGTGTATGTATGCATGTGCATTATTTATGCATATGTGTGTGTATGCATGTAAGTATGTATGTATGTATGCATATGCATTATGTATGCATGTATGTGTATGTGTGTGCATGTATCTCTATGTGTGTGTGTATGCATATATGTGTGTGTATGTGTGTGTGTATGTGTGTGTATGTGTGCGTGTGTGTGTGTGTATGTGTATGTGTATATGTGTGTGCATGTATATGCATTATGTATGTGTATGTCTACATGTGCATTATGCATGCATATGTGTGTGCATGCATATATGTGTGTGTGCATGTATATGTGTGTGTGCATGCATGTCTATGTGTGTGTATGCAACATTATGTGTGTATGTGTGTATATGTGTGTGTATTTGTGTGTATATGTGTCTATGTGTATGTGTGTGTGGACGTTGTAGCATCACAACTCATACTTGTCAATCCAGGAAGCATCTCATGAGACCCAAATGTTTGCGTAGAAGCACTCAGTAGATATAATGGCGCTTCGTCAACGTACGATTAACAACATAATTAACAAGAAGACACGACATAAGCATCACTAATGATGCACATAATCCTAATCACAAGCATAATCATGACGTAATTGCACATCAACGTGTCACAAGCATTAGACAAGAAGAGAACAAGTACGCATGCACACCATGACGACAAGAGAGCAAGAGTCTAACTACATACTAGCATTATCTCATTACTTCTAGAAAGTTCTCTCAAAAGAAGAGGTGGAGACCTCTTTATATACAAAATCGCAAAAAGCATGCTATGTGGGATTTCGAAAGTGAAAGGAGAATGAATACCACTTATTCTCTAGTGTGGCACTCAGACACATCTATACAAGAGTGCTTTATTAACTCAAAATTGTAGAAAAAGGTACAAATGATGATGAAAATAGAGTGGATCCAAGATATATATGTTATCTCGTCAACACTCTCCCCCTCCTTGGCTTTGTCATCCTTGGCAAAGCTTTTGCAAGTATGGAGATTTTTGTGGAAGAGCGTGTAGGAGTTCCTTTTGATTTGCATGATCCTTACACCATTGGAGTGCTCTGCTTTGTTGCTTTTTTTCTTCATCTTGCTTTTTGCATGTTTGTTTGGAGTTGATTATCTTTTAACTTGTGTCTTTTGCCTCATGTAGATAAGAAGAATATGGTAGAATGTTTTGTATTTCTCTCTCTTTTTTTTTGGTAATGGATGGATGATGTATGAGAATGAAATGACAAAAATGTAGATGATAGATACAAATAGATGAAATTAATTCATCTCTCCTTATTCCATATGCATGAGTGGGGCTAAGGGTGCATGGGTGGAAAACAAAAAAGTGTCTATGCACAGTCTTGTAATGTGACACTAACTTATGCTTACTCTAAAAAATGCATACAAAAAACAATGGTGCAAAAACTAGATGGATCTTGAGCAAAGTGCTCAAGGGTGAGGCGATCATGAGGCTTTCTCTGAATGTCCAACTCCAAGAGCCGCTTCTTTTCCATCAACCATTTGAAATGGATCATACCTTTGTCCACCAACCTGAAAAAAGAAAAATGAAGAGCAAATTTTTGAATTCTATGTACATGTGCCCTCTTTGTGCGTGGGTTAAACTTAGTGTGCTTAATGCTTGGCCTTTGGATGAGGACCTATTCGCATGCATACTTGGTGTGCATCTTAAACATATGTTGTGCATTGGGCAAGGTTGGGTCTGACACCCATGAATGTTGCACAAAGAGGTTTTAGTAGGCCAATATATCTTCAATTTGTTGGTCTTAGCCTTGAGGTTTCTCCTTGGATCTTTTCTGTGTGGGCTTGATTGCTTTGGATCCCTTGGTCAGAAGTGGTCGATGTTGATGATAAGGCATGGTGGATCTAGACTGTAGATTATGAAGTCTAGTGTGAGAGGGTTGAGTTTGTATAAGAGATTTCTTTGGTACCCATATCATAGTGCGATTTGGTTGGGCTCTAAGTAATGGCTTGGCCACCCAAATTTGCTTGACATTACAAGGGAAATGTGATTTCTTCTTCTTGCCTTAAGGGTCTTTTGGGCCTTCTATGTGAGTTTTTAGGGATAACTCATCTTTACAAGGGAAATTCAACAAAGGTTGAGTTTTTATACATACATCATGCTCATCCAATGGATCATAGGGTTGTGTGGTTTGAGATTGATCTAGAGATTCAGTGATGCATTTATTCTTATTACACATAGAATCTCTAGATATACAAATAGGTGAAGAATCTTCATGATCGACCATAGATATCACTTTATCTTCCATAGAACTCATAAAAAGTGTTGAGCCCATAAAAGTCATGTGGTCAAAGTCAATTGCAGTCAAAGTCAAAAGGTCAAATTCAATTGGTCAAAGTTAACAAGGTCAAGGTCAAAGTCAATAGGTGCAAAGTCAAAGTGCTAAAGTGCAGGTGTCAAAGTGCACAGGTAGTGCACAATTAATTGTCCACAAAGGGTAAATTGGAGAAAGTGGGTTGCAGGTTGCAGAGGTATTTTCTCTAATTTCCCTAAGGTTCAAAGTGTGTTTTAAAGTGTTTTGGAAGGTTCAGGTGAACCCTCTCTTATGTGCAAAAGTGAAGACTTAAAAGGAAATGTGAAGATATGTGAGCGGCAACATACGCACAGGGGAAAGTATGGCCCCCCAATTAAAATTTTGGGTTTTAGTCTAAAGTCACTACAAGACAAAACAGTGAGTCGTTGGCTGCCACTTGTGAAGACAATCTTGGGACATCAAAGTGAGCACCAAGATACTATTGCAGTTAGGAGCGTATGTGATCGACACACTCAAATCAAGGCAAGGACTATTCTTGGACCGATCCTAGAGTAAGCAAGAGAAGCATAGTCTAAGTGAAGCAAGAGAAGGAAGTGCAAGAGTCACCAGAGTGCGACACAGAGAAGTGGAGTTGGAGTGCATGGAGAGTGACTAAGGGATTGTGCAGAGAGTGCTAAGCTAGTCCCCCAAGGATCTCAAGGTCTCCTTGCAGTGTGCGCTTGCCGAGAGAAGGTATTCATTCCTCCCCCTTTGTGGAAGCTTGGTGCAAGGTGTGCACAAGGATAAGCTTGAAGCAGGTGGAGGTCTGGTGCAGAGGAGGCTGGCGGCAAGAAGACTTTGGGGTATTTGGTATTTTGTCATTGAGCACTCTGTGGGATTGTGCACAGAAGTATTGGTTTGTATTATGCTTCAAACATTGTAATTGTCTTACTGTAATCAATCGACAGAAGCTTCCAAGGTGTATTTCCTCTCCTGGTCTTTTCCTTTTCTCCTACAAACCCGCAAACTCCTTCTTGTCTAAGAATCCCCCAACAAAATTTGGCACACCCGGTGGGATTTCCAAGGATATTTGAGCTTAGGAGAAACCAAGCGCAAAGTATAGCAGAGGTCACGTGTCTATAGTGCTAGTACAGTGCTACTTCATCAACCAAAAGGTAAATATTCTTATCAAGTGTCTCATATTAAGTGGGCTATGAGCTACTCATGACCGCAACCCGGTCCCAAACATTGAGGGTCACCTGCAAGCAGACAAGAAGGAAGGTTGTTAGAAGGTCCTCCAGTCCCCTATCTTCAACCTCATCAGTAAAGAGCATGGCGGGTCAGGTAGACTTGGAAACCTTACTCTCAAGATTAAATATAAAGTTTCCTTCTTTCAAAGGCCTAGCTCAGGAGGATCCGGATGAACACATTAGAAGATTTTTGGCACTATGTAAGACTAGAGGCTTAATGGGTAGGGAGGATGCCTTTTTGATTCTCTTCCCTGCCACATTAGAGGGATTAACAGATAAGTGGTTCAGCCAGTTTGCTGAAAACCATTTTACCACTTGTGATGTGATGAAAGATGCATTTAAACATCAATTCCAACATGGCAACACTGCGGAGATCATCATAGAAGAACTAGAAAATTTGAGATTGGGTCCAAGAGAAAAGTTCCCAGAGTCTGTGACTAGGGCCAAAGCACTAATGGCTAAATTGCCAGATCCACCACATGATTTTTTTGTTAAGAAATGGTTAGCTAAGCCCCTACCTATGGCCACCCAATGCAAAATAAAGGAATTAGTGTTACCTACAGCCTCCATAGAGGAGTTCATAAACACAGCCATACGCTTGGAGCAGATAAGGCACCAGTATGGAGCTACTTCTTTCCAACCAACATATGGTACAGAAATGGAGGATCCAGTGATCCAGCTAAGGAAGGAGCTGGAGGGCTTAAAAAGAAATAAGCCCTACAAAGAGGAGGAGAATGTTGTTGCTCAGTTGAGAAGGGAGATTGAAGCACTAAAGCTCCAAAAGGAGGAGGAGGCCCAAGCAGAGGAATTGGCTCAGCTGCGACAGGAGTTGTAGGAACTCAAAGGGGGTGGCATCAAGAGTGGACTTTGGTGTTCCATATGCAGCAAGCAAGGTCACATAGTAAGTGAATGTCCTCTGTTAAGTGTGACTTGCCAATTATGTAGGAAAGTTGGTCATGAGGCCCATGAATGCCAATCAAGGGGAATGCCTGCAATGACATACTGGACAGAAGGAGGATCCCTACCACCCACAAATGTGATGGCTGCTGCACCGAGTCAAGGTAACAACTACAACCCTAGACAGAGGGATAATTTTGGAAATGGGCCTAGAAGGCCAATTATTTGTTTTAGATGTGGAGAATATGGGCACTATCAAAGTAGGTGCACTCTCCCAGAAAATGCCCCACCTTGCAGAAACTGCCTAGAGGCCAGAGACCACTATACAAATTGTTGTTCTAAGAATCAAGCCTCTTCATCTGGGCCCCACATTCAAATGATTTCTGTGTGCAAAGAAGAAAGGATAGATCGAGTCCATGTGCCATCTCCATCTACCAGGGTGGTGCATTTAGAAGAAATTGAATCCTTTATAGTGTAGACAAGAAGCAAGGGGAAGGCTCAAGTGGAAATAGGTCAAGAATCAATGATTAATGGATTAAACAGAGACAAAGATGTGTCTGAAGACAAAGCCACCACAAGTGCAGATACAAGGCAAAAAGAAAATTTCATAGGTACCAGTGATGCCATTGGACATGCATTCAACAGGGCTCATGAGGAGTTTGATAATTCAAATGCAGCCCATGCTCTTAAGGAATCAGAAGCTTCCAGACTACTCAAGTCCATGAAAAAGGAGGTTAGTATTTTTGATTTAATAAAGATGGATGGGAAGTTCAGGTCAGAACTCTTGCAGATAATTGATGAAATGTCCACAACAAGTTTAGTGGAAAAGGCTGCTGTTATGCATAAAATTAAAATGTAGGGGAAGCACCCCTCACAGATTACAAGAACCCTTGGCTAACAGTCTCTATTAAAGGTCATGAGTTTCAAGGAGTTATTGTGGATGGTGGTTCTGGCATTAACTTGATGCCTGAATATACCGTGAAAAAGATTGGACTATACCCTTCACGACCTGCCACCTTCATTGTAACAATGGCAGACCAAAGCATAGTAAGGCCTATGGGAGTGGTCCCTGGAGTTCCAATCGAGATACAAGGTACCATCTTTAACTTGGACTTTGTTATTTTAAGGCTGCCACAAGTCGAAGGAAGCTTCACCCTGTTAATTGGGAGACCTTGGTTAAGGCATGCTAATGTGTTGCATGATTGGGGCAAGGACACAATGTGGGTAAAACAAGAGGGAAAGGAGTTGCAGCACATAATTTTAGAAGATGGACAAGACAATCAGAGAAATACTAGCATGATGGAGACAATTGGTATTTGTATGCAGGAAGAAGTGGTGGTCAACCCAGAAGCAGACCTATTTGAAGGAGTAGATTTATATGAAGATGAAAACATGTTGGCTTGGCTCCATGCAGAAGACCCATCTTCCTGCTATGGAATTTTTCCAAACTCAAGTAAAGAAGAACCATATGAAGAAAAAGAGGAAATCACTCAGGTTGAAATAATCTCAGTCAAAGGCCATGGAAAAGAGAAGAAAAGCAAAGTCCTTAAGTGCAGCCGTGATGAAGATGCTTCAAATCATATGTCAATGGCCACTGTTTTATGGATGCTGGTATGGATATCATCTATTGTGTCAATTTTTATGATAGTAAGTGCAAGGCTTTACAATGATGTGGACGGAGTACCTGCAAGTCTTTGGAAACAAAAGATGCAGTATGGAGGAGATAATATTGTACTGAAGGGTTTAAGGTGGGTCTATCAAAGCGTCAACATGCCCAAAAAGAAGATAAAACAAATGAAGTGCAACACAATTGAAGGTTATGGAGGAGTTTTTCGGGGTCAACATATAAAGATCATGGCTAAAGACCTATCATCAAGCCACATGAAGAATTATGGATCACCTGGAACCTGCGAAATTTGTCCAGGTTGTACATAGTCTTTTCTCGTCATTTTTACTTAAGTTTTAGTAGTTTTCTTTATCCATTTCATGCTTGTTTCTTGAGTTTTTAGCAAATTTAGCAGCCATTTCATCAACTTTGCAAAGGTACAATTTTGGAATTTTGAGGAATTTTTTTAGAATTTTTCAAGCATTTTTTAGAAATTTTTCTAGCATTTTTCTCCTTTTCACGTGTCTTTTTCTTGCCACATTTGGGGAATAAAGGAAGCTCTTTGTGGTTTTTGAGTGAAGAAACTGGTCTAACACTCTAGGAATTTTTTTCAAAATTTTTGAAGAGTTTTTGGATTTTTTTTGCAATTTTTTTGGATTTTTAATGTATGTTTCTTTGGTTTTTTGGAAAAAAAAAGGGGCCCCCCAGGGCGTTTTCTTTTTTTGCAAAAAAAAAAAAAAATCCCCTCCCTCCCACCCCCACTGACCAACCCCTCACCGACCATTCCCCCCCCCCCCCCCCCCCCCACCGACCACCACCGACCACAACCCCCCCCCTCCCCCCCCTCCTCCCCCCCCCCCCCCCCCCCCCCCCACCGACCACCACCGACCACCCCCCCCCCCCCCCCCTCCCATCGACCACCACCGACCACACCCCCCCCCGGTTCTGACACACCTCCCCCCCATTTTTTATTTATTTTATTTATTATTTTATTATTATTTTTTATTTTATTTTATTATTTACTTACTTTATTTTTTTATTTTTTTTATTATTATTTTTATTTTTCGTTTATTTTTCTGTATGGGCGTTCGGAAAAAAAAAATCAATTAAAACCTTATTATTTTTTTTATTTTTTCTGGCTCAAGGCTTTTGGCTCGGGATCGTGCCTCGGTTGGCCGTTCTTTACAAAACTGGAGTCATATTCATGTTTTTGGCACCTCTGGATTCAATTTTTGCATTAATTTTATCAAAATCACACCTTTTCTCTGACTTTTGGTCAAAACCCACATGTTTTACGCGCATTTCTCCCATGTTTTTATTTCCCCACATTTTTCACATGGCTTATTCTCTCTTTGTCTTTCCTTATGTTTCATAATGTCCCATATGCACCCTCTGTAGCTCTACTGTTTGACCATTTTAACCCTCTCCAGACCCCATCATCCTACCCCATGCCCTACCTTTACAAATCTGCCCAGCCACATCCTTAACCCTCCCTATCCCTTCAATTCCCGCCCCTCAGCCCTCCCCTCCACCCCTTTCTACCCTCCCATTGCAACCCTTTGCTTTTCCATTACCAAAATCCCACTTTTGGTTCTTCTCTGGTGCTTGTTTTGGTGGAGTTGTTTGCTGCTCAGGTGTCGTCTTCAAGATTTTGCAGCTCACAATTCATGATGTCCTCTATGCTCAGAGCTTTGGTTTTAGCTCTCCGGGACAGAGAGCACATTAGGCGGTGGGCAACTGTTGAGCCCATAAAAGTCATGTGGTCAAAGTCAACTTAAAAGGAAATGTGAAGATATGTGAAGCGACAGCGTACGCACAGGGGAAAGTATGGCCCCCCAATTAAAATTTTGGGTTTTAGTCTAAATTCACTACAGGACAAAACAGTGAGTCGTTGGCTGCCACTTGCGAAGACAATCTTGGGATATCAAAGTGAGCACCAAGATACTATTGCAGTTAGGAGCGTACGTGATCGACACACTCAAATCAAGGCAAGGACTATTCTTGGACCAATCCTAGAGTAAGCAAAAGAAGCATAGTCTAAGTGAAGCAAGAGAAGGAAGTGCAAGAGTCACCAGAGTGCGACGCAGAGAAGTGGAGTTGAAGGAGTGCATGGAGAGTGACTAAGGGATTGTGTAGAGAGTTCACACAAGAGACCGGCACTTTATTACTAAAAAGTGAATTTCCTACTAATTTACAAGAGATATTTTACAACAAGATGGGATTATGCCACTAGAGGACTCCTCTAGTGCATTTACATGGCTTGAGGGAATTCTCTGAATGTTTTGAAGAAGAAAAATTATGCCCATTAATTTGAAAATTTTGGGGCTCTTCTCTTGTGCTTCTTTGCTCTGCAACACAATAGTATTAAGGTGAACACTCCTTCCTTGTGAGAATTTAAGTAGCCAAGTTACAGAAACAACCAATGGTGTGAAGTGCTGATATTACAGCTTTACATAAATCAAGAGAAAAGTTAATTCAATGTGAGCGTGATCATTTATAAAAAAAAAAACTTTGTCCAATCAATTTTATAACAGCTCGCCCACCCATATGCCGTCTGTCCCTAGATATTTACAGCTCGTCTACACGACACGTCCCCAACTACTTATTTGAGAAGTATGCACTTGTCCTACATATTTTTACGCAGTAAAAAACATGTTTTCCAATCTGCGTTACATTCTGCATCTGACGCATTGCTACTCCCTTGTCGTATCGTCAGATGTGAGGCATTTTTGCATTAATCTCGGGACAGCAACGCTGATTGCGCTTGCAGTCTCAAAAAAAACATATTAACATACACGTACATGCTCTACTTTTATGGTGATCCACTCAGCAGTTCAAAATACCATCTATGTACAACAGTCAAACTTAGCGCAATGAGTGCTGCTGTAATAAATAGATCTATCAAAAAAATCAGAATCAGAGCTAGATGTAGTGTCGTTTTGTGTAGGGCATTCTCATCCTCAAGCTTTGGGGTCTTAAAAAAATGCTTTTCCATTTTTGTTTGATGCTTGCCATTATCCCTCATAATCAACCTTACAACAACCTTGCCCCCTCAGGCACACAAGAAGTGTTATCGTCCATTGGAACTGCATGCCACGGACCAAAGATTATCTTCGCGCCTATCCACGGACTATGTCGTTGCAGGCTGTGATATTTGCTTCATCTACCTCTACATTTTCGGCCTTTATCAATGTATATGTTGAGCTATGTTTGCTGAAATTATCCATGTCTTTTGCAGAAGTCATGCACCCATCTGCCATATTGCTGCATGCAATAATACACACTACAATCACTCTTGCAAGGTCCATTCTCTTATCGACCCCTTGTTTGCATGAGTAAACTAAGCACCAGCCAAAGTGAGTCTACCCTCAGCCTGTCTATTTCAGAATAAGCAAGACTGCTGAGTGTAACATTCAGACGGTCAATTGATACAGGTAAGGCTCTGCTCTCAATCAAGACTTAGCATCTTGAGCTCTATTGTTCAGGAACAACATCCAACATACAAAATCATTCAAAATAGTCATCTATCCCATATCCATGCAAGGGGTTAAAGTACTCAGAAGTGTATCTGAATAAGTGAATGACTCTTGCAAGGAATTAACGTTCTCAGAGTATAGAGTCCAAACAAAATAAGGAATTGTCCATCAAGAGGTGCGGATCCAAGCATCCTAAGCAGCCCATGTGTCCCAGTTTGCTGGCCTAGTGGTTGGGCCTCTCGGCTCTTGAGGCGGGGGCGAGGGTTCAATCCCTAGCAGCAACATGTAAGGGACATGTAATCTAAAAAGATGTTGCATTGTGGCTTAGTGCCACCGTTTGTCTATCCCTGCAGTAGTGTTGACCGTCGTTTAACCCAGTTTTGTAAACCCCTGTTCTTGTGGGATAAGGCGGGTCCCATGGGTACTATGCCCTTCCTTGTACAGTTGCAATTTCAAAGTTAAAGACCGGGGGAGTAGGCCTCGACCGAACCTCCATTAAAAAAAAAAAGTAGCCCATGTAATCTGGCTTAACGGTAGTCCTTGTGTATTACTCACATGTGCACTCCACATACAAGGGACCAGCAATCTATTTTCTTGATAAGTATTCTCTGCATCTAGCACCTGTGCTTTTTTGTGTGTCTGGAGTCTTTAAAGAGTTCTGAAAAACATGTTCTGGTTCGAATTCTGCTTCCACATGCGCTTCAGTCTCTGACATATGCTCTTCATAATCTTCTATCACATGCATCAGCACCATGCTTAGGATCACATACATGATCATAGTCCATTAATTGCTAATCATAGAGACTCGAGAGCTTCCCAATTTTACTAGGTAGACACCTTCTACAGCTCCGGTTATGCTTCTATGTTGGCTCTTCTCCTCAAATACTGCTGGCATTTCATCTATAGATCGATCGAATTGCCAAAAAGTCTTTTAGAGAGGAAGACCTATCCCTTATTAGTCTTTCAAAAAGGTTCTCTGGTCTCGTCAATTTCACCATGATGTCCAACACTTCTATCTACTGCCATCGATCTGGGCCGAATCACCAGAATCAAAAGTTCAATTTTGCATGGACAAACTCCAACCAAATCCTCCTTGAGGACCTTGGGTAACAGGGCCATCATCCACAGAGTGCTGAGATAAAGGCACGGGAGCAGACCGTTCCATGATCAGTTTGTCCTCAGCATGCACATCCTAGACTAAAGGATTTTGTAGGCCATCTTGACCTTCTTTCAGGTTAGATGCAGATCCCCTTGGTGTTTAGTGTCCAAACGATGAGATTATTGAGCCTCAAACATTGAAATTAGGTGGGTGTTTTCCTCAAACCCATAGGAATCTGCCAGCTCTTCCTCATAGCTACCTATCCACCGAGAAATTGCTCAATGAACCCCCTTGACTTATCAAACCCTAGCTTCAAATCCGAGGTTGGCTGGAGTTGCGACTAGAAGATTTCCCACTAGATTTCCTTTGCAAAAAGGAAGGAGACCATAGAGATGAGCACCACATCTGCCACATCCTTTGCATCCATGCTCTTCTATTAATAAGCAGAGTAGGACAATCCATATCTTGAGTTTAGGGGTGCCTTTTTTTTTGGTCAAGCACTTCAACCTGATGTTGTCCAACCTAGTTTGGCACCATTCGATACTCACCCAACTTGATTTCACCAACTGGAGGCTATTGTAATTCCATAAGCAGTTGTAGTAGCGTGCTCTTGCCTCATCCATTTAGACCAATGCCCATGATGCACAAATCCTTAGTGACGTTGCCCATCAGAGAGCTATTTTGTGCCTTATATGCCAACTTATATTTACTATTTCTATCTCGAGGCCTGAGCTGCCGTCTATGCAGATCATTTATCAAGAGTGACCACTTTAGACTCTGTTTTCTTGTCAACACTACAACAGACTCATAAGCTCTTACAATACTTTGAGGGAGGACCAAATGAGATTGTTGATGAATTCCATCCTTCCCATGTGAAAAGCAATCATGAACTCTGTTCAAGATCAGGAATAGATTATGAAGCCTGAGCACTTGCTGCACCATAAGGGCTGAACCTGGTATTCAATCCTCTCTGAGTTTGCCTTCCTGTCACCCCATAATCTGCACCATTACTGTCGTAAAGGGTACCACTTTCATTTGATTGAGGAGCCGCAGCTACACTCCAACCTAAATTCACCCTATGAAATGTCTCCCGAATTCATTTTCATGGGTGCACCTATCATGCCAAAAGCAGACCTAGGAACTCCAACAGACATATGGCTACCATGGTGAGAACTTCCAATGCCATGCCCACTTGAGATGTATCCTTCAGCATGTCCAGAAGAATAACCACTGTAATTGCAATACATACTATTGTCTAGTCCTTGAATTGGCAGGTTGTGCATACTAACCACACCACTAGGATCCCTGTCCGTGACTAATTGAGGGATTGTGTGTGTTGGAATTGGCCGCACTATTATCAGAAAGTCCTCCACCATTAACATCATTGAACCCTCTTTGATTCTGCATTAGGCACTTGCATCTGAATCGGCAGTAGTGCTGCTCCGTAGCCAAAGCCCAGCTTGTGAATCTTCTAGACATTTCTCTACCTCGGCTTCTGTCGTCACTGCTCCGATCTCTATTAAGCTTTTCTCTTTAAATCTCTCTCTCTCTCTCTCAGTGAATCGGTCGATGACAGGCAATTGTTTATGATCAAAGTGGCCACCAGGTCTTGCAATCCATCCTCCTATTCCACTAAAGCTTTCAATCTGTCCGCCATCTCATCCTCCATCACCAAAGCTATCAGAATAACCATCACGACTATCTGCAGATCTTGATGCCCGATGTCCACCCCTCTTTGGGTAAAATGACCTAGTTGTAACTCACGTAGCTCCACATGAACTTCTTGGTTTGCTCCTTCTCTTTTGCTATCCCGATAGGATGTTGGGTCTATGCCTAATAGAGGAATCCTTCAAAATTGCTCGGGGACACTAGCTAGATCATTTAGCTCTGCTCATCTCAATTCAGTAATTAGCAAGCATTATAATTCTGTCGTTACAAGGAGTCTTGCTTCCATGCTCATCATCCCTATTGCGCTACCTACTATAGGTCATATTACTTCATTCATCCCATGTCTAGTAACCACTGTGTATACCATGTTAGTAGTTGCTTGGGAATTCGAATGTGCTCCAGCCGTCCATGGCTACATGCAGAGAACACTTTTCATGTCAACGAACGGAGTGCCAGTCCTAGTGTTTCTTGCATCTTCCTTGCCACACAGTTAAATCTGCTTAGATAGTTTGACTCCCTTCTCTTGATCTGATTTTCACTAATTAATTTTTTCATGCCCAATTAGGCTGATCTTGTTTACCTTTGGTAGAGTTCATTGTTTAGTTCCCACAAAGCTGAGAAGAAGGCCGACATGATTGCTGAGTTCTCCCTAGCAAAGAGAAAATAAAGAATTTCTCCTCCGATTCTTTCGAAACACACTTTCTCCTTCCTCTTCCCCATCAATAGTGAGGAATTCAGTTCCATTCTTCATCTTTCCTAGAGTGAACCGAAGAACGTCTCCTCTCATTCTACACATGATAGCTCCTTCCCTCGAATATCTCCTTACTTCCCTATCCTATCATGTGCATTCCCCTCCATCAATGTCCTTTATCCTCATTGCTTCCTTTTCACGATAAAGGTGCCACTTCTACAACTAATTCAATCCTTGAGTTTAGGACCACTCTAACTCCTTAGCAGTGAAACCTTAGATCAAAAAATGGCCACTCAGAACTTCACTCGTGATATAGAATAGCCGTCCTCTATATGATGTGGAAGTGAAGTAGAAAGAGAGAGCTTGAATACAAGGTTCTAAGGAAGAGATAGTTTTGATTCTCTCTTGCATTCCAAAAAATTTCCAATGTGTCAGAGAGAGATGTCAGATACCTTGTCCTTTCAAGTAGTTGGAGAGAATACCATTCCTAAGTTTGTTGATGAAGATGATGACCCAAACTCCCTTGATTTTTGTAGAAGAACCCCAAAAAGAAACTTATTCACACATGATTAGAGAAAAATCAACAAAATTAATAGAAAAAAATCAACATAATAACTAAAATATTTCTAAAAACTACTCCTATTCTACTCGTGACTTGAAGAATCACCACACATGGTGGATTAATCACCCAAAAAGGGGATCTTCATCACACCAAAGATGGCTCATCTCAACAAGTTATTATGAATCTTGCAAGCCGCAAATGCTCAAAAGAGCATAACGAAAAGAAAAACTCAAATCGCCATGAAAAGCTTGCATACACGTCATCTTCATGCCATAAACCATCATGTAAGTGACAAGAGAACGATCCCCGGCAACGGTGCCAAACGTTGTTGACGTTGTAGCATCACAACTCATACTTGTCAATCTGGGAAGCATCTCATGAGACCCCAATGTTTGCGTAGAAGCACTCAGCAGACGTAATGGTGCTTCGTCAACGTATGATTAACAACGTAATTAACAAGAAGACACGACATAAGCATCACAAATGATGCACATAATCCTAATCACAAGCATAATTGCGACGTAATCGCACATCAACGTGTCACAAGCGTTAGACAAGAAGAGAACAAGTACGCATGCACATCATGACGACAAGAGAGCAAGAGTCTAACTACAAACTAGCATTATCTCATTACTTCTAGAAAAGCTCTCTCAAAAGAAGAGGTGGAGACCTCTTTATATACGAAATTGCAAAAAAGCATGCTATGTGGGATTTCTAAATTGAAAGGAGAATGAATCCCACTTATTCTCTAGTGTGGCACTCACACACATCTATACAAGAGTGCTTTATTAACTCAATGAAAGGTAGAAAAAGGTACAAATGATGATGAAAATAGAGTGGATCCAAGATATATATGTTATCTCGTCAACAGTGTGTGTGTGTGTCTAAAATTTAAAATTTTTTTCTAAACATTGGATTTTGATAGGGCTAGCAAGAGCTATCCAAGGGCAATCAAAGCAAGGCAGGTTAAGAACGCAAGGCTTGGGAAGCGAGACTTTTTGGGCATCAGAGCTATCAAAGAAGCTGACTTGAGGTTGGAAGACTCAACCCCCTCAGTCAATTATTAGTCTAGGCTAAATGTCTAGCATTGTGGATTAAATTAGGATGACAATAGGAATGCAATACAAGAGACGTAAAATTTTCAAGTTCAAGAGCAAAATAAAAGTGTGCTATACAAAAAAATCTAAAGGAAAGAAATTAAGTCTGACGGAACGAGAACTCAAAAGTACAACGGAAAGTCGACTCTTGACGCATATACTGAGACAAGATAAAGAAACTAAAGGACTTAAAAAACAAAACAAGCAATCAAGAACAAAGAAGCATTGACGATCAGAGTGTGTATTGAGTGATTCAAGGAGTAAATTCATGAACCTTAGATCACGCAAGCATATAGGTAAGTCTGATCGACAAAGCCTTAGGTCATCAGAAGCAAGTGTAGGAACCACTACATGTTCATGGGCTCACAATTGAATAGTTACCCTTACGAGTTGGGCTCAGATACCAGTGAATAAAAAATGTCTCTTAGCACAGAAAGACCATAAAGAGGGTTAAACATAGCATATTTGGAAAGACCCGAAGGACCCTATAGAGCCCAATTAGAATATGTCCAAACCAACCACTTGGATGCAATGGTTTGCGAAGATCAGTTGTGCAATTGCACAACCTTGACTAACCCATTAGATTGGAATGTCTAGTGGTGAAATTCGAGAGAGACACATACGTAGACAAAGAAAGAACAATGTACATCATAAGTACTCAACCAAATCATACCAATGAGTTTGGTGTAGTTCATGTCAATACGGACGCAAGAATCCAAGGAAAGAACCATTAAGAGACGAACCTAGGACACCTAGAGGGAAATCTGTTCTGACAAGAGTACTAAAACCAAAATGGATCCCTCACGATAATAGAAGCATATAATTGTTTCTAAATAAGGAAACTGATGAAGCATTTTGGAGGTACTAAATGGAACAACCTAGTGAGGTAGGCTCCATCACGATTTACCAATTCAAGGACCTAGATACACGTGGAAAGGTTGTATACCTGGATCATACTTTAGAACGAGTATTTCTAGTGTCGGATCATGCAAGACTTGTCTACACATGGAGAGGCGAGTTGGTATTCCCCCCATCACAAAAAAATGTAAACACTAGCCATGAGGGTATTGGAACATCCTCAACCCATGGTACTCAAAGAGAAAAGAACAAAGAGAGACCTTAAGTAACTTTCATCCACCCCATAGGGAGGGATAGACCAACCATGGATACTGATCAATTGGAAATACAAAGGGAACCAAGGATACAAGGTGGTAGAGATGATTTTCCTCTACCTAGACCATGTGAACACCCCAGGATACTAAGACCCACTCAATTACTAAATTTAATGAAAAATTACTTTGACGGGACAGGAGAACCCTACGACCATGGTACAGAATTTAAGCAAGTGCTGCGCAGAGAGCAAGTAGAAGACATGTTCATGCAATATAGTGTGTTTGGAATCACTTTAAAGAACATGGCTTTAACTTGGTTCGAACCATTACAACAAAGGCAATTTAGAGATATTCATCACTCGTTAGAGTCATTCATCACAGAATTCTCTAAAAGTGGAATCATACATGATACTTCTTTGTTAATTCACAGCTTCAAATAGACCCCTCAGGAAACACTCTGACTTGCAGGACGTAGGTTTAGACAATATGTTGAGAGATGTCTGATGCAAGAACTTCCCTCACAGGCCAAGCAAGTGTCTTTATTTTTAGATGGCCTCTTGAGCTCTAAAATACATTCCTATGTGTACTTAAAGGAACCCAAAACACTAGAACAATGTGTAAGAATATGTATAGACATTGAGGACAATTTAGGAGATGAATTGGAACTTTTGAAGGTCTATAAAGACTCAGATAGCTCATCTCAATCATCCTCAAAACTTTCTAGCTCGATAGAAAACCTAGCAGAAAAAGTGGCCCAGAAACTAGGAGTTTCTAGTAAACACATACCTAGCTTAACGACAAACAAGTGTTGTTACACCTCTGGTGGTGATCATATGGCAAATGTGTGTCCCAATGTAACACAACTGCAAACCAACCCTAGTGACCAATACTATACGATTGAGAGATGATACACAAATCACACAGCTTAGGATTGCCCATACAACAAACAAGTGGTACTACAAAACTACCCACAAACACATCCCCAACTAGCTAGGTATCAAGGTCAATACAATGCTCTGCCTCATTACTATAGGCCTCCACAAAACTATCCTTATCAGGCTCAATAGAGACCACAACTTGTTTTAACTCAGCAACCACCCCCCACCAGCGAATGTCATCTCAATCAAATACGCTGTTGTAGAAGAAAACCTTAATAGGGCTTTAGTGCCTTCACCCTAGATCATTGAAAGTGACCCTAATTCTAATAGTTTTGACTCTACCCATGTATATAGCCCACCCGCATATTATACAGAGTCACCAAAACATATGGAAACATATCAATATGATAGTCCACCATTGGAACCCAGTTGGGAGTGCAACTATGCTAGTGCCATCTATACAAATCCTAATCTGCGACCCCAGTTAAGACAGCAGAGACCACAATGCCCTAAAGGATCATGCTTTAGGTGCCAAGGGGATCCTTTCATTAAGGATTTCCCACATACTCCTATAGTAGGACAGTCACAATACTATAACATACGAGTTTTTGGTTTCGAGTGTGGTAAATAGCATGTCATCAGAGATTGTCCTAAGAACCCTGCTAATGCCTCAAAAGTGACACCCATTAACGTGATATGTATTGTGCATAACTCAGATGGATCCAACCCTTCATACATGCCTATTCAAGCTATAACAAGAGCCCAAGTGATCTTATGGAATCAACAGCTTAATCCTGAAAAACTAGCCGGAACTAGTGAGTTTGGAGATTCTAGTAATAAAAAGACGAAATCTTGGAAAGATTCTAGAGAAAGAATTAAGAGAAAGTGAAGTAAAAAGATAACTGAGTTGGAAGGAACTCTATAGGAATCTAGAGCCAAAATCCTAGAATTGACTTCTCAAGAATCTAATTGGGAGAACCTAGATCAGAGATCAAGATCAATTCTAGTTGAACCCATACCAGAAGATCTAGACATGATGTTTCGTGCATATCAGGCCAGATTAAAAGAAGGACCCCAAGTAGTTGAATTGAGTAAGAACCATCCAAGAGCAGACTTAGAAATTGAGTTGCATGAAGATGGTAGAATTAGCACAAGCTATGTTCCAAGCCTCTCATTATATTGATTGGAACAACATGGCAAAACCCGAATTACACTTTCAAGAACTATTGGAGAGGTTAGAATACTTGATCAATAGCAACGAGAAGAAGAAATTGCAAGGGTACCCTAATGTCTCTGAGACACAGGAAAGGCATGCACCATCCCTATCTCAGGTACCAAATGGAGAGGTTGAAGACAACCTGTTTTCCATACATAAATATTTACACACATTTTTAAGAGAATTCCAAGAAGAGAAGTGGAGAAAAGAGCAAGAAATTTATCCTCCTATTCAAGAGATAGATGAATTGCAAGAAAAATTTCCCCAAGACATTCTCGCTATCTATGACGAAGTAGAGGAAGAGCAACTGAGTGAACAAACGGATTTTGAATGCAATTCTTTGCAAGAATTACCTCAGCTCACAGGACCTTGGTGTTGGAAGATGCATTTTTGGAAACCTTTTTGAAGAGAAATAATTGTAAAATGATAGAAATTTGTAAAAATATTTATGCAATTGTTGTAAAAATAAGGAAGAGTCTTCCTTATGTAGGATAGAATCTTATGTATTTTTTCTTGAATTTTTGGAAACTCCTAGATATCATATTTTTAGAATAATAGAGGAAAGGACCAAAATTCAAGTGTGAAAAGGGACACTTGAAAATGTATATAAGCTAATTTCCTCTATTATGAGGGGGTTGGTTAATCATTTGTGTACATGCTATCCAAGTGAATAGTGAAGGAGTTTCTGCTGAAAATTGTGCTTCTCCTCTTCTATGTGGTTTCTTTGATTTGTGAGTCTAGATCTTGTGTATCCATGGAGATTTGTGAGTTTCTATTGTGTAAATCTGTAGAATGTGTATGAAGAGAGCTGAATACTGTTGTGTTGAGTGATGAGTTGATGAAGAATGGTGCTGGAGCTGAAAATTGTCTGTTTACACAGAATCGTGACTGTCTCGTCTGTATGATGCAGGTGATATTTTTTGATTTTGACTTCATAATTGTGTTCTGCTGATAAAATAGCATGGAATAGACACCAATATTGTAGAAAATGGTGTAGATTTGCTCAAGATAATCCAAACCCTAGAAATTTCCTCTTCATCTTCACTATTCTCAGAATTCCAGCCATTATTCTCTTATTTCTTGGATTCTATTATCTTGAAGGGGTTGTGGTCTCAAGAATACTTCTAGGATTGACAAAATAAAGATGTCTTGTTGATTCTTTATGCTAAATGATTGGAGAGGACAACTCCAAAGATCAATAACAAACATTTTTTGGCGCCGTTGCCGGGGAGTAATTCAAAAGCTTCATTGAAGTTGGACCGTGCTGGATCTTCTATTGATGATGGTAACAAACACAAGGGAAAGGTAACACTCTTTAATCAAGAAATGTGAACATGAAAAGGTAGATGTCTTTTGTTTGTCTTTTGGGAAAAGAAAGCAATAGATCATCTTTTAGAAATGGAAGTGCTGAAAATTTTGTAAATTGATAGTTGCTCATTACATTTTGGAAGTAAAAGTGCAGGTGTGTGGAAGATATAAGCCAAGAAAGCTGAAGATGAGGTAACATGTGTCTATTCTTGCATTTTTAGAGTTATTTTTGACCAAGTACTAGGCACCATGGTTGATCTTGGGAAGATAACATGGTTGCACTAAGGAAAAGTCAGTTAAAGTAGCTAGATGCAAGTATAAAAGATTCATGAGTCTATTCTTGCATTTTTAGAGTTCTTTTTGACCAAGTACTAGGCACCAATGCGGATCTTGGGAAGATAACATTGTTGCACTAAGGAAAAGTCAGTTAAAGTAGCTAGATGCAAGTAGAAAAGATTCATTTGTTAACCAAATCTGAGCATAAATATTGAGTTGAGCTTCATTTTGAAGAAAAATATGTGATTGAGTTTATCTTTGCAAAAATTGCTTGCACTTTATAGCACATTTTCTTTGGAAAAAATTTCTTATGAACTGTTGTGATAGCTGAGCCATAAGAAATCATAACCAATCAAAAAACATAGGATCAATAGATCACCAAAACAAGGAACCCTAAGTAAAGTGTTCACCTTTATTTTAGGGCAAAATACTAAAAAAAAATTCATAAAATTCATAAAAACAATCAAACAAATTTCTTTTCTTCTTAGGAAGTTGTATTGGAGCTTTGTGGATGAGAGTAATAGGGACCAAGTGAGAGAAAAGCAAAAAATTTATCAAAAGTGAGCAAATTTGAAAAACACGATTTTCTATACAACATCACGATTTTCTGATTAATGATTGTGATTGTGAGGTAAAATTGCAGGTGATTGTGGAATTGGAGTTGGTAAAGGATACTGGAGGGAACAAGAGCAAAGAATACTCAAATTTTCAGAAAATCAGAAGTTTAGAAAAAACACGATTTTCTGCACAAAATCGCAATTTTCTGAGTAAGGTTGTGATTTTGGTGCAACAGTACAGGAATTGGGTGAATTACAAAGGAGAGAAGGTATTGAAAGAAAGAAAGAAGAAAGAATACTCAAATTTGCACAAAATAAGTTCTAAAGAAAAAACACGATTTCCTGCACAAAATCGCGATTTTCTGTAAGGGAAAATTTTTGGAAAGTCTAGCATATTTGGGTACTTTGAGAAAAGAAAGTTGCAAAAGATGTCATCAAGATTGGGTAATTGAAGCTTGGACAAGTGGAAGAGTGAAGAATTGTGAAAATCACACAAAATCGCGATATTTTGGACACTATAAAAACCTGAAATTGAAAGAAAAACTCATTTGAGTGAGAGTAAGGGAGAGAGAGAGTGAGCAGAATCGGGCAAAATCGCGACTTTCTGCAATCAGTTGTCTTTGGAGAAACTTCCAACCAAGCAAGCAAGGTAAAAGTTTTAGCATTATTTTTGAGTATATGTTTTTGCATTGAAGAGATCACATAGCACCAAAAAATGGGAAAAAACTAAAAATCACGGAATCGTGATTTTCTAACTTTTGAGTTTTTTACTGAAAAAACATTAGTTTTTGGTTAAGTTGTTTCATTGCATGTTAAAAAATCAATAAGGCGATTCCAGTAGAAGAAAGAGAAATTTGAAAATCAAAACTTGAAAAAATTCAAAAAATTGTTCAAAATCGCGATTCTGAGGTCAACACAAAATCGCGATTTTGAGCACAAAGAACAACATCGCGATTCCCAGAACACGATTTTCATCAAAAAATCGTGTTATTTACAATTGTGAGCAATCACGATTGTCTGGGAACAAAATCGTGAAAAACACGATTTTGGGCACAAAATCGTGAGAAAACACGATTTTGATCACAGAATCGTGAAAAACACGATTTTGGGCACAAAGTCATGAAAAACACGATTTTGAGCACAAAGTCGTGAAAAACACGATTTTGAGCACAAAATCGTGAGAAACACGATTTTGAGCACAAAATCGTGAAAAACACGATTTTGTACACAGAATCGTGAAAAAACACGATTTTGGGCACAAAGTCGTGAAAAACACGATTTTAAGCACAAAGTCGTGAAAAACACGATTTTGAGCACAAAGTCGTGAAAAACACAATTTTGAGCACAAAATCGTGAGAAACACGATTTTGAGCACAGAATCATGAGAAACACGATTTTGAGCACAGAATCGTGAGAAACACGATTTTGAGCACAAAATCGTGAAAAACACGATTTTAGTCATAAAATCGTGAAAAAAACAATAGCCTAATCACAAAATCGTGAAAAACACGATTTTGTACACAGAATCGTGAAAAACACGATTTTGAGCACAAAATCGTGAGAAACACGATTTTGAGCACAGAATCGTGAGAAACACGATTTTGATCACAAAATTGTGAAAAACATGATTTTAGTCATAAAATCGTGAAAAAACACTAGCTTAGGTAGAAAATCGTGGAAAACACGATTTTCAACAGAATTTGTAAAAAAATTACTACTTTGATAACAAAATCGTGAAAAACACGATTTTAGTCAAAAAAAAAATTGGGAAAAAACACTTTCCTAGGTACAAAATCGTGGAAAACACAATTTTCAACAGAAATTAGTGGAAAATCACTAGTTTGAACACAAAATCGTGAAAAAAACACGATTTTGAGTTCAAAATCGTGAAAAATTAGCTGAATGATCCTTAGGTCTGGGAACAAACTAAATTCACTTACCAAGCAAGACCTAGGAAGGAAGGAGATAGAGTCAGTTGTAGGGGAAGCTCAAGAAAGAAATTTAGGGCAAGAAAACAACATGGAAAATTTAAATGAAACAAATGAGCCCATTGAAACTGGGGATTACACAAATATCCTCAAGTACATGTATACAAATAAGTTTGGCACCTATGTATATCAGGATGGGATGCATAAGTTTCTCATTAGATTGAGAAACTTAGAAGTTCCCTTAAACATAACACCTATAGCCCAGTTCAAAGATGGTAGGTATGAGGATAGGCAAGGGTGTGTGTACATCTTCTCCCCAGACCCAGAAAATTCAAATGACTTAGGGCAATGTGCTGACAAAGGACCTTGGGAACATAACATGGGACAACCAGATTTACCTAGACCACATGAAAGCTACACTAATACTGAGCAACAACATGGGAGGAGGACACATGCTTCACCAAATCCCTTTGACAAAGAACCAGAAGGATATAATGAATTTCCACTCAGAAGAAGACACCATTGGCAACCTCAGGGTAGAATGCTTAGACCATATCAAGTAGCCAAATGTATGAAAAATCAATATGAAGGGTATTCAGATCCCCATGCTCATGCTGCAGAGTTTAGGCAATTAATTAGAGCGGAGGAGGTGGAAGATTACAAAGTTCAATTTGAGGCATTTGGTCTAACCCTAACTGGACGAGCATTATCATGGTTCATCCCTTTAAGAAAAGAAATGTACCTAGATATTGAATCCTTCCTAGAGGCCTTTATTGGAGAATTCTCAAAGACTGGGATAAAACATAGTACAGCCACTTTGATACATAGTTTTAAGCAACAAAAAGATGAAAATGTCAGAGAGGCAGCCAGGAGATTTAAGCAATATATTGATAGATGCCCTAGAGAGGAAGTCCCTTCCATGGCTAGACAGGTATCCCTATTCATTGAAGGGTTGAGAAGTGCTCAATTAAGAACCCTAGTATACTACAGGAGATGCCCTGATCTAGGAGCTTGTGTGAAAGAAGCAATAGATTTGGAGGACAATAGAGGCCAAGATTTGTTAGCATTTGATCAACCCAGATCATATGAAGACAAAATTCCTCCAGCAGAAGAGTTGGCTCAGGCCATTGCTAAAGCCCTAGAGGTAAGTACTAAAACCAATTTGATAAACTCCAGGATAAACACAAATAAAAAATGCTACAATTGTGGAGAAAGTCATCTGATACAACATTGCCCATATCAAAAACCTCCACATTTGCAAGACAGAAAGACACTCAAATACTGTACACTAGAGAGGAAATGGACCAACCATACCAGGGAGGAATGCTTCTATAATAAACAACCCATAAAGGAGAGAGACTATGGGAGCCAAAGAGAATCAGTGTATAGTGAGCAACCAAGACCTGTGCTAGGGCAACAACCTCCTATACCAACAAATGTAGTGCCAATCAAATACGCACCAGTAGAGGAGGGAAATTCAAGAACAAAGTCACCATACAGAAGATTATCAATGGAATGAGGGATTTCAAGAAGAATGGGAAGGTTATGAATCAAGAGAGCCAGAATTACAAGCCTTAGACTTGGGAAATGGAAGAATTGAGATGGACACTGCCACTTTCATGTATATAACCAATAATTACATGTCCAATCAAAAACCTTAATTCAAAGGAGGACCAAAGATAATTTGTTATAGGTGTGGGGGAGATCATTTTATTAGAGATTGTCCACAACCTCCTACATTGAGAATAGAAGGAGCATATTGCAAGGATTGTGGTAGGGAGCATTTGATAAAGGATTGCCCAAAAAATCCCCAAAAACAACAAAACACATCTAATAACATACCACTAAAAGCAGTCAGTATCATGGAACAGGAATAATTGAGTGACATTGATTTAGTGGATGTAAATGCTGTAACAAGGTCACAAACAAAACAACAAAGAACAACTAAGGAACAAAATGAAGAATCAAACTCAAAGGTGAAGAAAAATAGACAAAAAGGGAAATGGGAGAGGAAGCAAAAAATGAGTAAAAATATTGAAGAAGAAAATAGGGAACAATCAAACAATACTTCTCCTCCAAAGACACAGACCCAGTTGGAAATAGGAAATTCAAAAAGTCTAGACACTCTGATAAAAGCATACAAAGGAAGAATTCAAGAAGGACCAAGTCCTGCTGATCATACAATGGCTTATCCTATGCCAGACTTAGAACATGAAAGAATGCAGAAGTGTAAATAGATCATTCGCGAAGTACAACTCAAAATGGGGGAAGAAGACAATTCTCAAAAAACAGTTGAGGAATCTGAGACAACAAAAACAAGAGGAAAGAGTATCAAGGAAGAAAACCCACAAGTAACACTCCAAGTGAATATAGACAAAAGATGCACAATTCTGTATCACACCACATGGGAAGATTTAATAAAACAAAATCCTCACCTACAGAACCAAGTGAAAAAATGGGAAACAACACCAGAAAATCTTCACCCACAACTACAGGAAATGGAGGAGTTGTGGTATATTCCCATTGATAAGATAGGAGGATATTGTGAGGGAGAAGAGGGAAATTCAACTTTAAAAATACAATTTGGTAAAAACCAGGCCAAAGCTATTTTGGATAGTGGATCAGGAGTGGCCATCATGACTAAACAAACTTGGGAGAAATGGGGAAAAAGTGAATTATTACCCACAAAAATGAGATTGCAACTTGCAGATGGACACATTGAAAAACCCCTAGGGATATGGGAAAAAGTGATTGTGGACATATGTGGGATAGAGATAGAACATACCTTTGCTATAGTTGAATTCCCACAATCTACTTCATATGAAATTATCCTAGGCAGACATTCATGAGACAAATGCAAATTGTACAAGATTGGGGTAATGATTGCTTATACCTACAGAGCAAAGGAAGAATAACTAAAGTAAATCTAAGAAATGGGCACTACTGTGACATACCCCCTCAAGAATGGTATAAAATTCATCAGAATCAAGAGTTGAGTGAGGAATCAGAAATGGAGGACTAGGATGAAGCTGAATCATCTGTATGGAGGTGCAATATGATAAGAAATCTGACCAATAGGAAAAGGAGATTAAGAAGAGAGGATTGTGTGGAAGAAAGAGGGCTACAAGATGAGAATTATGTACCTCAACAATTCAAGGATGAGGAATTTGAGCCCTATGGGTGGAATCAAATTTTGGCTACCATGGATCTAGCTAGTGATGAATATGTAGGAGTGGAATTTCAAAATGAAGAAGGATATGATATTTTTCATATTGGAATACAAATGATAAAGGTATCCAAAATAGAAGAGGACATAGAAGAAGAAATAATATTACAAAAAGGAAAGACACAATTTTTGGAGGAAGTAAAAGCTGAAGATGCTATTAAGGATAAGATTTCAGGTAAGTACAAGAAAAACAAACACAAAGAAACAGAAGAAAATCAGGAAAATGAGAAGAAGACAAAGGAAATGAACAAAGACCAACAATTTGATGTACCAGAAAATTTCAAGACTTATGAAGTGGAAAATAGATTACTTCTCAGAAGGAAACGAAAGAGGGAAAAGAAGAAAGGAGAGCCTTATGATAATGAGGAAGAAACTAAAAAAGATCATGATCACTGAGGAGGGAGAAGAAAGACACATTGTAGCGGCTGATGACATGACAACTCAAGAAGAAGAGGCACTAAGAAACTTGGCAAGAAAATATAGGGATGTATTTGCTTATAGCTACAAAGATTTGAAAGGTATTGTTGAGAGCAGTATGGGCACCCAAGGACTGACTAGACAAGGAAGCCAGGGCACTCAAGGATTGACTAGACAAGGAAGCCAACGGAGAGAGTCAGAACAAGGTGAAGGAATAAGTAGACAAAGCAGTCGACGCAAATCTGGCAGATAGGCCCTTCAATTTTTCTAAATCTACATCTTTTAACAGTGATTCTTATCACTAACAATCATTGTAAATACCATTTCATATTTTTGTAGCTCCATTTTGTGCAAGCCAAGGAGTCCTTGAGCTTGAGGAGCCTTAGAAGTACCTACATATCAATTTTCATATTTTTTAGACTCCGTTTAAGCCTTCAAATTGGCCCTGGAACCTAATTTTTAACTAGGCCGGACACTAGGTCTGGACAGGGCCAAAAGCTAGTCAAAAACTATAAAAAGAGCTAGAGAGCTCATTTTTGGGGTTAGATTGTAATTGAAACGAACTTGTAAGAGCATTTTGAAAGTAATCTAAAAGCTCCATTGATTCTCACTCTTTGTCTTGCCTTGTGTGCGCGTGTGTGTGTATGTGTGTGCATGCTTGTGTGCTTCTCACTCACGCACTTGTGCCGCCACTTGCTCGAGGTCTTCATACCATCCTCACGTCTTCCCGGATTGACATTAAAGGAGGTGCTACTCATCGTTGAGCTACACCAAATTTTGGCGCCGTTGCCGGGGATCGAGCTTTGAGGACGAGCGTGTGATGGTAAGACGTAGAGTTGACGCGTTGGAGTTGTAGGTATTTTCTTCACTCTCATAGATTTTCTTTTACTTTCTTCACCATCTTCATCACCATCATCATCATCACCATCTCCCACGTCCATCTCCATCATCGCGAAAATTTCAGTTTTTTGACTATATCCCCACCTTCACCTCATTTCCCTCATTTCACTTGTGAGAGAGAGCGAGAGAGCGAAATTGCATGTGCTGTTTTTGCATGTTTCTTGAGCTATCTTGCAGGTACAGGTCACATCACCATCTCCAGCCTTCCGCGCAGGTACGCAACTCGACGAAACTGTCTCGCAGTCGCCGCCTTCTGTCCATCGCGATTGACAGAAATTTTCACTTGTTGGTAAATCTGAGTGCACCACAGTGGACTAGAGACCCTGCACACCACATTCCCACTAAAATTTTTGAAAATCTTGCAAAATTTCAGTCCATCGCGATTGACAGCCCTGTCCATCGCGATTGACAGCCCTGTCCATCGCGATTGACTGCCAGTCCATCGCGACCGACTGGCTGTCCATCGCGATTGACTCAACCCCTGTCCATCGCGATTGACTGAAGTCTCTGTCCATCGCGATTGACTGCCTGTCCATCACGATTGACTCAACCCCCTGTCCATCGCGATTGACTGAAGTCTCTGTCCATCGCGATTGACTGCCAGTCCATCACGACCGACTGCTTGTCCATCGCGATTGACTGAACCCCTGTCCATCGCGATTGACTGAAGTCTCTGTCCATCGCGATTGATTGCCTGTCCATCGCGATTGATTGAATTGGGTGTCCATCGCGACCGACTGAACTCTCTGTCCATCGCGATTGACTGAGTGTCCATCGCGATTGACAGCCCTATCCATCGCGATTGACAGCCAATTTTAGCCAAATTTTTTAGGGTTTGTTAATTGAAAAGTTGGGCTAATTTTGGGCACAAATATTATGCTCTTGAGCACATGGGGAAGCCTTAGGAAAACAACTTGGGGAAAACCTGTTGCACAGTGATCCTGTTTGAACCCTGTCGTAACCCTAGAACCCTGAACGGTCACAACTTTTTCATACGAGATCCATTTTTTGAGCTCTAGGGCTTGTTGGAAAGCTCGTGGCGTATACTACGCGCCCTCAACTGTTTTTTATAAAGATAATGCGTTGATTTTTAGAGAGGGTATTTTGAAGTTGACCATACCCAGGGGGATCAAAGTCAGGGGTCTTTAGAATTATTTTCCTAAAAGTCACAATGCAAATGTGTGTTTGTGTCACATGAATGAAAGTGGTTGGTTTTGTCCTTTGAATATAAGCATTGAGCTAACCGTGGGACTTTTATAGGTCCATTGAGAGCAACTGAGAGCGTACAAAGCAAGGTTTCTTTGCAAGCTTGAGAACCGGGTTCTTGAGCACCTCAAAGCAAGGGATCAACAAGTAAGGTTGGAATATTCTCAACTCCCTCTGTCATTTCCTAGCTCAAGCTAAGAACGACTAGTGATAGGAGTAAGCCAGGGCGACGGTAGTCAGTTATCAAGTGAAGACTACCTAAAAACTCAAGTTCAAGTTAAAAACATAATCTCTGTACTGTCGATAACCTAAAGGAAAAGAACCTAACGTGGAACGATCAACCTAAAGTACGAAGAACATTCAAGTGTTCCTGACGATGTGATATTAGACAAGACCATAAACACAATAATTAACTAAAAAGAATCAAGTGACTGGTACCAATTGATCGGCAACGAGGTTGTACTCTGGAAAAAAATTGGGCTAATCAGTTAGGCATATGAACCTTAGATCAGGACGACACCTAGCAAGAGAGAGACAAAGCCTTAGGTCTTCAGAGGCTAGTGTCAATCACACTGCAAGGTCTTGGGCCCAGCAGTTGAGCCACCACTCATACTACCCTAGCTCTGAGACCAGTGAGTCAGAAATGTCTCAAGGCATGGACAGACCTACGGGAAGTTCAGGAGTGCCTTATTTGTACAGGGTAGAAGGCCCTTACAAAACACAGCTGGAATATCTTAGGACCAACCGACTAGGTGCTAGCATCTATGAGGACGGCCTAGGAAGATCCGTGGTCCAGATTAAAAACCCTGACCAATCCATAGGACTAGAGCACCCAGCTGTCAAGTTTGAAAACGGTGCATACCTGGACAAGGAAGGAACTATATATGTAGTCACTAGTCACCCGGATAGGACAGATGACTTTGGGAATGTAATCTCAGAAGCGGACTTAGGTGACCTGGAACAAGGGAACATGGGTGCGGAACCTAGAACCCCTCGAGGTAAATCAGTTCTCACTAGGATTATCACACCTGAATGGGTACCCCAAGACAACAAGAGCATCGAGTTGCTTATCCATCGAGAAACTGATGAAGCCTTTTGGAGGTATAAATCCAATCAGCCAACTGATATAGGAAATATCATGATCTATGAATTTAAGGATCCAGATAGCCCAGGTAGAGTGACCTACTTAGATCACACTTCAGAACGGATCTTCGTGGTGACAGAAAATGATAGGCATGCCTACACTTGGAAGGGTGAATTCATTTTCCCCCAACCAAGATCAAATGTATCCTATGGTCACCCTTGATGGAGAGTGTTAATCTCCAAAAGAATAACCTATTCTTGTGATTAGAGCACCTCTATACCAAGAATAAGTCAAAAACTTTCCACTCTTTAGAGGATCAACTTCTAATTATCAAAAGATGAACAAATCTGTGAAGAAGGTGATACACAGAAAAGTCTGCTGCACTATTTCCTTACATTGACTTATCAAACGTGTAAAGTTTTTGATGAAACTTTGTACGAATCATCTCCTAGAGATTGCGCAACTATTCCAAGTTGAATTACTCCAAAAGATTAAGTATAACTTGAGAAATTGATTTCACAAGTTACCTATGTCAGAAACTGTCATCCAAAACAGTCGACTTTACACCTGTAACTTTTAAGACTTGGTTCTCCTTGAATAGAACCCGTTTTACAAAATGCTTTTAGACATAAGTAGCTTATCTTCTAACTTAAAGATTAAGCCCTCACTCATGCAAAACTTTAAACTGTGCTAGGAGAAATGACCAAAACATTGGCTTCGAAATGTGCGCCTGTTTTAGGAACTAGTGAACATGCTTCACATATGAATGTTCCTACACTTAATTCACTCAGCCTGATTACAATTGGAAGCTAAAACTTTGCACAGAGGTCAAGCAACTCTCAACTTAGACTTGTACAAAAGCATTCCACAATTGATCTACTGTAGAAGGAGAACACGCAGAAACATCGGGCGCAAAATTTTTCATTTACTCAGAGAAAATACAACTGAGTGATGAGAGCTAACTCAAATTCACTTTCCTCTATCTTATGACTTCTATCTCCCTCAATCTTGACATATGACTATTGTCACATATGCTCTCATTCATGCCCCGACTTTTCTCAAGGTATTTATAGATAATTTGTACATAATTCTTACTGAACAAAATGATCTAAGTCATCTATGACTATGCTAATGTACATATGTGTACACTTCTCTTGTCCTCTGATTGTAATCTTCTTCCACACTTTAGGAATTGATTCTTCCTTCATCATTTGATCTTCCAAGCCTTCAATTGGTGATTGGTCTGCACCAACAGCTCCCCCTCAATCATCAATTGAGGTCTTCTCTGTCTTCTTGATACTTGCCATGTCTTTGAACCTTTGTAACTTAGGTCCATCCAGACTCTTTGTCATCATATCTGCCACTTGTTCTTTTGTTGGAGTATACATCACTTCAATCTCTTTATCTAGTACCTTTTCCCTCAAGAAATGATACTGAATCTCTATATGCTTAGTCCTGGCATGAAAAACAGGGTTAGCTGCCAAATACAAAGAACTCATATTGTCTCCAAAAATTATTGGAGTACTATGATCAAACTCAAAACTTTTCATCAAGGTCTTCAACCATATGACTTCTTTTGCAGCTTCTACCATTCCCTTATACTCAGCTTCTGTGGATGATAAAGCAACTGTATGTTGCTTCTTTGAACACCAAGACACTAACTTGTCTCCAACATAACATAGATATCCATGAGTAGACCTTCTATCATCTGAGTCACCTGCCCAATCTGCATCACTAAACACTTTGATTCTTGTGTCAGAAGTGAAACCATAATACAAACCTTCACTTAGGGTTCCCTTGATATATCTGAGTACCCTTTGGGCTGCAATCCAATGAGTCTTCTTTGGACAATGCATGAATTGTGACAACACACCTACTGCATATGATAGATCTGGTCTTGTCAAGGTAGCATAGATTAGACTACCTACCAAACTCTGATATTTCTTCATGTCATTGAATTCTTCACCTCCATACCTGCTTAATTTATGATTTACCTCCAATGGTGTAGTTGAGATTCTGCAATCTTCCATGTTAAATTTGATCAAAAGATTCTTCAAGTATCTCTCTTGTGAAACATATACTCCATGTTGAGTATACACAATCTGCATTCCTAAAAAATAAGATAAGTTTCCCAAGTCACTTATCTTAAACTCCTTCTCTATTTGCTTCTTGAGTTCACTGATTCCTTGAGCATCTGTTCCTGTAACAATAATATCATCAACATAAATGCACATGTAAATGTATCCATTTTCACTTGCCTTTACTAGCAAGCTACTATCTGCCTTTGATGCTTGAAAACCACATTCATTCAAGAACTTGACCAATCTGTAATTCCAAGCTCTTGGGGCTTGCTTCAACCCATATAAAGCTCTCTTGAGCTTACACACATAATCTGATCCAATTGATTCCATGAAGCCTTCTGGTTGCTCCATATATACTTCATCTGCAATGTAACCATTAAGAAATGCATTCTTCACATCCAATTGTGATAATTTCCATCCCTTGCAAGTAGCAATAGCAATCAATGTCCTAATTGTAGACATCTTAGCAACAGGACTAAAGGTCTCATCATAATCTACCCCATAAGTTTGGGCATAACCTTTGACCACAAGTCTAGCCTTATATCTAGACACCTTACCATCTGCAAACCTCTTTGTTTTATATACCCACTTACATCCAATGACTTTCTGATTCTTTGGTCTTGGTACTAGTTCCCAAGTTTCATTTTCAAGTAGAGCATCATACTCTTCTTGCATTGCCTTCTCCCAATTCTGTTTACCTTTGGCTTCTTCATAAGTAGTTGGATCTTCTTCTGTTTTCACAATGTAGGCATAATCTTTTGTTGTTAGGAAAGATGTATCATAACTATACCTTATAGGCTCTTTCCTTTCTCTTGTAGATCTTCTGATTTCTGCACTTCTTGAAGTTTCAGCCTCATTTGATTCTGGATCAAATCTTGGCCCTTCTTCTACATGATCCTGCACTCTACATCTAGAGTCAACTTCATCAACAATTTCTTCACATACTTTTACCTTTGCCTTTCCTTTCCTTTGTATTTCTTCAACACCTGCATATTCATTTGGTGATCCTGTATACCACACATTTTGCTCATCAAATGTTACATCTTTAGTAACAAGAAATTGCTTTGTGGATGGACTCCACAACCTATAACCCATCTGTCTATCATCATATCCAATAAACACATACTTCTCTGCTTTTGGTTCTAGCTTATGTCTTAATTGTGAAGGAACATAAGCATATGCAATACATCCAAATACTTTACAATGATCAAGACTAGGCTTCTTACCCCACCATGCTTCATAAGGGGTTCCTCCATCCAAAGCTTTGCAAGGCAACCTATTCACAAGGTATGTTGCAGTGTTAATGGCCTCTGCCCATAAGTAATTTGGACAATTCTTTTCCTTCATCATGGCTCTTGCAAACTCTACAAGAGTCCTATTCCTCCTTTCTGCTACTCCATTCTGTTGAGGGGAGTACCTGCAAGTTACTTCTCTTTTGATACCTGCATTCCACAAATAATCATCAAACTCTTTTGAGAAATACTCTCCCCCTCCATCTGATCTTAACCTCTTGAGCTTTTGTCCTGTGATCCTTTCTGCATAAGCATGGAAATGTTTGAATGTCTTGAAGACTTCTGATTTATCCTTGATTACATACAAAGTAATCCACCTGGTTGCATCATCAACAAACAACACATAATATCTGGATCCATTTATGCTATAGTCCCTTGAGGGACCCCATACATCTGTATGAACCAATTCAAGCATGTTTGAATACTTGTACCCTGATTTGTTATAAGAACTCTTATGTGCTTTACCTAGTTGACAAGCTTCACACTTGTACACCATATGTTGCCCTTCAATGTTTGGCAATCCAAGCACCACCTGATTCTTTGACATCTCCTTTATAGCTCTCTCATTAAAATGACCTAGCCTTTTATGCCATAGGTCTAATTCAGATACCTTTTGACCTCCATAGGTAAACAATGCATGTCCCACATTACCTTGGACTTTGAGAGTAAACAATCTTCCTTCCTTTTTACCTGCAATTATGGTTCTATATCCCTGATTTGGATCTTGTACATAGACACCATCATTTGTGAATCTTACCTCATATCCTTTCTCCACAATTTGCCCTACACTTATCAAATTTTTAGGAATAGTAGGAACATAAAGTACCTTGCTCAAAAGTGTACTTCCATTCTTTGTCTTCACTGATCCAATGCTCTCCACTTTATGTTTGGTATTGTCACCTGTTTGAACTGTATGTCCATTCACCCTTGCTTCCATATCAGTCATCAAGGATAGATTCCCACTCAGATGATTGCTACATCCTGAGTCAATATAGAACACTCTTTGATCTTCTCCCATTGATTCATGAGTTGCATTCAAGATAAGAGTCATGTCATCCTTCTGATCTGATGCATAATTGTAATAATTATTGTTGTAGGACTGAGATTGGAAGTTTCTTCCACCTCCTCTACCATATGATGTCCTACCACCTCTTCCTCTGAAATTACCTCTTTGGTTTCTGCCTCCTCTACCTCTTTGACTATAATTCTGATTATTGTATCCTCCACTTTGATTGTTATACCAACAATCATTTGCCAAATGATTTGTTCTGCCACAAATCCAACAAGCTTTAGCATTATCTTTGTTCTTACCTCCTCTTCCTTTACCTCTGAAATTTGTCTTCCCTTTTGTGAAGTTAGCTTGATTTGAATTCCCTTCATCCTCATTTGATTGCTTTCCCTTGCCATTCTTTTTCTTGTCTTTGGAGTACATAGCTTGACTTGTACTTCTATCATTGTCTCCTTTAAGATCCTGCTCAAAGGTTAGCATGTGTCCTAGCAATTGATTAAGGTCAGGAGTAAAGTGATCAAGTGACAACTCTATGGACAAGATAAAAGGCTTCCACTTCTCATCACCTCTTAGACCTGTAAGTATTTGTCTTACCAACTTTTCTTCTTCAATATCTTCATCCACTGCTCCCAAGCTATCTGCAATATCTTTCATCCTTGCCACATAATCTGAAATTGATTGTGAACTCTTCTTCTTGAAGGTTGTGAACTCAGCCCATAGTGAGGACTTCCTTGACTTAGTTGTATTTTGGAAATGCTCTTCCAAGGCATTCCAAACATCTGTGGCACTTTCTAAACCTCTGATGTGAGGTAGAAGGTAATCATTTACAGACATGTAGATGATACTCCTTGCTTGAGCATCCTTTCTCATCCAAGTCTTCAACATTGCAAGTTCTTCCCTAGTAGGAATACTTGGATCTGCAAATTCTGGTTTTTCTTCATCTCCTGTAATAAATGATATAAGATCTTTGCTCATGAGGTGTGCTTCCATCCTCATGGACCATGCTGGATAGTTCTCCCTATCTAGCTTATCAATCTGCAAGCTTTCTCCCATCTTGTATCCACCTGTGTATTGAAACTTCAAGCTTTACAAACAATGTATATACCTTTACTTCGAATTGAACTCCTTTTGCCTTTCTTGATGTCAATTTGTCTTCTCCCCAAGCTTTGACTCCAAGCTTTCACTTCTTGATCCTTCAAGTGTTGAATTTCTTGAATCTGCAGCAGTCGGAATCCTCCTTTTCTTCAAAATTGATGTCTCCTGCTCTGATACCACTGATGGAGAGTGTTAATCTCCAAAAGAATAACCTATTCTTGTGATTAGAGCACCTCTATACCAAGAATAAGTCAAAAACTTTCCACTCTTTAGAGGATCAACTTCTAATTATCAAAAGATGAACAAATCTGTGAAGAAGGTGATACACAGAAAAGTCTGCTGCACTATTTCCTTACATTGACTTATCAAACGTGTAAAGTTTTTGATGAAACTTTGTACGAATCATCTCCTAGAGATTGCGCAACTATTCCAAGTTGAATTACTCCAAAAGATTAAGTATAACTTGAGAAATTGATTTCACAAGTTACCTATGTCAGAAACTGTCATCCAAAACAGTCGACTTTACACCTGTAACTTTTAAGACTTGGTTCTCCTTGAATAGAACCCGTTTTACAAAATGCTTTTAGACATAAGTAGCTTATCTTCTAACTTAAAGATTAAGCCCTCACTCATGCAAAACTTTAAACTGTGCTAGGAGAAATGACCAAAACATTGGCTTCGAAATGTGCGCCTGTTTTAGGAACTAGTGAACATGCTTCACATATGAATGTTCCTACACTTAATTCACTCAGCCTGATTACAATTGGAAGCTAAAACTTTGCACAGAGGTCAAGCAACTCTCAACTTAGACTTGTACAAAAGCATTCCACAATTGATCTACTGTAGAAGGAGAACACGCAGAAACATCGGGCGCAAAATTTTTCATTTACTCAGAGAAAATACAACTGAGTGATGAGAGCTAACTCAAATTCACTTTCCTCTATCTTATGACTTCTATCTCCCTCAATCTTGACATATGACTATTGTCACATATGCTCTCATTCATGCCCCGACTTTTCTCAAGGTATTTATAGATAATTTGTACATAATTCTTACTGAACAAAATGATCTAAGTCATCTATGACTATGCTAATGTACATATGTGTACACTTCTCTTGTCCTCTGATTGTAATCTTCTTCCACACTTTAGGAATTGATTCTTCCTTCATCATTTGATCTTCCAAGCCTTCAATTGGTGATTGGTCTGCACCAACAACCCTGGAGCTGGAACTTCCCAAGCTCATGGTACGCAAAGAGACAGAAGTAGAGATAGACCGGAAGTAAGCTTTGCCAACCCAGTGGGCAGAGAAAGAACGAGAACAGAGACGAATAGGGTAGAACCTGAGATGCATAGAGCCCATAGGAACCAAAGAAATGTAGATGGATTCCCTCTGCCGAGACCTAGAGAGCACACAAGAACTTTGAGACCCACCCAACTAGTTAAGTCCATGAAGAACTACTTTGACGGCACAGGAGATCCCTATGATCATGTGGCGGAGTTCAAGCAAGTCTTGAGAGCTGAACAAGTGGAAGATCTGTTCACGCAGTACAATGCCTTCGGTCTAACCCTTAGGAATACAGCACTTACATGGTTTCAGCCATTAGATGAGCGTCAGTTCAGGAGCATAGACCAACTCCTAGAGGCATTCATTGTAGAGTTCTCTAAGAGCGGCATAAGACACAACACCTCCTCATTGATTCACAGCTTCAAACAGACCCCCCAAGAGACTGTCAGATTGGCCGGAAGAAGATTTAGACAATATCTTGAAAGGTGCCCTATTTCGGAGCTACCCACATCTGCTAAACAAGTAGCCTTATTCCTTGATGGATTGCTGAGTACGAAATTGAGATCCTATGTGTATCTGAAGGACCCTAGGACTATAGAAGAGTGCGTACGCATGTGCATTGACATTGAAGATAACCTAGGGGAAGAACTAGAGCTGTCCAAAATCTACAAAGATTCAGATAGTGCTTCTAGTCACTCTTCCACGCAGTCCACATCAATTGAGGAACTTGCCGAAAAAGTAGCTCAGAAATTAGGTGTAACTAGCAAACAAATCCCAAGGTTTGCCCCAGCAAAGAGGTGCTATACATGCGGTGGCGACCACATGGCAAACGTGTGCCCCATTATGGCTCAACCCCAGGTCAATCCAAATAGCCAATATTGCACCATAGAACGGAAGTACACAAACCACACTGCACAAGATTGCCCATACAACAAGCAGGCTATTAGGCAACCCTACCCTCAGCCCTACCAACAAGGCAGATACCAGAACCAGTACCCTCCATCACCACAATATGCTAGACCCCAACAAACCTACCAACCACAGTATCAGACCCAACAGAGACCCCAACCGGTACTAGCTCAACAGCCCTCAAACCCCGCTAACGTGATTCCAGTAAAGTATGCTGTTGCAGAAGAAAACCTGAATAGGGCCATAGTACCAGCAACCCCATTGATCTCGGAAAGTGACCCAAGTGACCATAGCTTTGATTCTACACATGTCGATAGTCCCCAGGCTTACTACATGCAGTCTCCAGAACATGGCGAGTCTTACTATAGTGAGGAACCAAGTGAACCTAGTTGGGAGTCAGATTATACGAACGTCATGTATGCAAACCCCAACCCCAGGCCTCAACCTAGGCAAGTAAGACCTCCATTCCCAAGAGGACCGTGCTACAGATGCCAAGGAGATCATCTCATCCGTGATTGTCCCTTACCCCCACCTACACAACCCCAGTCAGTGACTATCCAAGGTTTTTGCCAAGATTGTGGAAAAGAGCATCTTTTACGAGATTGCCCAAAGAACCCCAATAATATGCCAAAAATCACTCCTATCAATGTGATTGGGTTGGTCGTGGATGCCTCAGGAAGTGTCACTTCCACTGCACCAGTGCAGGTGGTTACTAGAGCTCAGGCAATGCAGCAAAACCAAGAAGCAAGCCAGGAAAAGGGCCCAGAGGCTAGTGAAACCGAGAGCGTGACAAAGAAAAGGGCTAGAGCGTGGAAAGATAGTCGAGAAAGAATGAAAAGACAATGGGCAAAAAAGATAAACGAACTTGAAGAAAGCATAAGAGAAACCAAAGCGAGGATAACTGAACTCACAGCTCCAACTCCCTCTCACATTACCCCGCCTCCACCACTCCCACCTCCATCCAACCCACCACTTTCCCCACCGCCTCATCAAATCCCACCACCCCCTAGAGTAGGATCAGTCCTAGCTGACCCCACTCCCGAGGACCTAAACATGATGCTTAAAGCATATCAGGCCAGAATCCAAGAAGGGCCAACCATAACCGATCATGAAAAATGCTACCCTAGAGCCGAGCTAGAGCTTGAACGAACTAAGATTTGTGCCAAAATGGTGGAATTGGCTCAGACCATGTTTGAGGCCAGCCGCCTATTTAACATCTCTAGCTCAGCTAAGACGCAGTTACATTTTGAAGGACTGCTGGAAAGAATAGAGAGGCTAATTGCACAATCAGAAAAGGAACCTGCCCCTCAAAGAAAGGACAGGGCAAGAGAACGGATAAGCCAGCCTCTTCAGGAAGCCCATGTGCCTCCTCAAGAAGCTTATCTTCCCCCCCAAAAGGCAGATGAACCCCCCTCGGAAGCTTACGTGCCTCCACAGGTTGCCTTCATTCCTTCTCAGAGAGCGTATGAGCCTGCTCGGAAGAGTAATGGAATAAGTAATCCTCCCCAGGAAGCTTGTGCTCCAGCCATCTATGAGAACAAGGAGAGAGTCAACGATAGAATAAGCCCTCCTTCCCAGGTTGCTTATGCGCCTAATTCTACGGAGCCAGACACTTTTTCTTCTATGAATCGGTTTGCACCAGACTTCCTACGAGAGATTCAAGAAGACAAATGGGATAACGAAAGTGAAGTTGCCCCTCCATTTGAACTTGTGGACGATGCACACGACCAATTCCCACAAGACATCCCATCCATTTACGGGGAACATGAGAGTACTCAGTCTCATGAGAGATTGGACTTTGAGTCTAATTCCATACAGGAGCTACCCCACTTCACAGGCCCATGGGAAGCAAAGTCCACATGTATGAGAGCACCCACAGTCATGGTAAGGAACGACGACTCAGTCATGCCTAGGAACACGGAGGTAGTAAAGAACGCCAGGGAGCAGCGAGATCTCACTTTGGAAGAACTGCCTAAGAATAGACCAAAAGCGCGGAAATGTGTAGCCAGTCAAGTGACTGAAGTTGCAGAACCACGCTCCCGAGCAGGATCCCATAGGACAGTGCCAGAAATTCCCTTGGATAAGATAGGAGATATGTGTGAAGGCGAAGAAGGGAACACCTATCTTCCCATCACCTACCAGGAGTACACAACCAAGGCAATTTTGGACTCAGGTGCAGGAGTTGCTATCGCTACCACCTCCCTATGGAAGCGTTGGGGCAAGCCAGCACTCAGGCCAACGAGAATGAAATTGCAGATGGCCGATGGTCATATAGAGAGGCCCTTGGGATTGCTAGAAGGCATAACTCTCACCACTTGTGGTGTTGAGTTTGAGCATAGCTTTGCTATATGTGACTTCAGCAAAAATCATGCTTATGAGATGATTTTAGGAAGACCATTTATGCGACAGTTGCAAGTGGTACAGGATTGGGGAACCAACTCCTTGTATTTGCAACACTTGGGCGTTACAACTAAAGTCAATCTCAAGGACTATTCTCATAGAGATGTCCCTCCTATCCAGTGGAATCCCATCCATAGAGCCAAAGATGATACGGAATCTGTGCATTCCATAGGGTCTGGATCCTCATGGATGCATGAAGATACTCACTTATGGATGTGCAAGGTAGCAGTAGAGGAAGAGAAGAGAGAGAAAGCCAGAGAGGTAGGTGCGAAAGAAACCCATAGATCAATCCAAGACCCAGCCTATGCACCTGTAGTTTTTCCAGACGAAGAATTTGAACCTCACGGTTGGGCAGAAATCTTAGCAACAATGGACGTAGCCATCAACGAAGAACAATGGACACCTCACTGTGATGAGGATGGTTATGATATTTCAGTCTTCTCCATAGAGCCAATCATGGGAGAGGCAGTTCTAGAAGAATGCGAACCTAGCCCTGATGCATTTGAGGATGCAAGTGACTCCGATCTAGAGTCAATCATTATGGACCCACCATTTGCATCAGATGAAGAATACTTCCATGAGGTAGGATTTCAAACCCAGAGGCATGGAGAGCTGACAAATGACGTAAGATTAGCAACACATGTGAGCCCGAAGGAAGAAGGGAAGAAACGAAAGAAGAGAGAAGCCTCACCAGAAGAGGAAGAATCTTTGTTTGAGGTCCCCGAAAATTTTAAGAAGTATGAGATAGATGACAGGAGAGTCATGATAAGAATGCCTAAACGGGAGGCACAATCAGGAGAGGCCTATGATAACAAAGAAACCACCAAGAAAATAGTAGTGGCCATAGAAGAAGGAGAGGAGAGATGCACGTATATAGGCCATGACCTGACAGAAGAAGAAGAGTACGAATTGATTACCTTGCTAAGAGAATACAGAGATGTATTCGCTTGGAGTTACAAGGATTTGAAAGGTGTTGACCCTGACATATGCTCACACACCATCCCCATGACCTCAGATGCCAAACCCTCTAAGCAAAAGCCTTATACATATAACGATAACTATGCTACTAAGATCAAGGAAGAGATAGATAGACTGGTTGAAGCTGGATTCATCTATGAAATTGAGCACACTGAATGGGTATCCCCCATTGTAGTGGTGCCCAAAAAGAATGGCAAACTGCGTGTGTGCATTAACTTGAAAAAGGTTAATGCCGCCACTATTCGAGATAACTATCCGCTTCCCATCACAGAACATCTCTTAGAAAGAGTGGCAGGCAAGGAAGTGTACAGCTTCCTCGATGGATTTTCGGGTTACAATCAAGTAGCCATAGCTCCAGAGGATCAGCATAAGACAGCCTTTGCCACAGAATGGGGCATCTTTGCTTTTAGAGTAATGCCATTTGGGCTTACCAATGCACCAGCTACCTTCCAAAGGCTGATGTGCCACGTGTTTAAGGAGTTTCTGAGGAAGAGTTTAGAAGTCTATGTTGATGATCTTTGTGCTCATTCCAACATTAGACAAACCCATATCCCTGAACTCAGACAAATCTTTGACAAATGTAGGGAATATCAAGTCTGCCTGAACCCAGAAAAGTGCGTTTTTATGGTCAGGCAAGGCAAGATTCTAGGACACATAGTGTCAAAGAATGGCATATCTACAGACGAAGAAAAAGTGAGAGCCATAGCAGAGCTACCGAGGCCAAAGAATGTCAAGGAAGTACAAGCTTTCATGGGGCATTGTGGGTATTACCGACGTTTCATCCACATGTATGCTGTCATCGCAAAGCCCATGTACGGTCTCTTGACTAACTTTGAGTGGACTGATGAATGTGAGAATTCCTTCCAGGAGCTTAAACGAAGATTGTGTTCAGCACCAATCTTGACCACACCAGATTGGAATAAGCCATTCCATGTTCATGTTGACGCATCCAATTATGCTATTGGATGTGTGCTCGCACAACCTACTGGTGAAGGTAATATGGATCTTCCAATTGCCTATGCCAGTAGACAATTGAATGCAGCTGAACGGAATTACACCACTACAGAGCGCGAAGGATTAGGCATGGTATATGCAGTCAAGAAATTTAGGCACTATTTGCTTGCAAATAAGTTTAAATTTTTTACTGATCATCAGGCATTGTTATATCTCGTAAACAAGCCATGCAATATAGGAAGATTAGTGAGATGGTTTCTCTTGCTAATGGAATATGACTTTGAGGTTGTGGTAAGAAAAGGTAGGACTCATTTGAGAGCTGATCATCTCTCTAGGCTCACATCGGGAGAAGCCCCACAAGGAGTATCAGATGACCTTCCTGATGCTTACTTGTTTAATCTGGAAGTTGTACCGCAGTGGGCTAAGCCATTGGCACCAGTATTGACATACGGGCCTAACCATCCTGTGGTAAACACACGGAACAGAGAGGTTGTAAAAGCCCAAAAATACCACATCATGGCAGGAAGCATGTACAAGCACACAGATCAAGGGATCTTGGCTTGTTGCGTAGAAGAGGATGAGTATGCTAAATGGTTGCAATTAGCACATGTAGGTGCGTTAGAGCAACACCATTCAAAGCAACGAACTTTACAGACTCTAAAGAGACTCGGAGTGCATTGGCCAACTATGGAAGCTGATGTCCAAAAGTTGTGCAAGGAATGCCCAATCTGTTGCACTAAACCACCTGTGGAACATGCCACTCTCTATCAAGTATCCATTGTGCCAGATTGGAGTGAACCTCTAGTATCATTCTTGAGGACAAACACATTCCCTCCAGACATGACTCTAGCTAGAAAAAGGAGTTTGGAACAAGAAGCCCAGGATTATTCACTCGTTGGTGATAATCTATACAAGCGCGGTAAGGATGGTTACCTGAGACTGTGTGTCCATGAAAGTGAGTATCTTAAGATCTTAGAAACTGCTCACCAAGGTGTAGCAGGAGGACACTTTGGACCAGATCGGGTGATCAAGGCAATATTATTTGCGGGCTTCTGGTGGCCTTCACATGGATGCACATACCTATGTGAAACGGTGTGATGTCTGTCAGAGGACTCAGTACCCTATACGCAAAGATGAGATGCCACTGAAACCTATGATGGGTGGACGTGCATTCTCTAAGTGGGGAATAGACTTCGTAGGTCCTATTAATCCCCCAGCTAAGGGTTCTCATGCGGAATACATTATTGTGGCAACAGATTATCTCACCAAGTGGGTAGAGGTAAAAGCTACAACCAAGAACGATGCTCAAACAACTGCCAAATTCTTGTTTGAGAATGTATTCACGAGATATGGACTACCTATAGAGCTTGTAAGTGATAGAGGCACTCATTTCTTGAACGAAGTTATTGAAAATCTACTCCAAGAATTCTTGGTAATACACAAGAAGTCTGCCCCTTATCACCCTCAAGCTAATGGTCAAGCTGAGAGCACTAATAAGATTTTATGCAATGTACTGACGAAATTAGTGAACACTAAACGCTCTGATTGGGACAAACAGCTGCACCATGCTGTGTGGGCATACCGAGTCGCCTACAAAACGGTACTTCAAGCCACCCCCTTTCAGATGGTATTTGGCCAGAATGCTGTGCTACCCTTGGACTTCTTGATTCCTACATTGAGAGTAGCACATGAGCACGAATGGACAGGCCATGAGCTCTCCTCTAGGATCTTTGACCTGGAACGATTAGGAGAAACACGACTGAGAGCCGCTGCAGGGATATACGCAGCCAAGAAGAGACAGAAGGCATACTTTGATGCCCACGTAAAGGATAAAGGCTTGAAAGCTGGAGATCTAGTCTTAGTCTATACACTAAAACAACACGCGAGGAAGCTAGAAAAGAGAGGCTACGGACCTATGATCATCAATAGGATCTCCACGAGTGGAGCAGTACAATTGGCCACATTAGAGGGTGATGTTCTTCCTAACTATATTAGCGGATGCAGAGTCAAGTTGTATCAGGAACCCCTCACGGAGGAAATGTTGAGCCGACTCAACACTGCGAAGAAACGCAAAGAGGAAGAAAAGAGAATTAGAGAAGAAGCTCAAGCAGAGGCTTTAGAACGCATCAGAAGGATGAAATTACGAAGGCAAGGTAGAGATCAGCCTGGAGCGAATGACTATGCAGACCAAGGATTTCCCATAGCCATGTGTGAAGTTGCAGGAACAAGCTCGAATAGAATAATTGATAGACGTCCTTTCATAACCATCGACATAGGACAAGGAAAGAGTACAAGGACCGTAAGAGCCTTGATTGACTCAGGTGCTGCCACTAGCGCTGTTAAGTTGTCTTACTGTCAAGAGTTACAGTTAACTGTCCATCCTGTGGAAGCATACCTCATAGGATTGGGAGGCGTGGAAACCCCTTGCATGGGCGAGGTGGAACTTCCCCTCTACATTCACGATGAGGCAATGACAGTTAAAGTACTAGTGTGTCAGGATGAGGATCTCACTGAACCTCTTGTCTTGGGTCAAGACTGGATTTATGACCAAGCAGTCAACTTAAACCTAAGAAGTGGACTTCTCCAGGTTTGGGTCAATCATAGTCGAGTTACAGTAGAATTAGACAATGGAGCACTCAAGGAACTAGGAAAGGCACAGACTCCTGGTCCCTCCAGGGGTACACATGAAGATGACCATGCTGTTCTTGTTCAAAACCCTGTGTTGCAGAGGAATGATATTTGCAAAAAAGGAGTCAGGGATGCAACGGAACTCCCTTCTCTTCCAAAGGCCAGAAGGAGGCAACAACCAAAGGTGGAGCAAAGGCAGAAGAAGCAGAGTACTACCTATGCCGGACATCAAAAGAACCTGCGCAGCAGAATGTCTCAACAAGTGAACCAAGTGTGGGTGCGAAAAGGCGAACACCCGGTTGCAACCACGCCAACCGCACGGGCAAAGCCTCTTATTAGTAACCAACAACACGTCACTAATAAGAAGTCTTTCGGAAATTCTGCTGCTAACGTGAAATCTATTTGGGTGCCCAAAAGGTCGATGAAGGCTAGCCCACCATCAAGGCAAATTTGGGTGCCTAAGGCTTGTTTGCGGGCTCAGATAGCTATACCAAGAACACACCCTACACAACATGATCCATTCACTCGCACAGCCTACATCCACTCATTTTCAACACCAAGGCACATGAACACGAACAGAATCAGTTGTAAATGGGCCCCTAAAAGGCCTCAGGTTAAAGCTGACACACCTATAAAGCTCTCGAGAATCTCTACGGAACCACGAGTAAAACCCATCCACTGCCTTTGGCAGCCCAAGACTTGTAACAAACCCCCTGACCCTATTGTAAATCCATGACCACCTACTAACCGCTTCACATCATTTCGCTTAGCTCTTAGGTCTACCTAACTCCTAACTACACACACCAGCACCGAGCACTTATTAACTACTAACCACTCCAGAACTTTAAGTTAATATTGTAATAAGGGACACCATATCATTTTTGTGTCCATTGCAATGTTAACGTTTATTCATATATTCTCACAGAATCAGCTGCGACATTTTCAACATGGCGGAGGTAGCAGGAACTAGCTCTCACACAGAAACAAACCCGCAAGTGGTGGACTTGGACAGTTTACCCGTTTTGCCTGAGACAGTTGAAAGACCAGAAGAATTGCAGGCCGTCAAAATCATACCTATTGCGGACCCTCCGCGTGGCCACACCATGCCCGTGGGAAAGACTTCACACTGGTTTACCGAGGTAGCAGGACCTTTGGGGGAAGGAACGTATCTATGGGAATCAGAGTTGGACTACAATGGAAAGCAAGGCAGATACCATTTCTTTACAAGAGAATTTGAGAAGTTACAAAATGCGGAAAGTCTACGTCCGATATGGGAAAAAGCCGGGTTGAGTGCCTATTTCAGTGCCCGACTCCCAAAACCTGACTTCATGCGATGCTACTATCTCATCAACACCTTGACTCCAAATCCGAACCCAAAAGGTGCAAGCTCATTTGTGATTCCATCTCTGACAAAGGGGAATGAGCTCAAGAGGTTTAGGCTATCAAACAATTTGGTGAGAGAAGCTCTGGATATGCGCGGCATGCATATTCCTACAGAGAAGGAAACCCTAGTACCGGACTACATGAAGAATCGAAGTCTCACCAAACTCAAAGACATGGTATCCATGACGCCTAATGTTGCAATACACCTTCGTATGTGCATGCAACACTTTGCTTTCCCGGCGCAGGATAGATTCACCATGCCGCACAAAAAGATTTGGTTTAGCCTGTATCTGGCAGAGACACAGAGCCTCACCATCAACCTACCCCACTAGATAATTGATCAGATACACTTAGCTAACAAACACTGGCCGCGGAAACAGGTTTTATATGGTTGCTGTGCTCTGACAAGAATCATCTATAGGTGTTTGGCTTATGACATCCCTATCCAACGAGCCCTGATGTGGAATCGGGTAGAGCAGTTTCGAGGCAGGACATCCACTGGACCCCCTTCTAAGAAGATGAGAGGCACGGTCCAAGTCCCATGTGCTCAGCCACGTGGAGCCACCCTAACACCAGAGGTCACCCCGCCACCCCGAAGAGTCCGACCATTCACACTCCGACTTCCAAGACGCAGCACCGATGGTTCCACTTTGATATTTCCTCCCATCCCAACGGATCTCGAATTTCCTAGTGGTGCAGCTTTGGAAGAACTCACTAATGAAGACTTCGAACAACTACTACAAGATGTAGAGCTGGAGACTGCAGAGGCACAACAAGCGGAAAGTGTACAAACGCAGGCCACAACCTCCCAAGCACGTGTCACCCCTGTTGAAGTGGAGGAAGAAGATGACGGAGATGAAGAACAGGAGGATGATGAGGAGGAATATGATCAAGAGCAACAAGAGGAGCAACAAGAGGTGCCAGAACTTGTAGGTGCACCTGCATATACAGCTCAACTACGAAGGCTATACGACACTATCAAAGCAGTACAAGAAAGGCATCAGCTCTCTCTGGTATCAGGTCAAGCTTTGATGCAAGAAATGCTATCAGATGAAGGAGTGGACCAACATTTCATTGACACCCTCAAATTAGTGTCAGACTCCTTAGGAGTTCCAGAGGCTGTCCACACCGCAGTCCGCCAGTCCGTAAGGTATGACAAATGCAGAGTGGACACGTTACCACGAGCAGGTAAGACTATCAGGATACCCGTCACAGAACCAGAAGTACCTATTGAGACCACAGCCACTCCCACAACCACCACTGACCTCTCCGCTGAAACCTTCGTTCAGACATCACCCATCTCACCCCAGCGTCCTCCATCACCACCTTCTCCACCCCCACCACCACCTCCCACCGTGGCAGAAACGACAGTCATCACCTCTACCTCCACTTATAACCCATCCTCATTCACATCATTCTCTTTTCGAGAGCCCACTTCACAAGACACCCTCTTCTCCTTCGTCACCAATCCCTTGTACACTTCGACCCATCTATACTCTGAACCCATGACTGGCCACCCCATAATTACAAGTGTAGTTGGAAACCCAGCACCCACAGAAGGCACCCTGTGTTTCCCGACCTATCCCCCAATACGAGTACCTCCATTCCATGACCCTCACTTCCCAGCTGGCCCCTACACCTCTTTCAACCGGACCTCATCACCCCAATACCCGTCCTTTTTGGAGCAGTTCTTCCGCTCTCCAATGTTTCAAAGGCACCTTTCCCCGCTGTTCGCAACGACATCAATTTACACGAACACCACACTCACCTCACCTACCATACCCAACTACATGGTAGCCCCTATACACACCACTCTGTCTGACCCGATGGACATTTCACCCACCACAGCACCTCTCCCCACAATTCCACCCTCTCCCCCTCCACTACCCCCCACCTCACCACTCACATCATTGGCACACACAGCATTCACTACCCCCCTACCCAATCCCTCCTCCCCTGCATTTCAAACTTTTCCCCTTGCATCTCATAATGTAAATAGCACGTTCAACACATTACTGCAGTGTGCACATCAGCTACAACAAGACTACCATCAATTGGAAGAACGCAATGCTGCCTTCCAGGCAGAATCTCAACGTCTCCAAGCTAGAGTCACCACTCTTGAAGCTGACTACCTGACGCTCCTAGACGAGCATACCACACTACAGCAGGCTCACTCCGAATTGGAAGCAAAGACATCAACTGTAGATGACCAAGCAGTCAAGGAACTAGAAACAGTGCTTCAAGCGCAAATGATATCTAACGCCACACTCAGACGCAACATTGGGCTATTAAGGAAGCATATGGCCGCAGCACTAGAAGAGAACAAACGACTTCAACAACAAAATCAAGACAACTTTGAAGCGGCGATGGAAGGAACCGTAGGAGCAACCATTAGCCCTACCAGATATAGAGCAGTTCCATCAGAAGACATCCGCATTTTACTTGAGGAGCATGCAAATTTCCTGGAGTCATATGAAAAACTAGAGACTGAATGTGCCGATCTAAAGAAACAGTTAGCCAGTGTACCCACTACTCAACAGGAGCCGGTAATCTTGCAACAATCTACAGAAGAAATGGAGACCCTTCGGAAACAGGTGGCCGAACTCCAAGCACGCCTCCTACCATATGAACGACCACCCTCGCCCATTGAAGAACCAGCACCTGAAACAGTAGTGGAAATCCCCGTCGAGGACAGCTAGGAAGAGCCCTACGAGCCTATGCCGACGCCGGGTGGTCGAACTACAGAAGAAGGACAAGACACGTTAGAAATTCAAGTTCCAGATTGGGTCAGAAGGGTCGAGAAAGTGGGTAAGACACATGATGATCGTGTGGCTGTTCAAATGCAATCTCTCACGAATCTGGAAGAAATGGTCCTTCGGTCTTCCTACTTTCAACAGTTATCCCATCAACGGTTAATCACAACATCAGAATCGCAATACATGCCTTATTTTGTCTTACTACATGATTATAATGCAGAAGTCAAAAGACATACAGGGAAGGAGCCCACATTCGCTACTCAATTTGAGATAGGGGATTTACCGACCGATGCACGTGCTGGCTCGATTTTCCAACCTAATTGGCGTGCACGTTTACTCACCGATTACCCAGAGATGATGAGTACCTGGGCTACCATGCCACTCTATATCAAGTATAATCCATGCTATTGTCCAGTGGTACGTCGCAAATCTTGGCAAGCATTTGCAATCAAGGTACGCAACAATAAAGAGTGCTCGGCTTGGGTTAACTATCCATATTTTGCTCCACCTCGAGGACCTCCAACCGTAGCCTACATGATATCAACCATTCGGCACTGGTCCGTACGCCTCAATAATGTACCCGACATCGCGGCGAAAATGTGTATGAAGATCTTTGAGCTCATGACCATTGTCTTCAAAACCTTTCGGAATGTCCAAGCTCCATACATCTCCGCCCCTGGATTCGCTCAAGGCAACAAGGATTTAGTCTACGACATGAGCCAAACCCCCTCGGTCACTGTCATCTTTGCTTGGCATGCACGAATCAAGTACTTGCCCGCATGCTTCAAGCAAACATTTGAGGAAATGTTCTCTACGGGCTTCTGGGAATACAATTCCGAAATTTTCATTCCCAGACCCACACACTTGCTACATCTATTCGCAGTAGAACAAGCGATCCATGCAGATCAATTACGTCTGCCACATCCGGACATTCCAGGACCAATCGATTGGGATCGTATGATGACAGATTTGGCCAGAGGACTACGCTTACAAGAACATCAGCTTGCCACTCAGGTTGTGGAATATTACATCCAACACCCCCAGCAACAAGGGTCTGTCAGGGACGACAGACGCGAGAGAGGGGGGGGTGTTGAGAGCAGTATGGGCACCCAAGGACTGACTAGACAAGGAAGCCAGGGCACTCAAGGATTGACTAGACAAGGAAGCCAACGGAGAGAGTCAGAACAAGGTGAAGGAATAAGTAGACAAAGCAGTCGACGCAAATCTGGCAGATAGGCCCTTCAATTTTTCTAAATCTACATCTTTTAACAGTGATTCTTATCACTAACAATCATTGTAAATACCATTTCATATTTTTGTAGCTCCATTTTGTGCAAGCCAAGGAGTCCTTGAGCTTGAGGAGCCTTAGAAGTACCTACATATCAATTTTCATATTTTTTAGACTCCGTTTAAGCCTTCAAATTGGCCCTGGAACCTAATTTTTAACTAGGCCGGACACTAGGTCTGGACAGGGCCAAAAGCTAGTCAAAAACTATAAAAAGAGCTAGAGAGCTCATTTTTGGGGTTAGATTGTAATTGAAACGAACTTGTAAGAGCATTTTGAAAGTAATCTAAAAGCTCCATTGATTCTCACTCTTTGTCTTGCCTTGTGTGCGCGTGTGTGTGTGTATGTGTGTGCATGCTTGTGTGCTTCTCACTCACGCACTTGTGCCGCCACTTGCTCGAGGTCTTCATACCATCCTCACGTCTTCCCGGATTGACATTAAAGGAGGTGCTACTCATCGTTGAGCTACAGGTATTGATCCTAAAATCTGTGAGCATAAGATTCCTATGACACCTGAAGCAAAACCTAGTAAACAGAGACATTACACATTTAATGATAAATACTCTGCTAAGATAAAGGAAGAAATTGACAAGCTATTAGCTGCCAATTTCATCTATGAAATAGAGTATATAGAATGGATATCTCCTATAGTTGTGGTACCAAAAAAGAATGGGAAACTTAGGGTATGCATTAACTTGAAAAAGGTAAATGCAGCAACTATAAGGGATAATTATCCACTGCCTATAACAGATCATCTTCTAGAAAGAGTTGCTGGGAAGGAGGTTTATAGTTTTTTAGATGGCTTTTCAGGATACAACCAAGTGCCCATAGCATTGGAAGACCAACATAAAACTGCCTTCTCCACAGAATGGGGAATCTATGCCTTTAGGGTTATGCCCTTTGGGTTAACCAATGCTCCAACAACTTTTCAGAGATTGATGTGTCATATCTTCAAAGAGTTCTTGAGAAAAGTAATGGAAATCTATGTGGATGATCTTTGTACTTTTTCATTAAAAAGACAAGATCACTTGCAGGATTTAGAAAATATATTTAGGAAATGCAGAACTTATAGGGTATGTTTAAATCCAGAAAAATGTGTATTCTTTGTCAGACAAGGAAGAATGCTGGGTCATATAGTCTCTAAAAATGGAATTTCAACTGATGAGAAGAAAATAAAGGCCATAATAGAGCTTCCAAGACCGACAAGTGTAAAGGAACTTCAAACTTTCATGGGTCATTGTGGGTACTATAGGAAATTTGTACACAAATTTGCTGACATAGCCAAACCCTTATATGCCTTAATTACAAAGTTTGAGTGGACCAAGGAGTGTGACCAAGCTTTTGAAACTCTAAAAACTTGTTTGGTAACAGCCCCAATTCTGAGAACACCTCAATGGGACAAAATTTTTCATGTCCATGTGGATGCTTCCAATTATGCTTGGGGATGTGTGTTAGCACAACCAATAGAAGGAAGCAAGTTAGATTTTCCAGTGGCCTATGCTAGTAGACAATTGAATCTAGCAGAGAAAAATTACACAACCACTGAAAGAGAGGGATTGGGCATGGTATTTGCTGTAAAAAAATACAGACATTACCTTTTGGCCAACAAGTTTAAGTTCTTTGTAGACCATCAAGCTTTGTTATATTTGGTAAATAAACCTTGTCACACTGGGAGAATAGTCAGATGGTTTTTATTGCTAATGGAATTTGAGTTTGAAGTAGTGGTCAGACAAGGGAAAACACACTTGAGGGCAGATCATTTATCTCGAATCCAGTCTGAAGAACCCAGTTCACCTTTAGATGACAATCTACCAGACACTTATCTATTTAAGGTAGAAAGTGTTCCTGAGTGGGCCATGACTCTAGTACCATTATTAACCATGGGACCTTGTAGAACAGTTGGGAATAATGCACACCTAGTATTGCAAAGCAGGAACTTCATGTTACTAGCTGGGCATTTATACCATCTCAACCACACTGGCATATTAGAATATTGCACTCCTGTGGAGGAGCAACAAGAATACCTGAGGAGAGCTCATCATTGGAACCCTTGCACTCATGCTTCTAGGGTAGTCACCCTAAGTAATCTCAATAGGATGGGGGTACATTGGCCTAATAAAATGCAAGATGTATCAAAATACATAGCCAATTGCAAGAAGTGCCAAGCATTACAAGACTCAGAATTCATAACTCTATATTGGTTCCAGAAAAATCCAGATTGGAGTGAAAATATCATTGGAGAATTGAGAAGGAAGGAGAAAGGAAAACAAGTGAAAGCTGGTACAGAATCAAAAAACTTACAAGTAATCTCTGAGGAATATCAATTGATAGGGGAACAGTTGTATAAGAGAGGAATGGATGGATACCTAAGAATTTGTTTTCCTGAGAATAAATATCTGGAAATGTTGGAAATGGCACACTCTAGAGTGGCTAGAGGACACTTCTCAAGTGACAGAACTACCAAACTCATTTTATATTCTGGCTTTTGGTGGCCAACGCTATTTCTTGATGCAAGAACCTATGTAAAAATGTGATGTCTGTCAAAGGGTAAGTCAACCAAACAGAAGAAATGACATGCCATTGGTTCCATTAATTTTAGCTAGAGCCTTTAGTAAATGGGGATTGGATTTCATTGGACCTATACATCCTCCAGCAAAACAATCCCATGCCGAATACATCATAGTGGCTACAGACTACCTGACAAAGTGGGCTGAGGCCAAAGCCACTAAAAGAAATGATGCTAATACTACTGCCAGATTCCTATATGAAAACATTATCACCAGATTTGGACTTCCAATTGAACTAGTAAGTGATAGGGGGACCCATTTTATAAACCAGATCATAGAAAACATCACTGAGTATTTCCTGATTAGCCATAGAAAGTCAGCCCCATATCACCCACAAGCCAATGGGCTAGCAAAAAGTACTAATAAAGTACTTTGTACTGTACTATCAAAATTAGTGAACACAAACAGGAATGATTGGGATCTACAACTTAATCATGTCCTATGGGCTTATAGAGTGGCTTATAAGACTGCAATAGGGAATACACCATTCAATCTGGTATATGGTCAAAATGCAGTTTTACCTATGGAATTCCTTATTCCAACATTAAAAGTAGGAAGTCACTATAATTGGACTGGACATGAACTATCAGAAAGAGTAATAGAATTGGAAAAGTTGGGAGCATCTAGACTCCAGGCCATTACGAGTTTATATGTGGACAAGAAAAGACAAAAAGCTTATCATGATGTTCACATAAAAGAGAAAGATCTACAGGTAGGAGATCTAGTGCTGGCTTACACAGTCAGAGAACATCAGAAAAAGTTCCAGAAAAAAAGGACATGGACCATATATTATACATCAGATAAGCAACAGTGGAGCCATTCAACTAGCTAACATAGAAGGAGAAATCATGCCAAACTTTATAAGTGGATGTAGAGTTAAGAGGTATGATTGCCCATTAACTGTTGATGAATGGAGAAGGTTGCAACAAGCCCAAAACAGGAAAAGAGAAGATGAAGACATTAGAAAAGAAGCTCAACAGGAAGCTATGGAAAGGATAAGAAAAATCAATGAGCTTAGGGAAGTCTGTCTATAAAATTTGACTAAAGCTAATGAAGAAATCAATAAACTGCTGTTGGAGGAAGGACAATTGAAGGAGGAAAGTCAGACAGCACAGATGACAGATGAAGAAAAGGAAGGACTACATAAAGAAATTCAGAGACTACAAAGAGAATTGAAAGAAGCCAAAGAATTAGAAAAGCAGGCTAGTACACATGCTGCCACGTCTATGAGAGGGTATAATAAGCTATACTTGGATATGGAAAAGGAAAGAGGTGAGTGGCAGACAAAGAGAGAAAAGGAACAGAATGAGTGGAAAAAAGAAAGAGAATTATGGGCACAACAGAATGGGAGTCTGATGTTGACTATAGAAGAATTGCAGAAGAAATTGAATAAGCCACAAATCCAGGAAGAGACACATGTGGAAACCACACATGCAGAAGAATATGGGGTAGACAATATTGCGGGAATACAACATGACAATGAACCAGCAGACAAAAGATCAGAAGAAGAATATTCAGAGGATTTTGTGAAGAAATTGCTGACAAGTAGAGATTCTAGAATGGAGTTCATCAGAAAGATGCATGATGAGTACGAAGAGCAAATTGTCACATTCGCATTGAATAAGGGAATCAATCTAGATCAACATCACTGGGCAGCAGATGGATTGGGGATACCATTTTGTATGATTTTGGAGAGTATAAAGAACTACCAGATGGCCAGAGTTGGGCTACCTCCAAACAAATACTTTGAGTATGAAGAGGACATCAATGTCACTAAAGAACTATTTGAGAGAGCCAACCCTAAGTGGAGAAATAAATGGTTGGATGCCAACAAAGAATGTAGGAAAATCTGGAAAGAGGTACCTCTTCATTTAAAGATCAATCCAGCCTATTGTCCAGTGGCACGAAGGAGAGAATGGACAACTTTTTGGGATAGAAGAAGAGAAGGTCAAATTCCACCAAAGTGGATGAATTTCCCAAAAGTAGCAGGTCCAAAGGCAAGCACATGGCCTACCAAGAGTTATATGGTGAATACTGCTGAGTCTATAATAACTACATACAAAGATGTCAATGACCCTGCTTGCATACTACTTATAAGAATAATGAGGTTAATTTTGGCCTGTATAGAAACTTATACTGACACAGATATTAGAACCTTGAATTATATCGGCTTTAATTCTCCAATAGATGCCTTATTATTTGATTTGAGCGAAACACCTGACAGAATCTGCTTAATGGCCTATTACAACAGAATTATATTTTTGGGTAGTCATTACTTACAGATTTTTGAGGATGCCTTTGATTATGGGTTTTTTGAGAGGGAGTCAGAGATTTTTGGAAACCTATCAGTTGTTACAAAATTGAGACTTACTGCATATGAAGCCGCTTATACAGAATACTTGAAAAAGGATGTCATAGATAAACCCGAAGCTGCAGTACAGTGGAGAAAGGCGTTATTCGAAATGGTCAACAATCTAAATATAACAGAAAGAAAAAGTCATGATTTGCTGTCACAAGTATATCAAAGAAAGAAGAAATGAAGAAAAGTGATCAGTGCAGAGGAGTAGGAAAATCTTTCGTCAGGAGCCGAAAGGCTTAGGAGGGGAAGGATGTTGGAAGATGCATTTTTGGAAACCTTTTTGAAGAGAAATAATTGTAAAATGATAGAAATTTGTAAAAATATTTATGCAATTGTTGTAAAAATAAGGAAGAGTCTTCCTTATGTAGGATAGAATCTTATGTATTTTTTCTAGAATTTTCGGAAACTCCTAGATAGCATATTTTTAGAATAATAGAGGAAAGGACCAAAATTCAAGTGTGAAAAGGGACACTTGAAAATGTATATAAGCTAATTTCCTCTATTATGAGGGGGTTGGTTAATCATTTGTGTACATGCTATCCAAGTGAATAGTGAAGGAGTTTCTACTGAAAATCGTGTTTCTCCTCTTCTATGTGGTTTCTTTGATTTGTGAGTCTAGATCTTGTGTATCCATGGAGATTTGTGAGTTTCTATTGTGTAAATCTGTAGAATGTGTATGAAGAGAGCTGAATACTGTTGTGTTGAGTGACGAGTTGATGAAGAATGGTGCTGGAGCTGAAAATTGTCTGTTTACACAGAATCACGATTGTCTCGTCTGTATGATGCAGGTGATATTTTTTTATTTTGACTTCATAATTGTGTTCTGCTGATAAAATAGCATGGAATAGACACCAAGATTGTAGAAAATGGTGTAGATTTGCTCAAGATAATCCAAACCCTAGAAATTTCCTCTTCATCTTCACTATTCTCAGAATTCCAGCCATTATTCTCTTATTTCTTGGATTCTATTATCTTGAAGGGGCTGTGGTCTCAAGAATACTTCCAGGATTGACAAAATAAAGATGTCTTGTTGATTCTTTATGCGTTGGGGTAAGCCGGCATTGAGACCCACCAGGATGAAGCTACAAATGGTTGACGGACATATAGAAAAACCATTATGCTTACTTGAAGGCATATCTCTCACCACGTGTGGTGTGGAGTTTGAACATACTTTCGCCATTTGTGATTTTGGGAAAAATCATGCTTACGAGATGATTTTAGGCTGACCATTCATGCGCCAGTTGCAAATCGTACAAGATTGGGGAACTAATTCTTTGTACTTGCAACATTTAGGAGAAAGCACTAAAGTCAATCTTAAAGACTATTCCCATCGAGATGTACCCCCAATCCAATGGAACACCATCCATAGGACACAGGGAGAAACAGAGTCCATACACTCATTGGAATCAGACCCCTCATGGTTGCACGAAGATAGTCATCTATGAATGTGTAAGGTAGCAAAACAAGAGGAAGAACGATTAGAATCCAGGACCTTAGGTTCAGAATGACATCCACGAACTCTTCAAGACCTGGCTTATGCACCTATAGTATTTCCAGACGAGGAATTCGAGCCTCACGGTTGGGTAGAAGTCTTAGCTACAATGGACATAGCTGTTAATGAAGAACATTGGACCCCTCATTGTGATGAGGATGGATATGACATTTCCATCTTTATGATTGAACCTGTTGAAGAAGACTTTATCTTAGAAGAATGCATGGAAGTGACCCAAGAACAAGACGAGAGTGGTGATGAGGATCTAGAATCCATTGTCATGGAACCCTTCTATTTCACATAAGAGGAATATCTTTATTTTGTAGAAGCCAAAACCCCTGAAGAGTACAAGGAGAATCAAATGGAACGACATGAGTTGTTGGAGCAGAGCAATCATCAATAGGTGATTACATGAAGTCCAAAAGTGAAAAGATATGTGGAAGGATGAAGGTTACTTTTAAAGGAAGAAAATAGAATCAGAAATGTTTCTTTTGTATATTACTCTTGTAAATAGTTCAATGTATTTTGAAAAAGATGACGAGTTATACGCGTATATATATCTACAGATATGTATTCGTAGGAAGAGAGAGTGATATAGATCAGATAGAGAAGACAATAGGTGAAGAGGTGATGAACATTGTATGTATCATCAACCATATGTATGAAAAGTAATGAAGAAGAAAATGTTGTAGATTTCTGCGCGTCGATCTTCTCTCCCATTCTCCTTCTGTGTTTAATCTTTTGAGAAATCCTTCTGCACGTATCTAAGTCCATAGCTAATCTATCTATGGCTAGAATTTGAGAAGTTAATTGCAATCAGGCTGAGAGAATTTTGATTAGGAACATTCATATGTAAGAATGTTCTAAGAGTCGAAGAATCTGGCGCACATTTCATCTTCAAAGAAATGGTCAGTGCTCAGTCCACAGTGTAAAGTTTTACACAAATGAGGGCTTAAAATCTAAGTTGGAAGGTAAGCCATCTATGGCTAAAAGATCTTGATCAAACGGGTTTGACATTGTGAGAACCAGTGCTAAGAAGTTGCAGGTGTCAAAGTCGCCATTGCAAGGAAGCAGTTTCAGACATAGGTAAAGTGTTTCACACATTTCTCATAGTATACTCAATCATTTTGAGAGATTTAACTTGGTAAAGTTGCGCAACCTTAAGGCGAAGTGTTGTGCAAAGTTTTATCAAAAACTTTACAGGATTGATTAATCAATGAGTGATTAATCTGCAGCAGACTTTTCTGAAGAAACTGAATTTTTCAGAATAATCAATTTTCTGATAAATTGGTGAATGATCTCTAAGTTTGGTGGAGTCTAAAGTTAATCTTGATATAGAGGTGATCTAAATTCAAGGTTAACTTGTTCTTTTGGAGATTAACACTCTCCATCAGTGGTATCAGAGCAGGTTGTGTCAAAATTGAAGTGAAGAAGACTCCGACTATTGCAGAAGTACAAATCTTTACATTTTGAAGGTGCAGAAGGGTAAAGGTTGAAGAAAATTTGAAGGAAGATATACAAAGAGTATCAAAAGGATCAGAAGGAGCAACATTCGAAGTAAAGGTACATTCATTGTCTGTAAAGGTTAAAGATTTGAAGCTACAGGTGAAGTAAAGATGGGAGATAGTCTCCAAATTGAAAAGTTGGATAGAGAGAACTATCCTGCATGGTCTATGAGGATGGAAGCTCATCTTATGAGCAAAGATCTGATAGGATACATCACAGGAGATGAAGAAAAGCCAGAATTCAGAGATCCTAGTGTTCCAACTAGGGAGGAGCTTGCAGATTTGAAGAATTGGATGAAGAAGGATGCTCAAGCAAGAAGCATCATCTACATGGCAGTTAATGACTATTTGCTTCCTCACATTAGAGGACTTGAAAGTGCATGTGACATTTGGAATGCTTTGGAAGAGCATTTCCAAAATACAACCAAATCAGGAAGGCTTCACTATGGGCAGAGTTTACTACCTTCAAGAAGAAGGCCTCACAATCAATTTCTGATTATGTGACAAAGATGAAGGACATTGCAGATTCTTTAGGTGCAGTGGATGAAGATATTGAAGAAGACAAATTGGTAAGACAAATACTCACAGGGCTAAGAGGAGATGAGAAGTGGAAGCCCTTCATTTTATCTACAGAACTTTCATTAGATCACTTTACTCCTGACTTGAATCAATTGTTAGGTCATATGCTAACTTTTGAGAATGATGTCAAAGGAGATGTTGATAAGAGTGCAGGTCATGCAATGTATTCTAAAGACAAGAAGAAAGCCAACAAAGGGAAGCAACAATCAGGTGAAGAAGAAGGTACTTCAAATCAAGCAAACTTCATAAGAGGAAGAGGAAATGGCAGAAGTAGAGGAAGAGGCAGAAACAACAAAGAAAATGCAAGAGCTTGTTGGATATGTGGTAAGACCAATAATCTATCTCATGATTGTTGGCATAATAATCAAAACAATGGTAATTATCAGAACTTTAATCAAAGAGCAAGAGGTGGTAGATTTCAGAGAGGAAACTTCAGAGGTAGAGGTGGTAGGAATTCTTTTGGAAGAGGTGGAGGAAGAAACTTCCAAAATCAATCCTATAATAACACCTACTACAACTATGCATCAGATCAGAAGGAGGACTCGACTCTCATTATGAATACATGTGAAACCTCACATGAGGACATGAGAGTGTTCTATATTGATTCAGGATGTAGTAATCATTTGAGTGGAAATATTGCTTTGATGACTGACCTAGATCATAATGCAATTAATCATACAGTTCAGACAAGTGATAATACAAATCATAAGGTAAAGTCAATTGGTTCAGTCAAAGCTAAGGATGGGAGCACTCTTCTGAGTAAGGTACTTTATGTTCCCACAATTCCAAAGAATTTGATCAGTGTAGGTCAAATTGTGGAAAAAGGTTATGAGGTAAGGTTTACCAATGATGGAGTTTATGTGGAAGACCCTAGTCAAGGGTATAAACAAGTTATTGCAGGAAAGAAAGAAGGAAGGCTTTTCACATTGAAGGTACAAGGAAATGTTGGACATGCTATGTTCACATATGGAGAGCAGAAGGTGTCAGAGATGGATCTTTGGCACAAAAGACTTGGACACTTTAATGAAAGAGGTATTAAAGAAATGATTAACAATGATTCAGTGCTTGGATTGCCTAACATTGCAGGTCAACACATGACATACAGATGTGAGGCATGTCAATTAGGTAAGGCTCATAAGCAATCCTATTCCAAGCATGGATTTATGTATTCAGAAAGACTTGAATTGGTGCATACAGATGTGTGGGGTCCTTCAAAGGACTTTAGTATAAATGGTTCAAGATATTATGTCATATATGTTGATGATGCTACCAGGTGGATCACAATTTATGTGATTAAGGAAAAGTCAGAAGTGTTTAATACATTTAAACACTATCATGCATATGGAGAAAGGATTACAGGTCAAAAGTTGAAGAGACTAAGGTCAGATGGAGGGGGAGAGTATTTTTCAAATGAGTTCAATGACTATTTGTGGAATGCAGGTATAAAGAGAGAAGTTACTTGCAGGTACTCTCCTCAACAAAATGGGGTAGCAGAAAGAAGAAATAGGACTCTTGTTGAGTTTGCAAGGTCCATGATGAAAGAGAAGAATTGCCCAAATTATTTGTGGGCTGAGGCTGTTAATACAGCTACATATTTGGTTAATAGATTGCCTTGTAAAGCTTTGCAGGGTATGACACCATATGAAGCTTGGTGGGGTAAGAAACCTACCTTGGATCATTGCAGAATATTTGGATGCTTAGCATATGCATATGTGCCATCTCAATTGAGGCATAAGTTGCAGCCTAAGGCAGAGAAGTATGTATTCATTGGCTATGATGATAAGCAAATGGGATACAGGTTGTGGAGTCCATCTACAAAGCAGATTATTGTATCCAAGAATGTTACATTTGATGAGCAAGGTACTTGGTATGCAGGTAAATATAATGTACATGCAGATGATGAAGAAGTAATGGATCAAAGAAAAGGTAAAGCAAAGATTCAATTACTTGATGAAAGTGAGAGTAATGAAGTGCAGGTTGAAGTTGAAGAGAGGCCAAGGTTTGATCCAGAATGTGATGAACCAGAGACCTCAAGAAGTGCAGAAGTTAGGAGATCATCTAGGCACAAATGGCAACCTACAAGGTATAGGTATGACACTTCATTCTTAACTACTAAAGATTATGCTTATTTGGTAAAAGCAGATGAAGACCCTTCTACATATGAAGAGGCCAAAGGGAAGAAGAATTGGGAAGATGCTATGCAAGAGGAGTATGATGCATTGATAGAGAATCAAACATGGGATTTGGTTCCTAAACCTAATAGTCAGAAAATCATTGGTTGTAAGTGGGTTTACAAAACAAAGAGGTTTGCAGATGGAAGTGTGTCTAGATACAAAGCTAGACTTGTTGTGAAAGGGTATGCACAGACATATGGAGTGGACTATGATGAGACCTATAGTCCTGTGGCAAAGATGACAACCATCAGGACACTCATAGCAATTGCTGCTTGTAAAGGTTGGAAGTTGTCTCAATTAGATGTTAAAAATGCCTTCTTGAATGGTTACATTTCAGATGAAGTCTACATGGAGCAACCAGATGGGTTCAAAGATCAAGTGAGTCCAAATTATGTATGTAAGCTCAAGAGAGCTTTGTATGGGTTGAAGCAAGCCCCAAGGGCTTGGAATTATAGGCTTGTAAAATTCTTGAATGATCTTGGATTTCAAGCATCAAAGGCAGATAGTAGCTTGCTAGTCAAAGCAAGTGAAGATGGGTTCATTTATGTTTGTATTTATGTTGATGACATAATACTTCCAGGAACAGATGACAAAGGAATACAAATGATCAAGAAGCAGATGGAGAAAGAGTTCAAAATCAGTGATTTGGGGAACCTATCATTCTTCTTGGGAATGGAGATTTCTTATACTCAACATGGAGTATATGTGACCCAAGAAAGGTATCTTAAAAATTTGCTAACCAAATTTAAAATGGAAGATTGCAGGGTTGCACCTACACCTTTGGAAGTGAATCATAAATTGTCTAGGTTTGGAGGAGAAGAGTTCAGAGACATGAAACTCTATCAAAGTTTGGTTGGTAGCTTGATTTATGCTACATTGACAAGGCCTGACTTGTCATATGCAGTTGGTGTGCTTTCACAATTCATGCATTGTCCTAGAAAGGAACATTGGATTGCAGGACAAAGAGTACTTAGGTACATCAAGGGTACACTCAGAGAAGGGTTGTACTATGGGTTTACTTCAGATACAAGAATCAAGATATATAGTGATGCAGATTGGGCAGGTAATGTGGATGATAGAAGATCAACACATGGATACTTGTGCTATGTAGGAGACAAATTGATTTCATGGTGTTCTAAGAAGCAACATACAGTTGCTTTGTCATCCACAGAGGCAGAATATAAAGGTATGGTGGAAGCTGCAAAGGAGGTAATATGGCTAAAGACACTTATGAAAGTTTTTAATGTGGTTCAAAGTACTCCTATTGTTTGTGGAGACAACATGAGTTCTCTATACTTGGCAGCTAATCCTGTGTTTCATGCTAGAACTAAGCATATTGAAATACAGTACCATTTCCTGAGAGAGAAGGTCATTGAGAAGGAGATTGAAGTCATACACACTCCTACAAAAGATCAACTTGCAGATATGATGACTAAAAGTTTGGATGGACCTAAATTGCAGAGGTTTAAAGATATGGCAGGAATAAAGAAGATACAGGTAATCACAATTGAAGATTGAGGGGGAGCTGTTGGAGCAGAGCAATCATCAATAGGTGATTACATGAAGTCCAAAAGTGAAAAGATATGTGGAAGGATGAAGGTTACTTTTAAAGGAAGAAAATAGAATCAGAAATGTTTCTTTTGTATATTACTCTTGTAAATAGTTCAATGTATTTTGAAAAAGATGACGAGTTAGACTCGTATATATATCTACAGATATGTATTCGTAGGAAGAGAGAGTGATATAGATCAGATAGAGAAGACAATAGGTGAAGAGGTGATGAACATTGTATGTATCATCAACCATATGTATGAAAAGTAATGAAGAAGAAAATGTTGTAGATTTCTGCGCGTCGATCTTCTCTCCCATTCTCCTTCTGTGTTTAATCTTTTGAGAAATCCTTCTGCACGTATCTAAGTCCATAGCTAATCTATCTATGGCTAGAATTTGAGAAGTTAATTGCAATCAGGCTGAGAGAATTTTGATTAGGAACATTCATATGTAAGAATGTTCTAAGAGTCGAAGAATCTGGCACACATTTCATCTTCAAAGAAATGGTCAGTGCTCAGTCCACAGTGTAAAGTTTTACACAAATGAGGGCTTAAAATCTAAGTTGGAAGGTAAGCCATCTATGGCTAAAAGATCTTGATCAAACGGGTTTGACATTGTGAGAACCAGTGCTAAGAAGTTGCAGGTGTCAAAGTCGCCATTGCAAGGAAGCAGTTTCAGACATAGGTAAAGTGTTTCACACATTTCTCACAGTATACTCAATCATTTTGAGAGATTTAACTTGGTAAAGTTGCGCAACCTTAAGGCGAAGTGTTGTGCAAAGTTTTATCAAAAACTTTACAGGATTGATTAATCAATGAGTGATTAATCTGCAGCAGACTTTTCTGAAGAAACTGAATTTTTCAGAATAATCAATTTTCTGATAAATTGGTGAATGATCTCTAAGTTTGGTGGAGTCTAAAGTTAATCTTGATATAGAGGTGATCTAAATTCAAGGTTAACTTGTTCTTTTGGAGATTAACACTCTCCATCATGAGTCACTTATAGAATGTATAAAAAGTAAGCAAAAGAAGAGACAGAAACACCCAAGACTGAAGAAGAAGAAGAATCACTCATGGAAGTACCCGAGAACTTCAAGAAGTATGAAATAGAAGATAGATGAATCATGGTACGAATGCCTAAAAGGAAAGCCGACGTTGGAGAAGTATATGGTAATCCAGAGAAAACCAAAAAAATCATAGTTACCATGAAAGGAGAAGAAGAGAAATGTACATACATAGGGCATGATTTGACGAATGAAGAAGAAGAAGAAGAGTTATTTGATCTATTGCGTGAATATAGAGATGTGTTCGCTTGGAGTTACAAAGATTTGAAATGAGTAGACCTAGATATATGCTCCCATAGAATCCCTATGACTCCAAATGCCAAGCCTAAATAGAAACCATACACGTAGAATGATAACTATGCTGATAAGATTAAAGAAGAAATAGATCGTTTGATAGAAGCATTATTCATTTACAAAATTGAGCATACAGAATGGGTAAAGAAATAGATCGTTTGATAGAAGCATTATTCATTTACAAAATTGAGCATACAGAATGGGTATCCCCCATTGTGGTTGTGCTCAAGAAGAATGGGAAATTGCGCGTGTGTATTAACCTTAAAAACGTTAACGCCACCATGATTAGAGATAGTTATCCTCTTCTTATCCAGGTACACTTATTGGAAAGAGTTGTGGGTAAGGAAGTTTACAGCTTTCTTGATGGTTTCTCAAGCTATAATCAAGTAGCCATTTCTCTTGAAGATCAGCATAAAACAACGTTTGCCACAGAATGGGTCATATTTACATTTCGTGTAATGCCATTTGGGCTGACGAATGCACCCGCCACTTTCCAACGAGTGATGTGTCATGTTTTTAAGGAATTCTTACACAAGAATTTGGAAGTTTATGTCAATGATATATGTACTCAATCGAATATGAGGCAGACACATATCCCAGAATTAAGGCAAGTATTTGAAAAATGTCGAGAATATCAAGTTTGTTAGAACCCAGAGATGTGCATGTTCATGGTCACTCAAGGCAAAATTCTAGGACACATTGTGTCAAAGAATGGAATTTCTATGGATGAGGAAAATGTGAAAGTAATTGCAGACCTACCTAGGCCAAGGAATGTAAACGAGGTATAGGCTTTCATGGGCCATTGTGGATACTATCGACGATTTATACACATGTATGCTATCATAGCCAAGCCTCTGTACTCTCTTTTGGCCAATTTCGAATGGACAGATGAATGTGAACATTCATTCAATGAACTTAAATGAAACTTGTGCTCAGCACTAATATTAACAACCCCAGATTGGAGCAAGCTATTCCATGTACATGTTGATGCATCCAACTATGCCATAGGATGTGTGTTGGCACAACCTACGAATGAAGGTAATGTAGATCTCCCTATAGCTTATGCAAGTAGGCAGTTGAATGCAGCAGAAAGAAACTACACCACTATGGAGCGAGAAGGATTAGGAATGATCTATGTGGTAAAGAAATTTAGGCATTACTTGCTGGCAAATAAGTTCAAGTTCTTCAGGGATCATGAAGCGTTATTGTACTTAGTCAATAAGCATTGTAATACCAGACGATTAATACGATGGTGTTATGAAGGGAGTTCTTATAAAAGAGATGGTATGAACCATCTCTTAGGCTCCATTAGAAGGGCACACACATGAGTGCCATGTGGCACTCATGTGAGATGCCACATTTGTTACTCCAATTAGGGAGCATTAAGTCAAGGGAGGTACATGGCTAGGTAGCAGTTGAAGAGTATGGATCTCCGTGTGCGTGTGTCGAGCTACCTCGGGATTTGTTGTTGAAGATGACAAAACCGGAGGACTTCTCAGGGAGAATTCAACACTGGTATCGGAGCGGGTGAATGCTTAGATCGAGGCGTCAACAGGCACATGAACGGATGCAATCGACAGAGGAAGAGAATAATTGACAGTGGCGGTCAACAGTCGATGCGCGTGCAGGCGACCATGAGGCTACAGCCGTGAGGGCTCCCCTCTAAGGCTCTCCCTCCATCCTCCCTCTTGAGTGAAAGCTCCCTCAACACAACCCTTTATTTATACTTATACATGGAGCTGCTGAGCGCATTTATGGAATAAAGACTGTGCAGGCGGAATGGTTTAGGATTTTTCAAACTCGAATTCAAACATATCTTGGAAAGAGAAAAATTTTGAAGTTTTGCTTGAGATTGGGAGGATAAAACTTAGGGTATTAATCAAGTTTTGGGTAACATATTGATGCATACATGTAATATGGGTTGTGGAGATGGGATGTGGGTTTTGGGCTTGAGTTAAAAGCTTCAGTTTCTCAGTTTGGAGCTTCTCAAAGTCATCTATCCATAAAGATGAGCTTTTTCACTTCCTAATTGTGACATACCCGGCTTCTCCACACCATAGCTTCTTCATACGATATCCGATTTTAAAACTTTTGGCCACATTACGAAGCTATACTCCTAAGCTTTGATTAGAGACCATCGATGTTGGGTTTGGATGAGATTTGGCTAACCAAAATCTCTCTGCAACACTTCAGCAGGAACTAGGCGGCCACTCCCGGGCCTAGTTTTTCATCACCCAGTGTCCAAATTCACTTTTTTCACTTGGTATATCTTCAAATTTTTGAAGTACAGGTGCTGGGCTACATTTCTTGGACTGGCGAGGACTCTCAAGTCTCAGAACTTGCTCAGTTTTACTCAGTTTGCCCGGTTGGGGCTATTCCCACATGATTTTGGCATTGTTTTTTATGGTTTTTGGTGTTTAGAACCTCTCCGAACCAACCGGACATTTCCAATTTTTGTTTGGGCCTAGCGACGATTCAAAATCAGCAACCTAAAGCTTCAAGGATCACTTGGGTTTCACTTTCGCAGCTTTATTTTGTAACAGGGAAGTGCTCGTGTGATATATTTCTCCTCTTCTTGCATATTTAAGCTTCACTTCCATTCATTTTCATATACTCTAGTTAACTAATGGGGGAAGGGAAGTAAAAACATGGAACCTAAAGGCAAACAAGTAGTTGAATATACTTCTCCATCTAAAGAGCAACTAGAGGATCCTGATTCTAGAATGGAAGAAGTAGAATTAGGGCAAGAAATAGAAGAAAACTTAGAAGAGAAAGAGCCTCAGCAAGAGGAATATACATATGAGGAACTTTTAGACGTGTTTGTCACCCGTTACCAATTCATAGACTTGAAAGAAAAAACCCTTAAATTAGATAGAGATCTTGGTAGCATCACATCTCTCATACAGCAGCTTAAGTCTCAAATGATCTCACTTGAGACTAGTGTCACCTCTTTCCTAGCTAGGAAGGAAAGAGAGACCCCTCCTATTCCTTTGGAGCTCACTAGGAAAGATACTTTTCTTCCTAGTAAGCACAAAGGAGAGAGCTCTAGGGAAGCTCCCCTCCTGAAAGACTTGAAGCCACCTACCTTTACGGGGGATGATCGGGATAGGAATAAGGATGCAATTTACACTTTTTTACAAAAGTGGCATGATTTGCATCAATTGAAGGGCACCCCACCAGAGTACCGTGTGCTAGAGGCGAGCCTCTCCCTCGGCCCGTGTGCTTATAAGTGGTGGATGAGTCTTAAGGAGGCGAACTCTATCCCTACTCATTGGACTCAGTTTGAGACTCTTTTTCTAAAAGAGTTTCTTCCTGAGAACGAGGAGGAGAGGAATTGGGATGAGTGGGATAGGATTACACAGAGAGGTAGGCCTCTTACAGTCTACCTATCACACTATAGAGAGATCATTTTGAAACTTAAGGGCTTAGATGATTTCCAGAAGACCAGAGGGTTTGTTAGCGGCTTAGATAAAGCCATAAAGAGGGAAGTCAGAAGCAATGCACCTAAGACATTTGAGGAGGCGATCAAGTATGCACAGATTTATGTGGACCATAACCATCCTCAATATACTCCTATGGAGACGGATCAGCCCCTCAAGCCTCTTAGTACGACTAAGTTCAAGAAGAAGTTGCCTTTTGGGAAAAGCAAAGTTTTTATTAAAAAACAAAGATCACAAGGACCTAGGTTATCCACAGATCAGTTTGAGAGGGCCAAAAGAGAGAACATGTGCTTTAGGTGCTTGTCTCCTTGCCATTCATAGTGGAAATGTCCACTCAAGAAGGGGGAAGAAAAAAAGAAGGGACCAGAGTCTATTACGGTCCCCGAAAAGGGCAAAAAGGTAGTCCACCTAGTGCACACCCTTCCTATTCATGGCAGCTCTAGCTGCAAGGGAGTGGAGGTGATCCACGAAGATATAGAGCACACTTGCTGTTTGACTCAGTCATTGTGGTCACCGCAGTTTGGACCACATGACCTAGTTAAAGTGCATGGTAGTGTATATGGGACCAGGGTGCAGGTCATGAGAGATGACTTTGCCACTCATAATTTTATAAACTATGCTTTGGTCAAGAAATTAAAGATTCTCGAGCAGCCCACTACACATAAATACATTGTATCTATGATGCAAGGGCAAGATAAGAGGATATGGGATACTATGGTATCCAATTTGGAAGTCAAAATGCAGGACTATACATATTACATGGACTTCCAAATTATGAATATGGAGAGGACAGACCTAGTCTTAGGAAGAGAGTGGCTATTGGGGTTGGGAGACACACTTAAATGCAGCTATCAAAGCAACACACTTGAATTTGAAAAGAATGGAAGTAAAGTTTGTATTCAGGGAGAGAGAGAGATGTACCTAGTGCACCTCTCATTTCATCACTAGAGTTGTATAGTCTTTGCTATTCTTAGCATGTACAGGACATGTTTTTATTGTATAGTCATGATATGGAGCATTGTACAGATAGCTCATCTGATGTATATTTTCATGCTAGGAATGTAAATATGGACATGACTTTCTACTATTCTTTTTTGCAAGAGTGTGTGGTTAAAAGTTTTAAAGATCTTATGTTTGAATATAGAGACGTTTTTCCCACTGACTTACCTAGAGGGCTACCAACTGAGAGAGGGGACATTGACAATGCCATTGAGGTTGTTACTAACACTAACCCTATTTGCAGGCCACCTTATAGGCTTAGTGTTTGTCAACATGAGGAGGTTGGGAGGCAATTGCAGGATTATTTAGATAAAGGCTTCATTAAACCTAGTAACTCACCTTGGGCATCGCCAATGGTCCTCGTTAAAAAGAAAGATGGCTCTATGAGATTATGTATAGATTATAGAGCACTTAATAAGGTAACTATCAAAAATAGATTTCCAATGCCCAGATTGGAAGATCTATTTGATTAGTTACATCAATCTAGGTACTTTACCAAGCTTGACCTTAGATCAGGATATCATCAGATTAGGATTAGGGCAGAGGATTGCCCTAAGACTGCATTTAGGAATGGGCACTATGAGTTTTTGGTGATGCCTTTTGGTCTCACCAATGCTCCTGCCACTTTCATGAAGCTCATGAATAGTGTCTTACGGCCTTATCTAGGACACTTTGTAGTAGACTTTTTGGATGACATTCTGATCTATAGTGCATCAGAAGAGGAGCACTCGGAGCACTTGAGGAAAGTATTTCAAGTGCTAAGGGAAAATTCACTCTTTGCTAAGGAGTCAAAGTGTGAATTTTTCAAGACAGAGATTAGATACCTTGGGCATATAATCTCCCTGGATGGAATCCAGATGGATCCTGAAAAAGTAAGGGCTATTATGGAATGGCCACACCCAAGGAACTTGGAAGAGCTGCAGATCTTCCTAGGTTTATCAGGCTTCTATCGAAGATTCATTAATAACTATGCCAAGATTGTTGTCGTGATGATGGAACAACTTAAAGGGAAAGGGAAAGCCTTTCTTTGGGGAGATGAATAGAAGTAAAGTATGGAGAAATTGAAAGTAGCAATTGCTACAGCTCCACTTTTACATATAGCAGATCCCAACAAACCATTTGTGGTTGAGACTGACGCAAGTGACTTTGCCATAGGAGCGGTTCTAGTTCAGGATGGTCGACTAGTAGCTTTTGAGAGCAAGAAACTAGAACCGACTCAGAAGAATTACTCCGTCTATGAGAAGGAGTTGTATACAATAGTCCATGCTTTGAAGAAGTGGCATCATTATTTATATGGTGCCAAAGTTACGATAGTGTTTGATCAAGAGAGCATTAAGTGGCTCTCTAATCAAACAGACCTTAAAGGCCGTAAGGCCCAATGGGCAGAGACCCTTCAAGAGTTTGATTATGAGCTTAGGTATAGGAAGGGGAAGTTTAATGTAGTGGCTGATTCACTTAGCCGCATGCCTATGCTCAATGGACTGAGTTTTACTCAGATCACTAGTGAGCTACTTGAGTCCATTAGAGTATGTGCTTAAGTGCAATAAATTCTAGGTCAACAAAGCTGAGAGGTTCAGGATTGGAGGACTACTCCACCCATTGGATATTCCTAATGGGAAGTGGGAGAGTATCTCCATGGAATTTGTAGTCGGATTACCTAAGACAGAGAGGGCAGGACTCGGTCTGGGTAATTGTGGATAGGTTAACCAAAATGGCTAGGTTTATTCCAACACGTACTACAGTGAAGACACCAGAGTTGGCTAGACTTTTTGTCGAGAACCTATACCGGTTATATGGTCTTCCGTTAGACATAGTTTCTGATCGGGATAGGAAGTTTACTAGTCATTTTTGGAGAACGGTCTTCAAAAGTTTGGAAACGAAACTTAGCATGAGTACGGTCGAGGATCCACAGTCGGATGGGCAAATAGAGAGGGTTAACCAAATCCTAGAGGATATGCTTCGAGCATATGTGAATGAAAGGCAAACTAATTGGGAAGAGTACTTACCTATAGTAGAGTTTGCATATAATAGTGCCAAGCACTCTTCCACTGGGCATAGTCCATTTATGCTTATGTATGGGTTTCAGCCAAGAGCTCGTTATGCAATAGGCTTGCAAAATGAAAAAGTTCAAGCTGCAAAGGACTTCTTGGAAGAGATGAACGATATGCTTAGACTTGCTAAGGACAACATTAGGAGAGCTCAAGATAGAGCTAGAGCCTGTGTTGACCCTCAAAGGAGAGATATCAACTTTGAGCTAGGAGAGCAGGTCTATCTTAGAGTTCCATCTAGGTCTGAAACCATGAAGACGGGACCTTGTCCAAAACTATCTCCTAGGTATTGTGGACCTTTCCAAATACTCAAGAGAATAGGAAAGATGGCTTACTAGCTCCACCTTCCAGAGAATAGTCAAATTCATCCAGTTTTTCATGTTAGCCGGCTCAAGAAAAGGCTGGGTGAATCTAACAACCTCATTCCAGACAATGAGGTAGTAGAGCCTATTCCTGTTGAATCTATTCCACATGAGCCTAAGATCATACTATGCACTTGAGAGAAACGGACGAGAAGTCACTTGTATAAAGAGTGTCTAGTAAAGTGGAAAGATAGTTCAGAAGATAGTGCCACATGGGAGCAGGTTAGCACCCTTTAGAGACGGTTTCCCAACTTTAGATTACCTTCCCAAGAGTCTTCTTAAGGGGAAGGATATGGGGAAACAACATGGAGATATGACCATGTATTGTTATACATGGGGATATAGTGGGAGTACCACCCTATTGATTTCCAGACCTTCCAATACCATTTTTGGGGACAAAAATGGAGTTAAGGGGAAGGAAATATTATGAAGGGAGTTCTTATAAAAGAGATGGTATGAACCATCTCTTAGGCTCCATTAGAAGGGCACACACATGAGTGCCATGTGGCACTCATGTGAGATACCACATTTGTTACTCCAATTAGGGAGCATTAAGTCAAGGCAGGTATGCGGTTGGGCAGCAGTTGAAGAGTATGGATCTTCGTACGTGTGTCGAGCTACCTCGGGATTTGTTGTTGAAGATGACAAAAATGGAGGACTTCTTAGGGAGAATTCAACAGATGGTTTCTATTACTTATGGAGTACGACTTTGAAGTAGTAGTCAGGAAGGGAAAGACCCATCTTAGAGCTGACCATCTCTCAAGACTAGCCACAAGAGAAGCTCCTCAAGGAATACCGAATGAATTACCCGACACATACCTGTTTAGCCTTGAAATAGTACTAGAGTGGGCTAAGTTGATTGTTCCTATTCTCACATTTGGACCCAAGAATCCAAGGATTAGGATCAAAGAAGGAGAAATCACCAAGTCACAAAGATATCAAATAATAGCAAGAAGTATACATAAAGAGGATAATCAGAAGATTCTTGCTTGTTGTCTAGATGAATTAGAATACGCGAATCGGTTGCAATTAGCACATGTAGGTGCATTAAAGCAACATCATTCAAAACATTGTACATTGCAGACTCTGCATAGACTAGGAGTATATTGGCCTTCTATGGAAGCAGATGTCCATAAGCTATGAAAAGAATGTCCTGTGTGTTGTGAAAGACCACCGGTAGAACATGCCATGTTACATCATATGTCTCTCACACCAAAATGGAGTGAACCTTTAGTGACGTACTTGAGGATGAAAACATTCCCTCAAGGAATGACTTTAGCAAGACAATGCAGTCTAGAGGAGGAAGCTCAAGACTACTCACTTATTGGTGACAATCTATACAAACGAGGAAGAGACGGATGCCTAAGACAATGTGTTCACATAAGAGGGATTATTTGAGCGTACTAGAGACTGCACACTAAGGTGTTGCAGGAGGTCATTTTGGCCCCAATAGGATAATCAAAGCCATACTATTTGCAAGATTATGGTGACCCACTCTTCACATGGATGCACATACCTATGTTAAGAGATGTGATGTGTGCCAGAGAATTCACTTTCCTACTCGTAGAGATGAAATGCCACTGAAACCCATGATGGGAGGATGTGCATTCTCCAAGTGGGGTATAGACTTTGTAGGACCCATAAACCCCCTTGCAAAAGGAACACATGCTGAATACATTATTGTAGCAACAAATTATCTTACCAAATGGGTAGAGGCTAAGGCCACAAAAAAGAATGTAGCACACACGACTGTGAAATTCTTATTTGAAAATGTCTTTACAAGATATAGAGCTAGTGAGCAACTGAGGAACTCACTTTCTAAACAAATTCATTGAATATTTGTATAGGATTTTATGGTGATTGTGTACTCAAGTCAAGAAGACTCAAGGACTCGTGCCAACAAGACTATACCTCTATTGCAACACAAGTGCGTATAGTGGGAAATTAACATACATCTAAATGTCAATCCGATCGAACGACCTAACCAAGTGTATGAGGACATGTGCACACATGATGGGAAATGAAGTGGTTCAGTTGATATGTATGAGAAAAGACTAATCCACCTCTCAAGCTCACTGAAAAACTGAAAGTGTCTGCCGCGATACCTCTTACAGCAGTTTTCAAAAAATCAAGGATTTGTCCCAGCTCCAAACTCCGAATATAGTCAATAGGTACTCGTTTCGAAGCTCTCAACAAGATGCATCTATTGGAAGTGGCTTCACTCGATTCTGACAACTCTGCTTCAATTTATGACCAAAATAGTGAATGGTGGGAAACACCCACACTCACGCCACAACTCCTACAAGCTCACACACACACCACAGTAGCTCAAAAATAGTGGGGAGGGGTAGACAACAGTCCTACACACACATTCCAAGCATTACACACACATACAAGATCAAAGAGAAGATGGAAATCTACAAGCAAGAGGCAAATTCGAAATTTTTGAGAGCTCCTTCTTCACAATGGCAAAAAGTCTCTACAAAGAGTGACAAAGTGACTTATATACATGGGCCCTAAGTTTGGTCTTTTCACACAAGAGACCGGCACTTTATTCCAAAAAAGTGAATTTCCTACTAATTTACAAGGGATATTATACAACAAGTTGGGATTATGCATTTAGAGGACTCCTTTATTGCATTTACATGGCTTTGAGGGAATTCTCTAAGACCTCGAAGAAGAAAAATTATGCCCATTAATTTGAAAATTTTGGGGCTCTTCTCTTGTGCTCCTTTGCTCTGCAACAGTGATTCACAAGAAATCTGCACCATATCATTCTCAGGCCAATGGTCAAGTAGAAAGTACTAACAAGATCCTTTGCACGATATTGATGAAACTCATGAACAACAAATGTTCATATTGAAACAAATAGTTAGATCACGCTATTTGGGCATATCGAGTGGCCTACAAGACCGTACTCAATGCAACTCCCTTTCAGATGATTTTTCGTCAGAACGCTGTGCTTCCTTTGGACCTTTTGATACCCACCCTTAGGGTTGCACAAGAACACCAGTGGACCGGCCATGAATTATCATCAAGGATAATGGACTTAGAATGATTAGGAGAGACTAGGCTGAAAGCAGTAGCAGGTATATACACAACAAAGAAGTGTCAGAAAGCCTATTTTGATGCACATGTGAAAGACAAAGGCTTAAAAGAAGGCAATTTAGTCCTAGTGTATACATTGAAACAACATGAACGGAAATTAGAAAAGCGAGGTTATGGACCTATGATCATTAACAGACTCTCGATAAGTGGAGCAGTACAATTAGCCACCCTAGAAGGAGAGATAATGCCTAATTACGTTAATGGCTATAGAGTCAAGCTTTATCAGGAACCTCTTACCGAGGATATGCTTAGACGACTCACGTTAAGGAGGAAGAAAAGAGAATACGCGCAAAAGCTCATGGCAGAAGTTATAGAACACATTAAGCACATGAGGCTAAGAAGACAAAGACTAAGGAGATAACTTTATAACCATCTAGAAACAACACCCAGATACCCCATGGCCATGTTTCAAGCAAATTCAATTACTCATCCTAGCATAGTGGATAGGAGACCATTCATTATAGTCAGGCTAGAGCACGAAAACCCTCGCCATGAGCTTAGGACTTTAATTGATTCGGGTGCTACGACGAGTGCCATTAGATGGTCCCACTATAGGGATTTAGTAATAGAAATGCGGCTAATTGAGGCATATCTCATAGGGCTAGGAGGCATGGAAACCCCTTGCATGGGTGAGGTGGACCTTCCTATCCTCATACACGAAGTGACCATGACAGTGAAGCCCCTAGTGTGCCATGATGATGACCTGATAGAACCCCTAATCCTTGGCCAAGATTGGCTATATGATCACTCAGTGGACCTAAAGCTTAGACAAGGCTCCTTGCAGATTGGAACCTTTGATCAATAGTGAGTGATATCACTTGACTTCCCTAACAACACTCCGCCTGAGGTATGTAACCCTAGCCCCTATGAAATGATTGCTACGAAGGATAGGAAGATATTTGGTCAAATCCATCAACTAAGCATGCTCCTTCCAAAGTCAACCCATTAGAGCTTGGCGATGGATAGTTGCCAGACAAAAGGATGTCAGGAGATCTTCCCTTGGTCTTCCATCAGCGGTCAGGTGGGTAACATCAATAGCCAGGTGGGTTACATCAGCGGTCAGGTGGACTGCATTAGTGGATAGATGGGCATAATAGCCTCCAATATTCCCTCCTCCACACTTACTCCGGACTCGCCTAGATCTTTAGTATAGAATGCCTCACTTCCTAATGGGCAAGTTTTGCAAGTGTTGGACCTCCCTTCTTTTCCAAAGCAGAGTTTTAACCCGACCTCTCACCCTCAACCACAAAGGCATCACCCACGACTGAGGAACTCAAGCCAACGATCATACCTGACGACACAAAGCAGGCAACAGTATCAGCATCTCAAAGCAAGAGGCATGAGACAAGTATGGGTGCCAAAATGATAGAACGCACCAATAGTTTCCAACAATGCAGACAACGATAAGAAGAAATAAAGGCAGAAGTAGAGTCCACATCCAACATCTCCTCGACTTTCTTCTACAAGTACGAACATTCAACATATTTGGATCGCCAAGGAATACTTGATGAATCAAACCACACCCACGTAGATTTGGGTACCTAAACATTGTATTATAGCTCAAAAGTCAAGCCTTGTAATATATAATCCTTTGAAATCTCTTCACCCATCAACACCACAACCACCGAACTCACCTTTTGTACCTCAGCAATAGAATACTACCCACTCATCAACTCTTAGGAAATGATTGCCAAAACGCATCCAGAAGCCACTACATGATCCTTTGTACAACATAACACCCATATCAACTAACCTTCATCCTTTTAATAATTCACTCACCACTAACCCTTGTACAAATTCACCCACACTAACCCACCATCACTTATAATAACTTTTCAGCTCAAGCAATGTATTCATTATTTAAAGCATCTAGGTGTCTAGAGGCCTGCATTATTTTTTGCACACAATCATTCCCTAAACCACCTCACAACACTCGGCTACATAGGTTACACATTATGGAAAGGGATTGCAGTCTCACCTTATTGGGATCATGATTAATTTCCATTCTAATGTGCTAATCATTTGTAGTAGATCTTATCCGCATTCCTATCGCTCATCATGCAGACTGAAGGACCTTCTACGGCTGGCCCCAGTGCCCTGGTAGTCAATTTTGGCAATTTACAGGCTGAACCATATCCTACGTTACAACTGTGAGAGTTTCAGGTATTCCTAGGACCAATGCAAGGACAACTTGAGGTTGACCCATCTATGAGACTAGTAAAGCAAGGGGCATTGGAGAAATTTTATCAAAGGTGAAGGGACACTTAAAGGTATATATATCAAAATGCTTGATCATCAATTTAAGAATTGGTCTAAACATTGGATTTTGACAAGGCTAGCAAGAGCTATCCAAGGGCAATCAAAGCAAGGAAGGTTAAGAACACAAGGCTCGGGAAGCGAGACTTTTTGGGCATCATATCTATCAAAGAAGCTGACTTGAGGTTGGAAGAATACTCAACCCCCTCAGTCAATTATTAGCTTAAGCTAAACGTCTAGCTTTGTGGATTAAATTAGGATGACGATAGGAACACATCAAGAACAAGAGACATAAATTTTTCAAGTCCAAGAGCAAAATAAAAGTGTGCTATACGAAAAAATCTAAAGGAAAGAACTTAAGTCTGATGGAACGAGAACTCAAAAGTACAACAGAAAGTCGACTTCTGATGCATACACTGAGACAAGATGAAGAATCTAAAGGACTTGAAAAACAAAACAAGCAATCAAGAACAAAGAAACATTGACGATCAGAGTGTGTATTGAATGATTGAGAGAGTAAATTCATGAACCTTAGATCGGGAAAGAATATAGGTAAGTCTGATAGAAAAAGCCTTGGGTCATCAAAAGCAAGTGTAGGAACCACTGCACGTTCGTGGGCTCAACAATCGAATAGTTACCCTTACGAGTTGGGCTCAGATACCAGTGAATGGAAAATGTCTTTTAGCATAGAAAGACCAGAAGGAGGGTTAAACATAGAATATTTGGAAAGACCCGAAGGACCCTACAAAGCCCAATTAGAATATGTCTGAACAAACCACTTGGGTGCTCGCATCTATTAGAATGGTTTGCGAAGATCAGTTGTGCAATTGCACAACCCTGGCCAACCCATTGGATTGGAATGTATATTGATGAAATTCGAGAGAGACACATACGTAGACAAAGAAAGAACAATGTACATCATAAGTACTCAACCAAATCATACCAATGCATTTGGTGTAGTTCATCTCGATACGAAAGCAAGAACCAAAGGAAAAGAACCATTAGGAGACGAACCTAGGACACCTAGAAGGAAATCTGTACTGACAAGAGTACAAAACCCTCCCTCACGACAATAGAATCATAGAATTGTTTCTAAATAAGGAAACTGATGAAGCATTTTGGAGGTATCGAATGGAACAACCTAGTGAGGTAGGCTCCATCACGATTTACGAATTCAAGGACCCAGATACACCTGGAAAGGTTGTATACCTAGATGATACTTTAGAATGAGTATTTGTCGTGTCGGATCATGCAAGACTTGTCTACACATGGAGAGGCGAGTTAGTATTCCCCCCATCACAAATAAATGTAAACACTAGCCATGAGGGTGCTAGAACATCCTCGACCCATAGTACTCAAAGAGAAAAGAACAAAGAGAGACTTGAAGTAACTTTCACCCACCTCATAGGGAGGGATAGACCAACCATGGATACTGATAGATTGGAAATAGAAAGGGAACCTAGGATACAAGGTGGTAGAGATGAATTTCCTCTACCTAGACCACGTGAACACCTGAGGATACTCAGACCCACTCAATTAGTAACTTCAATGAAAAATTACTTTGACGGGATAGGAGATCCCTATGACCATGGTGTGGAATTTAAGCAAGTGCTGCACGAAGAGCAAGTAGAAGACATGTTCATGCAATATAATGCGTTTGGACTCTTTAAAGAATACGGCTTTAACTTGGTTCAAACCATTACAACAAAGGCAATTTAGAGATATTCATCACTTGTTAGACTCATTCATCATGGAATTCTCTAAAAGTGGAATCAGACATGATACTTCTTTATTAATTCACAGCTTCAAACATACCCCTCAGGAAACAGTCCGACTTGCAGGACATAGGTTTAGACAATATGTTGAGAGATGTTCGATGCAAGAACTTCCCTCATAGGCCAACCAAGTGTCTTTATTTTTAGATGACCTCTTTAACTCTAAACTACATTCCTATGTGTACTTAAACGAACTTAGAACACCAGAGCAATGTGTAAGAATATGTATAGACATTGAGGACAATTTAGGAGATGAATTAGAACTTTTGAAGGTTTATCAAGACTCAGATAGGTCATCTCAATCATCCTCAAAACATTCTAGCTCGATAGAAGACCTAGCAAAAAAAGTGGCCCAGAAACTAGGAGTTTCTAGTAAACACATGCCTAGGTTAACAACAAATAAGCGTTGTTACACTTGTGGGGATGATCATATGGCAAATGTGTGTCCCAATGTTACACAACTGCAAGCCAACCCTAGTGGCCAATACTATACGATTGAGAGACGATACACAAATCACACAGCCAAGGATTGCCCATACAACAAACAAGTGGTATGACAGAACTACCCGCAAGCACACCCCCAATCAGGTAGGTATCAAGGTCAATACAATGCTCCACCTCATTACTATAGGCCTCCACAAAACTATCCTTATTAGGCTCAACAAAGCCCACAACTTGTTTTAGCTCAGCAGCAACCCCCACCACCGAATGTCATCTCAATCAAATATGCTGTTGCAGAAGAAAACCTCAATAGGGCTTTAGTGCCTTCTTCACCCCTAATTCTAATAGTTTTGACTCTACCCATTTAGATAGCCCACCCGCATATTATACTGAGTAACTAGAACATATGGAAACATATCAATATGATAGTCGACCATTCGGACCTAGTTGGGAGCCCGATTATGCCAATGTCATGTATACGAACCCTAATCCGCGACCCTAGTTAAGATAGTAGAGACCACAAGGCCCTAAAGGACCATGATTTAGGTGCCAAGGGGATCATTTCATTAAGGATTGCCCACATCCTCTTATAGCGGGACAATCCCAATACTATAACATACAAGGTTCATGTGTCGAGTGTGGTAAAGAGCATGTCATCAGAGATTGTCCTAAGAACCCTGCTAATGCCTCAAAAGTGACACCCATTAATGTGATAGGTATTGTGCATAACTCAGATGGATCCAACCCTACATATGTGCGTATTCAAGCTATAACAAGAGCCTAGGTGCTCTTATGGAATCAACAGCTTAATCCTAAAAAAGTAGCGGGAACTAGTGAGGTTTGAGAGTCTAGTAGTAAAAAGAAAAATCTTGGAAAGATTCCAGAGAAAGAATTAAGAGAAAGTGGAGTAAAAAGATAACTGATTTGGAAGGAAGTCTATAGGAATCTAGAGCCAAAATCCTAGAATTTACTTCTCAAGAATCTAATCGGGAGAACCTAGATCAGAGATCAAGATCAGTTCTAGCTGAACCCATATCAAAAGATCTAGACATGATGTTTCATGCATATCAGGGGAGATTAAAAGAAGGACCCCAGATAGTTGAATTGAGTAAGAACCATTCAAGAGCAGACTTAGAAATTGAGAGGAATAAACTTTGCATGAAGATGATAGAATTAGCACAAGCTATGTTCCAAGCCTCTCGTTATATTAATTGGAACAACATGGAAAAACCTGAATTACACTTTCAAGGACTCTTGGAGAGGTTAGAATACTTGGTCAATAGCAATGAGAAGAAGAAATTGCAAGGGAGCCCTAATGTCTCTGAGGCACAGGAACGGAATGCACCATCCCTATCTCAAGGACCAAATACAGAGGTTGAAGACAACCTGTCTTCCATACACAAATATTCACACGAATTTTTAAGAGAAATCCAAGAAGAGAAGTGGAGAAAAGAGCAAGAAACCCATCCTCCTATTCAAGAGATAGATGACTTGCAAAAACAATTTCCCCAAGACATCCCCTCTATCTATGAAGAAGTAGAGGAAGAGCAACTGAGTGAACAAATGGATTTTGAATCCAATTCTTTGAAAGAATTACCTCAGTTCACAGGACCTTGGGAACCAAAGTCTATTAAAGCACCCACTATAATAATGAGGAATGGAGAATCACTAATCCCTAGAAACAGGGAAGTAATCAAGAACACTAAAGTACAGAATTGTGGAATCAGATAGCAAACCAATTCACTGAGCTTGCTATTGCTCCCTCTCAGATAGGATCACACAAGAAGGTACAAGAGATACCCATAGAACAAATTGGAGATGTGAGCGAGGGAGAGGAAGGTAACACTTATCTTTCAATAACCCACAAGGGCTACACTACCAAAGCCATCTTAGATTCAGGAGTTGGAGTAGCCATCGCTACCACTACTTTATGGAAACATTGGGGTAAGCCGACATTGAGACCCAGCAGGATGAAGCTACAAATGGCGAACAGACATATAAAAAAACCATTAGGCTTACTTGAAGGCATATCTCTCACCACTTGTGGTGTGGAGTTTGAACATACTTTCGCCATTTGTAATTTTTTGGGAAAAATCATGGTTACGAGATGATTTTAGGATGACCATTCATGCGTTAGTTGCAAATGTGCATGTTGTGGTAAATAAAAAAAATGTAGCTATGTCCGTAACTTTAAAATAAAGGAAAAATTTATTAGAGATGGATTGTGGAAGTATTCATGAGGGGATTGCTTAGTGCAATGCATGGGTATCACACAATTGTGTCTGATGTGCGGCCTTGTAGGATGGCCCTATGAATGCAACTTTAGATGCATTTATTGAAAAAAGATGCAAGTATTAAGAGATATTCCCAAGGATTATCCAACAAAGAGGATGCCTAATCTACAGGAATGGAACTTTATCACTCTCTTTTTACAAAAAAAAATATTGAACTTGCGTTAAAAGGCATATGATGTGAGTAGCATTTGGCAATTTGCATATATGAGATGGTCGTTGCAAAACGTGCTTGAGACCAGCTATTTCTTTCTTGGACACTCTAATAGACTTCCTAATCTATCGATTGATGCATAAATATGACCATAGAATGAGGACTCAACCACTTTGATTCTAATCCACTCTTTGAAAGGGAAACTTTACTTGAGAACAACTCTTTTGGAAAAGTAGCAATTAGTTGAGAACCATCCTTTTCTGAATCAACTCACACCACACTTTTGTGGATTGATTCTCCACAACCCTTTATCTAGAAAGGTTCTAGTTAGAAAGAACGGTCCATAATGCTTTGGCTCATGGAGCTCTTGGGAAAGACCTTGATACTTGTAGGTTTTGAACTCAAGACTTCTTCCTTGCCTCCCTTAAAACTTATCCACTGAGCAAGTTGGATTCCTTATCTTATAGATCATAATAACCTATGCTTAAGTTTAGTCTCAAGATCTTTGGCCATACACATGAGTGACCAAATGGTGTTGGATTTCAGATCTATCTAAACCAACCAGACACTCAGATCATAGAATTACTTTATTACATTCTGGCCCCCTTGGGAAGTATGTTCATCCTCAAAAACATAGCTATATAAACCATCAAGCCTCATGTTCCAACCTAAAAGCACATGTTTCATCTTTGTGGTGGGACCCTGCCCAAATGATTCAAAACACCATTGAGCTTTGAACTTGATAAGTTGATCTATGTGAAAAGTAGGGAATGCATAATAAGGGTGGATAAAAAAAACATCCCTTGCCAATTCACTATTTTCACTATGTGCTATCTAGGCACTAACATGTGAAATGGGTGGATTAAAATGATTAGTCCATTTCTAGGCATCAATGGTGCATGGACTTAGTAGCTAAAGTGGGATTGTTATCCCTAACAAGATTGTGAGAACTCTTGATTCACTTGAATTTGATTTGGAAAACTAGAAGTCTTGTTGTCCCAAACATCTAACTTGGATGTTTGTGCTATGGTTCACTTGATTTTTTTCACCTGATAGGAGGACTAATTTTTCCTAATGGGCTTGAAAATATTACGTGAAATGTAGGAAAAAGTTTGCCATTTACTATTGGTCAACATTACTTTAAACTGAACAAGCCAAATCCAAAATGAAAATTGTCCAACTTAGGACAACGTACTAAACTTTATGAAATTCATTAGAGTTCTGCTATGTAACTTGAAGCAAATGCAAATGAATAAGTCAAATTAGTCTTAGGATCTTTTGAAGATTGAATAGGTTCTTCTACATAACATCTATATGGGATGTTCAATTTAGTTACATAGTTCCAATCAGCTAACCTTGAACTTTTGTGAAAAGAATCATATGCTCTATTAGAGTCAAATCCAAAAGATTTGGAAAGCAAATAGAAAGAACTAAAACTCTCTACAACCAATTCAAACTTCTAAGATACTTGAATGCGTTGTGAACTTCATTTTTTCAAATATATGTTTCAACAAGGTATTGAAGCATTTTATTTATCTTTAAGAGAAAGAAACTAATTTCAAAAAAAGATTCATGGAGTAAAACTAAACATCATCCAACCACAAGATACTAATGTGGTATCCAACATCAGTGTCTCAACCCACTAACATTCTAGTGATGATATTTTTACTCAAAATAATGCTTCACTTAAGAATAATTTAATCCCTTTATTCAATCTTTATGATTGCATATTGGGAATGCAATTCTTATGCATTGGTTGAAAGGATTATTTCAAAGTCCTATTTCTTCAAAATTTATCAAATATTTCTAGACCAAAAACACTTTATCTTGAAGTGTTCCATAATTCAAATAAGAACATGCTCTACCATATTTGAACTATAACTGAAGTTCTTGGAAGTTAACTACTTCATGATCTTCTTACTACTTGACCTTGAAGTGTCTTGTAAAACACTTTTTCTGAAAGTGTCTTGTAAGATCATGCTTTTATCCTCCTTGAATTTAAACTTCTCCTTCAAAGTTTTAATTCCCTTGATCCAATCGTACTTCAAGCATTCATTCTAAGCCTAAAATATACTTATCATCCCATGGTCGGATGTCCCATACCATCTTTCCTACATCAATCTGAGTATAAAATCTAGTGTCCCATACCACCCTATTTATATTCACATTGATGTGTAAGTGATGCTTATCCTAACATCCAAACATATCTTTATAGAATACCTTCTAAGTTAAATTCTTTAAAAGAATTTTCAAGTTCTAATGCATTACCTATAACTTGATTTCTAGGTTTTTATTCCTTCATAGAATCATTTCACAATCTCATGCTTTGCCTCGAAAACTTGAAAACCTATTGATGGAACATCAATCCTTCTTTTCTAGAGTTTTTAAAAAGAAAAATAAATATAATTCCAAGTTCTTGAATTTGTAAAATTCAAGTTCTATTGGTTATAATCAACCAAGTTGTAGTGACGCTTCTTATCTTTAGATTCCTTTCTTATTGAAGCTTTAAGTAGCTACCATGGGGATTTTACAGGAATATCTCTACTACTTAAGTCTAAGCATCAACTCATGATTTTGGATTTCAACTTTAAGAAATCCCTTTAAGGATAGGTAAAATTTCCATTCTACCTTCTAGAGACTTAACTACCATCATCATGGTTGTACACTACATACTTGGAACAACTAGCTCTTTGTGTAACTTGGGATAAGTGTAACTTTGGCATGTGTAATTTTTGTGGTTTAAAACCACCTTTAGGTTTAGGGATCCCATATTTTTTAAATTGTAGCATGTGAGAAAGTCGTTTTCTAGACAAATTCTATCATATACAAATGGTTGGTGCTCCCTATAAAGGTGCAAAATATGGGTAGTTAACCCAGTTCTCTAATTTAATTGCAAATTCTTGTCATGATCTTCACCTTAGTAAAAGTCCATAGCATGTGTTATTCGAGCATGGGACCACATGCATAACATTTTGCAATATGTCTCCAATAGTTTTTTTTCCTACCAGTCAGGTTAAAAGATAGTACTTCTCCTTGCTATTGCTAGTAAGTCTTGAGGTTTTAATTGAGTTGCAAATTTAGGAGCCTTTCCAATAATCATTGTCACCTTTGCATTGTAATATGGATCACAAAATATGGTCTGTATTGCAACTTGAAGGTAGTGACAAGCCATCTCTATGCCAGGTTTTGAAAATATCCAGTACTTCTTCCATATTTTCCATGGCTAATATTTTTACTTCCACTTGTTCATCATGTGATATGCCAATTTCCTCAACTTGCTTGAGCCATGGTGATTTTGGTGCCTTAAACATGTCTTTCTTTTTGTCAATAATGCGACCTCTTGGTGCTAGCTGAGGTTCTTATTCTTCTTTGAAAGTTTGTTCTACTGGAATCGAAATCTGCTCACTGGAATCGAAATCTGCTCATCCATCATGTATTGCTAAGTGTGGAGCTCTTCATAGATCTACTATAATAAGAAGGACACATTAGTATTTTCTAAGAAACTCAGTGAGACATTATTCCCTTCACAATACCAACATGTCTCCCTATATCCGTATGTATGGTGTAAGTGATGTGTAAGTGAGGGATGTGTGGTAATATGAGAATGTGGGTTAGTACCATGTCTATATGCATACTCTAGAAAATGTAGTACCTCAACATGCTCCTAGTAATGAACATATATATTACAAGGTTGATTATATTACAAGGTTGGTTATATTACAAGGTTGGTTATATTACAAGGTTTGACTTTCCAAAGCTCTTTTATGGAATTGCAAGCTTTGACTTTGGGTTTATACATTGTACTTGATGATGACTTAGCTTGGGAGTGGGACTTTTTAGGTACCCATTTCCAAGTTCTAGGAATACTTTGCTATATTGATCATTGTACAAAGAACACATTGATCAATATGTGCAACCAACTTCAAGAAGCTTCCTAGAGAATGGTCAATAGAGAAACCCCTTAGTTGGTCAGGTAGAAGAAAAGAATACTACCCTCAAGATCTTTCTTCCTTTGAATAAAGAGATTTAATCATATGAGAATGAAATCCAAGATTAATTTTGATTTATGAACCGACTGAGAAGCCTACACATGATCTACCCCTTTGCTTGCTTCTATAAGAGAAGTCCATCATCTTGGTGGTGAACCATTCTACAAGAGAAGGCCAATGTCACTTTAGCACAATTTCAAGTACCAATGTGAGGAGCTTCACCTCATAAATTTCAATCCGTGGAGACGTGAGGATTGGTATGAAGACCGTGAGCAAGTGATGGCACAAGTGTGTGAGTGAAAGCACACAAGCATGCACACACATACACACATGCACACAAGGTAAGAGCAAAGAGTGGAACAATGGAATATCTTTGATTACATAAGAACTCTCTTACAAAAGCTCAAATCTACCGCAAGTTAACCCCAAAAAATGAGCTCTCTAGCCCTTTTTATAGTTTTTTGAGTGGTTTTGGCCCTGTCCAGACCTAGTGTCTGGCCTAGTTAAAAATAAGGTTCTAGGGCTTATTTGAGGGCTCAAATGGAGTCTACAAATTATGAAAATTGGTAGGATGATACTTCTAATACTCCTCAAGCTCAAGGACTCCTTGGCTTGAGCAAAATGGAGTTGCAAAAATCGAAAATGGTATTTACAATGGTTTTCAGGGATAGAAGTCACTATTTTTATAGGGATTTCTTCTAAAAATTTGACATGTGTTTCTTGGAGCTCCCTAGATGCTCCTTCTTCTTGTGTGTCCACTTCCTTGATGCGCTTCCATGCTTGTGCTCGACCTTGAGTGTCAACACTCCCCCCCTCTAGAGTTTGTCATCCCTAACAGACCCTTGCTGGAGTGGTTGTTCCATGTAGTACTCTGAGAGGTAGTGTCTGTCATGTATCAACAGGAGTGGTCCATCTTCCAAATGTAGCTTGTTCTAGTTCTTCACTTTTCCACTACTAGCCTATGCGAGAGTTGGTCCCCTTGTAGGTACTTTTTTCTTGGGCTTGAGCTGGATGGTGTATTTTTGTGCTTTCAAATTTTTCTAGTTGCTCAAAAGAGGTTGTCAATATTGAACTTGAGCGGTTGTCAACATTGAATGACTTCGTAGGTACTGATGTTGTACTCTTAATGTCCTTTAGAGCTTTTGAACATGAGTTTTAGAGTAGGATGCCAAGTACTTTTGACCCATAATGACTGATGGGCAAGTGCATTAGTGCATGGGTTGAACAAAATATGTGCCTTGCGCATGGCCTTGTAATGTGGCCCTATGTATGCATACTTGGAAAATGCATGGGAAGAAGTATGGTGCAAGAAATTGGGTCTTGAGCTAAGTGTTTGGGGTATGTTGACAAAGAGGTTTCCTATCTTTACCTTTCCTCTCCTTGGCTTCTTTGTTGAGACCTGTTGCATGGTGGAGAGCATAGGCCTTTGTGCATGTAGGAGTACTTTGGGAACCCACATATGTGATCGTCCTTGTTGAGCTGCAGCTAATTTTTTTGGTACCCAAATTTGTCGAAGACCTTGTGGTTGAGCTTGTCCTAGTTGCTTGGTTCTTCTTTTGGTATGCTTGGCCCGCTTGGATGGAAATTGTTGTGGCAAAGATAGTGTTTGATCTCCTTTTCGTACCCAGGTCTGCTTCATGCTTGGAGCTTCTTTCTTCTTGAATTCTATCTGTCTATTTGATATAGTGGTTCTCTTGGGCTGTTTTAATTGCTTCTTTGGTTGAGTTGTTGTGACTACCTTAGTCTTTGCACAAGAGGAGGAGTCCGCTTGTCTTTGAGCCGGTTCTTCCATGATTGAGTTGTTATGGAACATAGAGCTATTGACACATACAACATCTTTTTTCCTAAGATTAGTCCGAGAAGAACTAAGAGAATGTGTGACATCTTGATTTGTGAGCATGTAATTCTCTAATTCTAATGTGATGCATTGTTCCTATACCCAAACTTGAAGAAGTTGACTTCTTAGGTTCAAGTTGACTGCATGGTCGTAAATCCAATCTTGACCCAAGACAAGTGGCTCTGTAAGGTCCTCATCATGACACACTAGCATTTTTACTTTCATTGGAACATCTTGAAGGTAGATGGGAAGTTCCACCTCGCCCAAAAAAGGGGTTTCCACACCTCCCAAACCTATGAGATAGGCTTCTATTGGCTTGATGTTCAAGTGTAGGTCTTGGCAGTATGAAAGTCTAACTGCACTAGTTGTTGCACGTGAGTCAACCAAGTCTCTCACAGTCCTTACACTCTTTCCTTGTCCTACCTCCACAGTCACAAAGGGGCGTCGATCGATTATGCAAGAAGTAATTATGCCCGATCTGTGGCACATGTCCATGTGATATTTTGGGGTTTCGGGTTGACATCTAGGCCTAGTTGCCTTAACTTATTTTGCCTAATGCACTCTCTAGCCTCTCCTTGTGCTTCTTCTCTTACCCTCAACTCTTCTTCTTTTTGCTTCTTAGCACTGTTGAGTCTCATTAACATATCCTCGGTATGAGGTTCTTGATACAGCTTGACTCAACATCCACTAATATAGTTTGGCAAGATATCACCTTCTAAATTGGCCAATTGAAACGCACTGCTAGTGGAAATTCGATTAATGATCATGGGTCCATATCCTCTTTTTTCAAATTTTGAGCATGTTGCTTTAGTGTATAATCCAGCTCTAGATCTCCTTCTCTCAATCCTTTATCCTTTATATGGGCATCAAAGTATGCCTTTTGCCGTTTCTTTGCAGCATAGATGCTTGCTACCGCTCGTAGCCTTGTCTCACCTAAGCATTCTAGATCAAAGATCCTAGAGGACAATTCATGTCCATTCCACTCATGCTCTTGTGCTACTTTTAAGGCCAGGATTAGGAAGTCCAATGGTAGCACAACATTCTGTCCAAAGACCATCTGAAATGGGGTGGCATTGAGTAACATTTTGTAGGCAACTCGATAAGCCCAAACAGCATGATGAAGCTGTTTGTCCCAATCAGAGCGTTTATTGTTTACTAGTTTTGTTAGTACATTACATAGGATCTTATTTGTGCTCTCGGCTTGTTTGTTAGCTTGTGGATGATAGGGGCAAACTTCTTATGTATCACCATGAATTCTTGGAGAAGGTGTTCAATGACTTACTAACTCTATTGGTAACCCATATCGGGTAAACACATTCTCAAATAAGAACTTAGCCATTGTTTGAGCATCATTCTTTGTCATAGCATTTACTTCCACCCACTTTGTAAGGTAATTGGTGGCTACAATAATGTATTCGGCATATAAGTTTCTAGCAGGGGGGTTAATAGGACCTACAAAGTCGATACCCCACTTCGAGAATGCGCGTCCTCCCATCATTGGTCTCAAAGGCATCTCATCTTTTCTCACTGGATATTGGGCAAGTTGGCATGTGTCACATTTCTTCACATAAGCATGTGCATCCATGTTGACCTAAGCACGAGCTTAGGGACTTGCGGAGAAAGAGACTATACCTCAATCCCCTCTCAAGTGCATATAGTGGGGATGCACGCTTTTAATTTATCAATCCGAAGAGTATACTAACCTAGCCGAGTGTATGAAGACATGCAATCGCGTAATGGTCAATGCAAATGAATTACTCAAGAGTGGAAATGAGGTAAATTACTTATCCTAACAAGCTTCAACTGTAGGTCAAGACGAAACGATACTTGGTGCAGCAGCCGTCAGTATTATGGACTTTTCTCCTAGTTCCGAGCTTCAAACATAGCGAATAGCATATGCGTTTCGAAGCTCTCGAGAAGACGCATCCAATGGCAGTGGTTTCACTCAATTCCGATGCTCCTGCTTCAAGTTATGACAGAAATACTGAATCGCGAAAATACTTTCTTATGCTTCAGCACTTCCTCCACCTCGCACACACCTTTCCTACAGCAAAGAAACACTCTCAAGGATAGACAACACTCACAAGCACTCTTTCCAAGCACTACACATGCATACAAGTTCACGAAGAAGAAGATGAAGAGGGAAGAAGACACAAATTCGAATTTCTGTGCTCTCTATTCTCACAATGGCAAAAAGTCTTTTACAAAGAGTCACATTTGACTTATATACTAGTGCCCTAAAAATGGTCCTTTCACACAAGTGACCGGCACTTTATTCACTAAGAGCTAATTTCCTACTATTTTACATGGGTAAGCTTCTACTCTTCTGTGGGAATGCATCTAGAGGACTCCTCTAGTGCCTTTACAAAGGGAAATATATTACAAAAATGAATATGTTACAAAAATATGTGGTCCAAATCGGAAAAATTTTGGGGCCCATCTTTTTCTCTGCTTTGTGCGCTCTTTGGCTCTGCAACACTCTCCCCCTCTTCGCCTCTGTCGTCCCTTGACAGACTTTGCTTCACGCACGCACCTTTGACAGACTTTGCTTCGCGCACGCGCCCTGTGGTCAGTGTTGTCTGATTCTTGATCTTGCATTACGTTTTAGAGGCGCTCTGATTTGTCCTGGTTGCACACGTTGGACCTGGTTGATTCGGTTTGCCACGCACGCCATTAGTGCACATATGCGGATGTAGCTCGTAAGCCTTGATCTGAAACCTCTGTCACTCAAGAGGTTGAAGCATCCACATAGGTGATACATGTTGGCCCTGATTCCTTCTTCCGGCTACGTGCTTTTCCTTGGTGTGTGCGCCCCTGCGGGGCTTCCTGCAGAGATGCATCTTCAGATTTGTCTTTTAGTGAAGCTGTTTCTTTCGTTGCTTTCTTTTTTTCCTCTTCTTACTCGTCTCGCCCTCGACACTGCCCCCCTCCTGAACTCTGTCGTCCCCGACAGGCTTTGATAAGCGCCGGGCATATGTTCTGTATACTTGTTGCTCTGTATCATTTAGCAGATTGGCTTCACGTATCATGATCTGTTTCCATTGTTCAGCTTTTACTCCATCGTTGGGCGGTTGTCGGTGATCTGCGAAGAAGCTTAATTCGTATGCCACAAGTCTGGCATTCAGATTGGATGACATCTTCAAAAATATCTCTGAATCTATTTCAAAAAATCCTGTAAAAAATGCTTCTTCAAATGTTTGCATATACGGACTTGGCAAAAACATGAGTTTGGAATAGTATGCCATTATTGTGGGGCGGCTCGGCATTACTGATAGATCGAAAATAAGTATATCGGTGCCTTGATTAATGCCGATGAATTTCAGAAATGTATATGCCGCATGTTTGAAGACCTTCAAAACTGTAAGTAGCATACTAAGTATTTTATTTGTCATTTTAACTGCTAAGTCTGGTACTGTCGCATAGTTTTGTAGCCAAAATTCTATTGTTTTGATCATATAATCCTCTGTTGGCAAATAGTTATGTGGCGGGCTAGGTAACATAGGATAATTTAGCCACTGTTTATTAATAGTGCCGCTGCGTTGTAAATCCAAGAATTCTGTTGTATCCCTTCTGCGTGGTATTGGACAAAACGAAGGGTTTACCTGTAATAAATAAGGTGCAGCTTGCCAATGTACCCGTAGTGTGGGATGTTTCTCCAAAAATTTTCTCCTCCACACCGGTTGTGCAGCTTCGAACTCTGCTTGAGTGTACATGAATGTGTCATTCTTGAAATTGAGCTGCTCGTCTGGACTTTTTTGTGTAACCTTCTTTATATATTGCCTTGCTTTCTCTTTCAACAATCCATATGGAATGTTGAAAGGCTTTATGATCTTTTCCAAGTCTTTACCTTTGATTTTGGCTTCCTTCATGACCTTAATGACTTCATTCTCAAAATTTTCCGTCAATCGGGACACCACTAGTGCCCGTTCCTTCTGACTTATTTCTGCAGTGTATGGCATTGGATGATCATCATGCATATCCGCCATCTGCTCATGTATTGGAGAATGATAGATCGGTTGAGATAGAGGACTTACCTCTACCTCGTCAGTAGGATGTTCTTTTTCTGGCACTACTGATGTCCCGATCGGTTCTTTGTCTTTCTTCTTATTCTTTAGTTCCTCAATGCATTCATCTTTTTCCTTTATCTGTTGTATGGCTTCACCGAGTTTTTCTTTGGTTGCTAGAAGCTCCTTACCTAGGTCAGCTACGTGATCCATGTTTTCACTATAGCTCTGTACCAGTTTTGCCTGTGCCGTGCTCAGCTGCCTTTTGAGCTCACTTATTTCTTGATTGTGCCGCCGTTCTGATTCTTCTTGTACTTCTTTAGCTTGTCGTAGCAACTTGGCATACTCTGCTATCTGTTCTTTTAATTCCTGTTCTTTAGTTTCTGAGGGGCCCTGTTGTATCAGTGGTTGATCATATAATAAAGATTTCATTAATTCTTTATTCCTATCGCGCAGGCTGTCATTCTCTTTGAGATATAGCTTGAGTTGTTGCTCTAATAGCACGCTTCGCATCTTCATTTTTTCTTTCTCAGCCTCGCTTGCTTTGTGTAATTGTTGCAACTCTTCTAGCTGTGTAAGCAGTTTCTGATTTTGGGCGATGGTTGCATCATATTGTGTCTTGATTGCTAGCACTTCAGTATTTTTGTTTGCCACTTCTGTTTGTGCTGCAATTAGCTGTGCTGATAGCTGTTCACTCATGAGTTGAAACTGATTTTTTTCTCTTCTTGCTTGATCATATTCAGCATCTATATCCATCATTTGCTGCTGAGTGTCCATGGCCGTTTGAATCATTTGTTTTACTACCGGTTTTAACTGCGTGACATCTACATTAAGCCAGGTTTTAGGTATTGTTGGTTCTTCTCCGGTAGTCATGTCTTTGCCTTGAGCAATGTGTAATGTTGTATCATGGGGCTGCCTGATCTGAAGCTGGATCCTTGGCTCAGCCCCCATGTCTTCGTTATGTCCTTGAGGTGTGTCATCAGGCACCTCGATTATGGTTTGTTCTTTTTGTTGGAGCTCTCCCGTTTCCTTATTCACTGGGGTTTGTTCTTCCTCTTTAATAGGTGCTTTGACATGTGTAACCCTAGTAGTCGTATCTTCCTTGATGCTTATTTTTGTAGTGTCATTCAACTGAATGACGTGCTCCTGTTCCTTAGCATCATCCACCTTCTTTTCTTTTTCCTTTTGGTTGTCCGGTGTCACTTCCATTTGATTGATTTCTGGTCCTTCTTCTTCATAAGTTTCTGTCCTGATATCAGTATCTAGCGTGTCTTTCTCAGGACTGGATTCCGTATTCGTACTAGAGTCGTCAATGCCCAATTCTTTATATCTTCCAGGCTGTTTGGGAGTTTTTTCTGTACTCTGTTTTGATTTTACTTGACTCGCTTGTCGATAATGATGTCCTTGGACATTTAGATTCACCTGCCCTTGCATATATTGGTGAGTCTCCTCTAGGGCAGCAGACAAATCTCTTTTTGAAATCGGCATTTGAGCCGTCGTGATCTTAGGCAAGAGATGCGTTCTCTTAGACTGGGGTGTTGCTTGAGCTTCCTCTTCCCGTAAGCGTTTCGTACCCCTCATGGGTTTCTGTGTGCTGGTTCCATCCTCTTCAACCGCAATTACTGCTTTCTTCTTTTTAGGGACCGAAGCGGATTTTGCATACCTTGCTAGCCCTTCTGAGGTCGGCATCTCCCGTAAGCAGTGTTTCATGTCGAGAGCTTCATATATCAATAAAGTTAAAGCTGAACCACCGTTCAGGAACTTCTTTTGCCCCCATTTCTTCTGAGCTTCAAACAATCGTTCTTGTACGTAACCTGTGAGATTCACTTTGTTTCCTATCTGTCTCATGGCATGCGATAGGAGTTGTACTACAATCTTTTGTGGTGCAGTGTATCTGTTCATGCCAGGAAAACAAAAGTGTTGATGTACCAAACGTACTGCATCTTCAATATCTATTCTGTTAATCTCCAGGAATGATCTTTTCTTGGGGTCATGGCATTCCTCTTTGACATTGGTAATTCCTTCTTGATTCCATCCAAAGGCTTTATTGATCAATTCATGAGTGAATTGAATTGTCTTCCATGTGCCCACCTTGTCCAAAACCTTTGCTTCTGGAACAGAAATCTTCGTAGCAGCAGGCTGCATGGTATTCATTACTTGCGTACATCTTTGGAAGTCTGGTACGCATATAGGTATTTTCAAAAATGCTTCAATTCCAGCTTGAGTCCATACTTCCTCGATATGTGGTAACCCTTGTATTATGGTCTTGAAATCTTGTGACATGATAGGGAAATAGTGATCCCTGTCCATAATCTTGATGGTTGCCATAAAGAGAAGTTCCGAGATAGGTTGGTCATCTCGAAACCAATGTCCTCTGACCTTGGTTATTGACCCCAATGGAAGAAGTAGTTCCTCTTCCTGCTGTGTAGCTTCTGAGTCAGAAGATGTCATCTGCACTCAATATAGAGGGTGAATTAGTATCCATATGTTTTTTTTTTTTTCAGAAATCCTCCTCCATATGTTGATTAATAATTCGATGTTGCTCCGAGTGCATGGTGCCGTCCCTTTCCCGTGGGTGTGAGAAAGGTAATACCTGAATTTTTTCATGTATTTTTATATTTCTTGCTTAAAAGAAAACATAAAAGTTAGTACATAGCCGAAGCGGTTAGTGAATTTTTTGGAGTAATATTTTAAGTATGTACAAGTGCTCTCCTATTTCCAAAGGGAAAATGTGCGTGACTATCCGAAAGTAGAAGAAAGACGTGCCGAATGCTTGGCCTTGTAATGTGGCCCTATCATGCATACTTTGGTTCTCGACAATTCTTCATGTGTGCAATTGGAAGTAGTTGCTTGATGTATGCGGCTTGTCTTGTCTTTCGGCATCCAAACTTGCTTCACTTGGATTAATTGTACTGTATTTTCCACCTTTTTGATGAATGTGGTTCTTCTTCGGTAGTATGTCTGCTGATTCTGTTTTGGGAATCTCAAGTTGGTTTGCATTGCATCTGTAGATTCCTTCTTCCTCCAATATGTCCTTTTTCTCGTCTGATGTGTCTGTTGACCATGTTGAGTATGATAGCCCTTCTGAGGATGTTCCTTGTTTGGGATGGTCGTCCTTGAAGTACATGACTTTGGGATCCATATTTTTGTTCGATCAGGTTGTGCAGCTATCAGTTTTTTTGGGATCCACCTGCTATTGAGTCGTGGTTGACTGAAGTGTTCGCAACTCGTTGTCTTCTTATTCGATTGGATATGCTGATGTCGAAGACTTTTCTGTTGCTGACGATAGGCCTTCTTTTGATCCTCCCTTATCCAAGCTAGTGTAGAATGTGGAATAGGGTACACTTTCACAAGTGTAGACTTCAATTCTTGCAGAGGAATATTCTCTCTGGTGCCTTGTGGTTCACTGGGCTTGATTTCATGTTCTTGTGCACTCTTGTGACTCTCTATACTCAAAGATGGAGTGCACACAGGACTCACGGTATTTTCACATGAAGTACTTGACGATGGGGTTCCTATATTGCTAGTGAACATACAATCATGACTTTGTTCATTTGGAAGAACTTCTGGCTCTATAATAGCGGCTTTGTGTGGTCGTTCGTCAAGCAAACTATATACCTCACGAGGTCCAATTCTGGCAGATATGTAACCTAAAGCCAATTGAATGGTTACCTCATATTCATAGATCCAATTTTGTCCTAACACCACATCTTCAAGCAGATCCTGGTCCTGACACACTAAAAGTCTCTGCTCCATTGTGTTGTTCCCCATATGTAAAGGTAAAGTTATCTCACCTATGCATTGAGTAACTTTTCCTCCTATTCCAATTAGCTGTGCCTTCGATGGGCGTATCTCCTCTTTAAGTTTCTGAGACAAAGAAAATCTAATGCAGCTTATGGCTGCTCCTGTGTCTATGAGAGCATCCACTAAGTGGTACTCTTTTCGTCCTGCTCCCAGATTCAAATAAGGCTGTCTTCTTTGTTGTCCTGAGTTTTCAGTGGCTCTAAAATTAGCCATTGGGATGAGTTCTTCTCCTAATCGATATCTCTCGTCCCTTTCTCTCATCCACTCTTTCCGTTTTCTGATACGTTCTAGGGCTTCTTGTCTGGCTTCTTCTCGTATGCGTTCTTCTTCCTTTTTCCTACTTTGAGCTCCTAATAGTCGTGCTAGCATTTGATCCGTCAACGGCTCCATGAATCTTTTCACTCTGCAACCACTGATGTAGTTGGGAAGAATATCTCCGTCCAGTGTGGCGAGATTGACTGCATCACTAGTAGAGATTCGATTTATAATCATGGGTCCATATCCGCGTTTTTGAAGCTTCTTTGCATGTTGTTTGAGGGTGTACACTAGGACTAAGTCACCTTCTTTTAGTCCCTTGTCTTTTATATGTGCATCATAATAAGCCTTTTGTCTCCGTTTGGCTGCATAAATGCCCGCTACCGCTTGCAATCTAGTCTCGTGCAGCTTTTCAATTTGATCTAATTGCTGAGATAATTCATGACCGTTCCACTCATATTGCTGGGCCACTTTCAAGGTAGGTACTAAGAAGTCAATTGGCAAAATGGCATTCTGCCCATACACTAGGTTGAAAGGTATAGTTCCAATGGCCGTTTTATATGCCACACGGAAGGCCCAAATTGCGTGATGCAATTGTTTGTCCCAATCTGACCTTCCATTATTGACAATCTTTGTCAATACAGTACATAGTACCTTGTTGGAACTTTCAGCTTGTCCATTAGCTTGAGGGTGGTATGGGGCTGATTTTTTATGAATCACCAGAAAATCATTCATTAGTGACTCAATGACCTCGTTTAAGAAATGTGTTCCTCGATCACTCACTATCTCGATTGGTAGTCCAAAGCGTGTGAATATGTGCTCAAAGAGAAATTTTGCTGTGGTTTGCGCATCATTCTTTCTAGTGGCTTTTGCTTCTACCCACTTAGTTAAGTAGTCGGTGGCTACTATGATGTACTCCGCATGTGATCCTTTCGCAGGTGGATTGATAGGTCCTATGAAATCAATACCCCACTTGGTAAATGCTCTGGCACAAACCATGGGTCTTAAAGGCATGTCATCTCTTCTAATGGGATATTTTGCTCTCTGGCATGTTTCACAGCTTCTCACATATGTCTCTGCGTCCATATGTAGAGTTGGCCACCACAAGCCTGCAAAGAGAATCATCTTGACCGTTCTGTCTGCTGAGAAATGTCCTCCCGCAGCTCCTGCATGTGCCATTTCTAATACAGAGAGATATTCATTTTCATGAATGCACAATCTTAGCTGGTTATCCTTCCCGCGTTTAAAGAGTTGTTTTCCTAGGATGACGTAATCCTTGCTCTGTTCTTCAAGAGCACGTTTTCTTGCTAGGGTAGCTCCATCCGGGTACTCTCGAGTTTTCAAGAACTTTACTAAAGGCATGCTCCACCTTGGTGCTATTGTAGAATAGCATAACGTAGAGTTCTCATCTGGGATTTGTTCTTGACAGGTTGACACATAATGGTGTGCATCTCGTTGCATTGTTGGCCAATATATGCCAAACCTCTTGAGCGTTTGCCATGTTCCAATTGCGTTTAAGTGAGTGTTCCATTGATTTATGTGTGCTTTCTGAAGCCACATTTTTTGTTCATCTTCTTCCACGCATCTCATCAGTAGTCCGCTTGAATCCTGGCGGTATAAACTTCCAGCAATAATGTGAAGATTCTTAATCCTCCAAAGATCTTGCTTTCGGTTTGGCGTGATCCCATCTTTAGGTCCATGTGTGAGTATTGGGATCAATTTTTCGGCCCATTGAGGACATACTTCCAGGTTAAAAAGATAGGTGTCTAGCAGATCATCAGGAACTCCTAGAGGAGGCTCTCCGTGTTTTAACCTAGAAAGGTGGTCTGCTCTCACATGTGTGTTTCCTTTTTTGACTATTACCTCAAAGTCAAACTCCATTAGTAACAAGAACCATCGCACCAACCTTCCCGTGCTACAAGGTTTATTGACTAAATACAACAAAGCTTGATGGTCTATGAAGAATTTGAATTTGTTGGCTAAGAGGTAATGTCTAAACTTCTTTACTGCATAAACCATTCCTAAGCCCTCTCTTTCTGTAGTCATGTAATTTCTTTCGGCTTGGTTTAATTGTCTACTCGCATAAGCGATTGGGTGGTCAAGCTTTCCTTCATCAGCCGGTTGAGCTAGGAGACATCCAATTGCATAGTTCGAAGCATCAACATGAATATGAAAAGGCTTGTTCCAGTTGGGTGATTTTAGGATTGGGGCTGTACTCAGCCTCTTTTTAAGCTCGTTGAAGGCCTTCTCACACTTGTCTGTCCAAGTGAACTGAGTCAATAGACCGTATAATGGCTTAGCTATTATGGCATACATGTGAATAAACCTACGGTAATATCCACAATGTCCCATAAAGGCTTGTACTTCCTTTACATTTTTGGGTCTTGGTAAGTCCAATATGACTTTAATCTTGTCCTCATCCGTAGATATCCCATTTCTTGAGACTATGTGTCCTAGTATTTTTCCTTGTCTTACCATGAAAACACATTTTTCCGGGTTTAAGCAGACTCTATACTGCCTACATTTGTTGAATATCTTCCTTAATTCCGGTATGTGATCGGGTCTTTGATTGGAATACGTGCAAAGGTCATCTACATATACTTCCATGCTTTTTTTCAAAAATTCCTTGAAAACATGACACATTAATCGTTGGAAGGTAGCCGGTGCATTAGTGAGTCCAAAGGGCATCACTCTGAATGCGTACACACCCCATTCAGTGGCAAATGCTGTCTTGTGTTGGTCCTCAGTCGCAATAGCCACCTGATTGTATCCTGAAAAGCCATCCAAAAAACTATAAACTTCTTTCCCTGCTACACGTTCCAAAAGATGGTCAGTGATCGGTAAGGGATAGCTATCCCTTATGGTTGCGGCGTTCACTTTTTTCAAATTGATGCACACTCTTAACTTCCCATTTTTCTTTGGTACAACCACCAAGGGTGATACCCATTCCGTGTGCTCAATTTCATAGATGAATCCAGCATCTAATAACTTATCTATCTCTTCTTTTATCTTGGCTGAATACACATCATTATAAGTATAAGGTCTCTGTTTGGAAGGTTTGGCCTCGGATGTCATGGGGATTCTATGCGCACATATAGAAGGATCTACTCCTTTTAAGTCCTTATAGGTCCAAGCAAAGACATCCCGGTATTCTCTTATGAGTCGAATTGACTCTTGCTCTTCTTCCTCTGAGACATCCTGTCCTATGAAAGTACATCGTTCCTCTCCTCCTTCCACGGTTACAACTATTTTCTTGGTTTGCTCTTTATTATCATATGCTATTCCCGGTTGTGCCTCTCTTTTAGGCATTTGAATAGCAATCTTCCTCTCTTCTACTTCATATTTTTTGAAATGAGCTGGTACCTCAAATTGGTCTTGAAGCTTGTTATCCTCATCTTCTAACTCCCTTTCAACTTCTAATTCTTCCTTTTGTGTGAGATCCTTATGTTGTTCATTGGCAGTGATATCCATATTGGTGGTACTAATCCCTAGATCCATGGGTTCTGGTTCCATTTCAATGCTCTCGTAGTCCTCCTTCCAGTCTTTCTCAATTACTTCTCCTTCTTCTGCTTCCTGAAGGACTACCATATACAGGCTAATGTCATAACCCTCCTCGTCAATACATTCGTTCATAGTTACCACTTCTTCATTTACACAAACATCGAGGGTGGCTAAGATTTCCATCCAACCGTGAGGTTCGAATTCTTCGTCTGGAAATACTTGTGGCATATAAGCTGGATCTTGTACCGATCTCACTACACCTTGTTTCTGCTGCCAACTTTTTCTTCTCTCTTCTTCCTTTTTTGCAGCTTGGCATATCCATAGATGAGTGTCCTCGTTCATCCAGGATTGGTCACTAGAACCTGCACTATGAATCGATTGATCGTCTTCCTCTTTATGGATTTGATTCCATTGCAGAGGTGGTACATCTTGATATGTGTACGTATGTAGGTTGATCCTAGTGGTGACTCCTGCGTGTTGTAGGTACACTGCATCCTTTCCCCAATCTTGTACGACCTTTAGCTGTCTCATGAATGGCCTTCCCAAGATCATTTCATAGTTGCTTGGCCTTTCAAAGTGACATATTGCTAAAGTATGTTCGAATTCCACTCCGCACGTAGTGAAAACTACTCGTTCCAACAATCCTAAGGGTCTTTCCGTATGTCCATCTGCCATTTGAATTTTCATACGTGTTGGTCTCAATGCTGGTTTTCCCCATTTCTCCCAAATTTCTTTGGTAGCAATGCCAACACCAGCTCCTGAATCTAATATGGCTTTGGTAGTGTAACCCCTATAGGTGATTGGTAGACATGTATTTCCTTCATCCCCTTCACTAAAGTCTCCTACTTTATCCAGTGGAATTCTCACCGTTTTCACTTCGTCATCTACCTCCTTCTTTTCTTCCTTGACTTCCCACTGATTGATCAATTTTTCTTTTAGATGTGGTTTTACCTTTAACAGTTCCTCGAACGTTAAGGTACATGGGATTTTCACCTCTCCAAGGCGTTGTATGATCTCCGATGTTTGAACTGATGGATTCGTTTCTCGTCTCGTTACTGATGGAATGCGATACAATTCTGAGTTGTGCTCGTATTCCCCGGTGTAATTGGGTAGTTCCTTTACATCGTCTTCCACTTCTTTGTCACTTGCATCCATTGGAAAAATTTCTTCTGAATTGAGTTCAGGTACTGAATCCTCTATTTCGTTTTCTGCTTTCAATTCTTCAAAGGGCGGTTCCATTCCCTCTTCCTTTTTCCACTTGTCCTCCTGAACTCGCGCCCATAAATCCTTAGTCCAATCTCCTTCTGTTTCAGGGACTATGGATCCTTCCTTTCTCTCAATACCAATTTCATCATCCATAGGTCTTTTTACATTAGGCTTTTCCTGATTGTTTAGACACTCTTGGAATTTTTCTTCGCAAATTCGGTTGTTTGGTAAAGGTGATGCGGGTTTTTCTAGTGTTTGTTGGGCAACTTCTATTAATTTTTTGCAGATTTCCAATCTTTCTTTCTCTAAGTCCCCTCTCGGATACTCTCTCTCATGTTGTTCTATGGTAGGCCCTGCCTTTATTCTCGCCTTGTATGCCTGAATCCACATGGCTAATTCTTCAGGCATTGGGTCCGCTAATACCGATCCTACCTCCTCCCTTTTGTTCTCCTTTTGGTTTTCTTCTTCCGCTTTCGGTTCCTTCGTTGGTTCCAATTTACTCTTTTCGTTTTCCTTCTTTTGTAACAATTTTTTTTCTTTTATCCTGTCTCTCCTTTGTTTCCATCTTTGGGATCGTTTACTGGTGATACTTTTTTCTGGTTCTTCGGAATCTTCCACTCTGTGAGGGATGGGTGCATTTCCCTCTTTGTCACTTTGATTATTTTCTTCGGTTTTATCAGGGTTTTCTCTAGCCTTTGCTCTTGTTATGGCTTTTAAAGGTATAGTGTACTCTCTGTCGCTCCCTGATGATTCAATTACTTCTATCACGTTAATCTGCACCTTGGATGTGACTTGGTTGGGGTTCTTAGGACAATCTCTGAAAAGATGTTCCTTTCCACAATCGCTACAGTAACCTTCCCAAATTCGTTGTGGTGGTGGTGGGTTTGGCAATGTACATTCTCTAATATAGTGGTCACCTCCACACCTGTAGCATGGTCCTCTAGGTACAGGCGGTCTATTCATTGGTCGAGGTGGCATGGTTGCTCTAGGAGTTGTGTATATTAAGGGTACATAATCTTGCTCGTAGTTATATGAACTCTCTGGTGTCTCCATGCCATAAGCATATGGGTCATATTGTTGCCCATATTCCATTATTGAGCTCTCATAACTAGGGTATGTTCCTTGACTAGATTCGTAAAATGAGTCATATGGTTCACTGCTAGTCAGAGGTGTGGCTGGCACTATAGCCCTTTCTAAGTTTTCCTCTGGTTGCGCTATCTTAACTGGGACAACGTTCTGAGGGTGGGGCGGTTGTTGTCCTAGCACTGGTTGAGGCTGCGTATATCCCTGGTATGCGTATGGTCGTGGTATTGGTGCCTGCGGCTGGTATGAGGGATATCTAAAGGTTTCTCCTACTTGCTGGTTCTGCGGATATCCATATGGTCTCACATAAGGCTGTGTGGGTCTGGTTTGCCTATTGTAAGGGCAGTTCTCAGTGCTATGGGTTGTGTATCTCTGCTCTATACTGCAATATTGTAGTGGTCCGGGGATAGAGGGTCTATGAGGAGCATAGGCAGGTGGTGGGACTACTCCCCTAGTACACAAGTGAGAAGGATGATCCCCTCCGCACTGCATACATCTTCTAAGCATAGGCATTCTCATAGGATTGGTGGGATAATTCCTCTGTCCTGGAACATTCAGTTTTTTAGCTAACAAGTCGGCAATTTCCTCTACGTTGTTTTTAGGGTTTGATGTGCTATTTGATGACTCTTCACTTTTCACACTACCTTGGGGTATTTTCAAGTCTTCTGCAAGGTTATCTTCTAGGTCTATACATTCCTTCATACACTCTTGCAAAGTTTGAACTCTCTTCACGTACACTAATGACCTCAAGGTTCCGTTCAATAGTCCTTCTAAGAACAATGATACCATCTTGTTTTGTGTTGGTCTCTCTTCTACGGGACACCTATCCACATATTGCTTGAATCTCCTCGCTGCCAATCTCACTGACTCGGTCGGAACTTGTTTGAAGCTGTGGATTAACGATGAAGAATTGTTTTTAATTCCAGATTTGGTAAATTCTTCAATCATTTCTTGATACACCTGATCCATGTTCTAGAAGGTATTTGGATCCAGTGGCTGAAACCAGGCCAAAGCCGTGTCTGACAAGGTAAGGCCAAAAGACTCATATTGAATCATGAAGTCATCTACCTGCTCGGCTCTGACTACTTGTTTAAATTCTGCGATGTGATTATAGGGTTCACTCGAGCCATCATAATGATTTCTCATGCACTTGGCCACTTGGATCGGCCTTAGTCTCCTCCCTGCTTCAGGTTGTCTCGGCATTACAGGGTAATTGGGTCTTCCTATAGGCATGCCTGGTCCTCGTACTACCTGTGGTCTGACTGGAGTATGAACTCCATGTCTTGGGTCAATGGCTGGTTGTGGCCGGTAGTTAGGATTAGTGGCAGGCATTGCAAATTGTACATGTGGTCTGACAGGGATCTGGGTTTGTTGAGTTTGTTGTGTTTGTCTTGATTGTTGAATTGAATCATTTTGAGAAGTTCCATGTGGATTACGTGACGTAGTGGCTTGGTCCCTTGGGGGGAACACTGGGATGTTCTGATATTTCAGCTCAGCTCTCTCTAATTCAGTGACTGGCCAATACCTTCTGTGGTTTTTGTCCAAATATGTGATGATGGTGGAGAATTCAGGATCTTGTAACTCAAAGATGGTAACTGGATTAGGAGCAGCTTCCCATATTGAGGAATGGGCTCTGAGCAGGTGCTCCATTCCATTGATCAAATATACATCTATTAGAGTGTCATCCTGGGGAACTAAGTCTCCTCTCCAAAGTTTAGTAATTGTTGATCTCCCTCTAGGAGTAGTTACTTGTTCTTCAGTTCCATATCCATTTAAGCTTGAAGTATTATTTTCCTCACCACGCTCATTAATGATTTCAGGGTGTTCTGTGACCACGTATTGAATGTCTTGTTTATCCATGTACAGTCCTCCTATGTACTTGACTGCTGGTCTTGGCACTATGTAGGCCTCTGAAGCCTTCCTCAGTCTGGCCACTGATCTGTTTAGACCATCCAAATAGATAGGGATCTCATTGTGGTTCGTGCTCACATACTCTAAGGAAGTTCTGTATTCGCCCTCAATGATGGACATCTGGCCAATCATGGGCACAGTGTTTTGCATATCCTCGGAAGCCATGGGGATTTCTCCTTCTGACTCACTAGAGGTCTCAGAATAGTGTGAACGGTTACTTGGTTCGGCTGCACTCCCTACAGAAGAAATTACACTTCTTCGGCTTCCTAGGGTTCTTCCTGATCTCAGGTTCATTCACTTAAGAGCTCTGATCAATTCTTGTCCACCTTTAGTCTCTAGAGTTCTAAGTTATGGCTCAGAAGTCTAGGGAAAACTTAGGCTGGAATGTGACTGAAAGAAAATTTCAAGTCACGATACTTGACTCTCACGATCTCTGAGAAAACGATCGCTGACAAACGACACTTGGATAAAACGATCGCTGACAGACGATACTTGGATGAAACGATCGCTGGAAAACGATCTGTCCCTAAACGATCTCTGACTGGGAACGATACACGACCTCTCAATGACACGATCTACGACCTCTGACCGGAACGATCGCTGGCAAACGACACTTGGGTCTAAACGATACTTGATCAAAACGATCGCTGCAAAACGATCTTTGACTACACGATCTCTGGGTAAAACGATCTCTCGCAAAACGATCTCTGGCTATAAACGATACACAACCGCCGATCTCTAGTAGAAACGATCGGCGATACTTGGGCTGAAACGACACACGATCTCTCACTAGACGATACACGATACTCGAATAGAAACGATCTACGATCTTCACCAGAAACGATCGGCGATATTTAACTGAAACGATACCGATCTATAACAAGTGTCGCGATCTCCGCCAAACGATCGACGACCGACGATACTCGTGACAAACGATACACGACCTTTGAGAAGTGTCGCGATCTCTGGATAACGATACTTGGCAAACGACACGCGATCGACGACCTCTGATCAAAACGATCTCTAACGAAACGATCTACGATCTCTATCTGAAACGATCTACGATCTCTATCTGAAACGATCTACGATCTCTATCTGAAACGATCGACGACCGCTGGGAAATATCGCGATACTCAACCGCAGGAGTAAAACGATACTCGACCGCAGGAGCAAAGCGATACTTGACCCTATTTCAAATTTTTGTAATGTTTTTTGAGATTTGAAGTTTCCCCCTTTCTCACCTAACTCTTCTCTCTTACCCTCACCCACTGTATCAATCAACAAATGACCTTTAACCCCCTGAGAGTCCAAACGATACTCAGCGCAGGTCGTTTCTTTCCTTTCCTAGGTTGAAATATTGAAAATTTTTTATCAAATGGGTAATTTAGTTTACCTTGGTAGCACCTATGATCTCTTGGTCCAACTCTTTTGCACTGAACTCTTCCCTATTGCTTGTTTTCCTCGCCACGATCGCTGCAACTCACACGACACTCGACACTGCTCTCCACGATACTTGTTCAACAAGTAATTTAAGAAATGAAATTTTTTTGGATTTTATACTTGGGAATTCCTAGCTTACAGAAAAAGGAAAATTTTTGAACAACCCTAAAGCCTACTCTACTCTCCACTCCTATTCTACTTCTTCTACTCTCTTCCCTAATCTATCAACTCACTACACACACTCCAAGAATGAGAAGTAGCAAGTGCGGCTGAAATTGACTTACCAAAGAAGAGAAGATTTTCGCTCCTCCAAGTTCTTCAAAGCAAAAAGCTACTTACCATCACACGAATGCCTCGGTTTGATTCGTCACTCCCCGACAACGGCGCCAAAAAGTGTGTTGACCTAAGCACGAGCTTAGGGACTTGCGGAGAAAGAGACTATACCTCAATCCCCTCTCAAGTGCATATAGTGGGGATGCACGCTTTTAATTTATCAATCCGAAGAGTATACTAACCTAGCCGAGTGTATGAAGACATGCAATCGCGTAATGGTCAATGCAAATGAATTACTCAAGAGTGGAAATGAGGTAAATTACTTATCCTAACAAGCTTCAACTGTAGGTCAAGACGAAACGATACTTGGTGCAACAGCCGTCAGTATTTTGGACTTTTCTCCTAGCTCCGAGCTCCAAACATAGCAAATAGCATATGCGTTTCGAAGCTCTCGAGAAGACACATCCAATGGCAGTGGTTTCACTCAATTCCGACACTCCTGCTTCAAGTTATGATAGAAATACTGAATCGCGAAAATACTTTCCTATGCTTCAGCACTTCCTCCACCTCGCACACACCTAACCTACAGCAAAGAAACACTCTCAAGGATAGACAACACTCACAAGCACTCTTTCCAAGCACTACACATGCATACAAGTTCACGAAGAAGAAGATGAAGAGGGAAGAAGACACAAATTCGAATTTCTGTGCTCTCTATTCTCACAATGGCAAAAAGTCTTTTACAAAGAGTCACATTTGACTTATATACTAGTGCCCTAAAAATGGTCCTTTCACACAAGTGACCGGCACTTTATTCACTAAGAGCTAATTTCCTACTATTTTACATGGGTAAGCTTCTACTCTTCTGTGGGAATGCATCTAGAGGACTCCTCTAGTGCCTTTACAAAGGGAAATATATTACAAAAATGAATATGTTACAAAAATATGTGGTCCAAATCGGAAAAATTTTGGGGCCCATCTTTTTCTCTGCTTTGTGCGCTCTTTGGCTCTGCAACAATCCATATGAAGAGTGGGCCACCAAAGTCACGAGAATAGAATGGTCTTAATTACTTGGTCAGGCCCAAAGTGCCCACCTGAAACACTGCTATGTGCAGTTTCTAAGACTTTCAAGTAGTCTGATTCGTGAACGCACAATCTTAAGTATCCATCTTTGCCTCTCCAATATAGGTTGTCTCCTAATAAGGAATAGTCCTGAGCCTCCTACTCCATACTCCGTTTTCTTTCTAGACTAGCCTCATTGGGTAATGTTCCCAATCTCATGAATTCTACCAATGGAGTCCTCCATTTTGGAATTAATGATACGTGATAAAGATTCGCATGCTCCACTAGGGGTCTCTTCTGGCACACTGGATAGTTCTTAATCCACTTATGTATTTCTCTGTCCATGCTAGGCCAATACACTCCTAAACGTTTTAGATTCTGCAATGCTCGCTGTTTAGAATAGTGGTTTCCTAGCAATCCTTCATGGGCTTGTTGCAATCAACTGTTATGTTCATCGTCTTCGACACAACAAGCTAATACACCCTCTGTACCTTGTTCGTACATGCTTCCTACTAATATTTGATCTTTTTACGATTTTACAATTTCCTCTTTGTGGGTTTTCACATTCTTATTTGCAGGTCCAAAGGTTAGGACAGGTACCAACTTATTTGCCCATTTGGGAACAACTTCTAAATTGAATAGATAAGCATCGGGCAATTCATCAGACACTCCTTGTGGTGACTCTCCTGAAGTGATGCGAGAAAGGTGATCTACCCTAAGGTGGGTCCTACCTTTCCTAACAACCACTTCAAAGTCATATTCCATTAGTAAGAGAAACCATCTTACTAAGTGTCCTATATTGCAAGGTTTATTGACCAAATATAATAAAGCTTGATGATCAGTAAAAAAACTTGAAGTTCTTGGCCAACAGATAGTGCCTAAACTTCTTCACAACATATACAATGCCTAAGCCCTCTCTTTTCGTTGTCGTATAGTGCGTTCAGTTGTCTGCTAGCATATGCTATAGGTAGTTCTAGATTTCCTTCACGTGTTGGTTGTGCAAGCACACATCCTATTGCATGATTGGATGCATCTACATGGACATGGAATGGCTTATTCCAATCAGGAGTGGTTAGTATTGATGTTGTGCACAAACGTCTTTCATATCATTGAAGGATTTTTCACATTCATCGTTCCACTCAAAATTTATCAACAAGGCATAAAGAGGTTTTGCTATGATCGAATACATGTGGATGAACCTATGGTAATATCCACAATGGCCCATAAAGGCTTGTACCTCTTTAACATTCGTTGGCTTGAGCAATTCTGCTATGGCTCTAACTTTGTCCTCATATGTTGATATTCCATTCTTTGAAACAATATGACCTAAGATTTTGCCTTGTAGTACCATGAACACACATTTTTCTGGGTTCAGACACACTCGATATTCTCTACACTTGTTGAAGATCTGTCTGAGCTCAGGGATGTGGAGTCTTCTTTCTTGGAAATGAGCACATAAATCATCCACATATACTTCTAAGTTCTTTAGCAAGAACTCTTTGAAGACATGACACATGAGCCTTTGGAATGTTGCAGGTGCATTGGTGAGCCCAAATGGCATCACACGGAATGCAAAGATTCCCCACTCTGTGGCGAAAGCCGTTTTGTGTTGATCTTCTGGGGCAATGGCTACTTGGTTGTAACCTGAAAATCCATCAAGGAAGCTATAAACTTCCTTGCCTGCAACACGCTCCAATAGATGTTCAGTGATTGGAAGCAGATAACTATCTCAAATCGTATCACCATTAACTTTTTTAAGGTTAATACACACTCGCAAATTTCCATTCTTCTTGGGCACCACTACAATGGGGGACACCCATTCAGTATGCTCAATCTCATAGATAAATCCAACTTCAATCAGCCTATCGATTTCTTCTTTTATTTTAGCTGCATAAGTGGCATTATATGTGTAGGGCTTTTGTTTGGTGGGTTTGGCATCGGCGGTCATGGGGATCGTATGAGAGCAAATTTTTGGATCTACTCCCTTCAAGTCTCTATAGTGCCATGCAAACACATCCCTATATTCCCTTAATAGAGCTCCACTTCTTCTTTTGCACTTAGGTCATCTCCTATATACGTGCATCTCTCTTTGTTCTCTTCAATGGTCACTAAAATCTTCTTGATCTTTTCTTTGTTATCATATGCTTCTCCTATGATGGCCTCTCTCTTAGGCATTCGTACCAAAATTTTCTGATCCTCAACTTCATATTTCTTGAAATTTTATGGTACCTCAAACAATGATTCCTCCTCTTCTTGTTTCATGGATTTTCTCTTCTTTTTCTTTTGACCTCCTTCACTTCCATCCTTTGAATTTACCGTTTTAATGTTTGTGAGAGGTTCTTCTTCTTGTTGGTTAAATACTCCTATGTCTTCTAGATAGTGCTTTTTTGAATTAAAGCAATTGTCCATTAGAATGGACTCTAGATCATCGTCGTTTTCTTCTTCTTCTATGACATCACTGGGGTCACATTCTTCCAACAAGGGCTGACACATGAACACTGAAATATTGTAACCCTCCTCATCACAATGAGGTGTCCATTGTTCTTCATTGACTGCAATATCCATGGTAGCTAAGATTTCTGCCCAGTCATGAGGATCAAATTCCTCATCTAGAGAGATCATCGGTGTATAGGCTGGGTCTTTAACTTGTCTATCTCTTGGAGAAGCTCCTTCTTCTCTCCTCGCTTTTAGGCGTCTTTCCTCTTCCTCTGCGACCTTGCACATCCACGAATGAGTATCTTCATGCATCCAAGATGGGTGAGGTGAACTTCTAGAATGCACAGAGATAGAATCTTCTTTTGCTTTGTGGATAGGATTCCACTGTAGGGGTGGTACATCTCTGAAGGTGTAATCCTTCAAGTTGACCTTGGTGGTGACCCCTAAGTGCTGTAAGTACAAGGAGTTTCCCCAATCCTGTACTATTTGTAATTGTTGTAGGACGGGTCTTCCTGGGATCATCTCATAGACATTATTTTTCTCAAAGTCACATATAGCGAATGTATGTTCAAACTCTACACCACAAGTGGTTAGAGTTATCCCTTCTAGCAATCCTAAAGGTCTTTCAAAATGACCATCTACCATTTGAAGCTTCATTCTAGTTGGTCTTAATGTGGGTTTGCCCCATCGCTTCCACACGGAGGTGGTTACAATAGCAACACGAGCACTTGAATCTATGATTGCTTTGGTTGTGTAACCCTGGTGGGTGATCGGAAGATAAGTATTACCTTCTTCACCTTCACTCATGTCCCCTATTTTATCAAGAGGTATCTCTGGAACTTTTTGCTTAGAGCCTGCTTTTGACATTTTGGAATCAAGTTCTGGAACCTGATCCTAGGAACCACTAAGTCTTCATTTCTTACCAATATTGTGGGAGCTCTGATATGAAGAGATTCGAATTCCCATGGACCTGTGAATTGTGGCAACTCTTGTAAAGAACTAGATTCAAAATCTAATCTCTCATCTTCTTGTTGCTCTACTTGGTCTCCATAAATAGATGGAATGTCTTGGGGAAACTGATCATGACAGTCATCAATTTTAGGAATAGGAGGGGGATTACCCTTCTCCTTGGCCCATTTCTCTTCTTGTATTTCCCGCAAGAACTCTTGAGAGTACCGTTGAATTGAAAGAGGTGCTCCTTCATCCATGGAATCAGGAACATAAGCTTTCATTGGTGGTGAGCTTTCTCTTTCAATAATTGGTTGAGCATGTGGAGGTAAAGAAACTTGGGGTTTGTTTACCAATTGCTCTAATCTTTCTAGTAAGCTGTGGAAATGCAAATCCGGTTTGACAGAGTTTGTCTGATTGAATGATTGACTGGTCTCCAGCATAGCCTAAGCTAGCTCTACCGTTTTCATGCACATTTTTGTCCATTCAATCTCTAATTATGCTCTAGGGTAACTCTTGTCTAGGTTTGCAGCTATTGGCCCTTCTTGAAGTCGATCTTGGTAGGCCTTGAACATCATGTCCAAGCCTTTTGGGGTTGGATCTGCAAGAACAGACCCTGGTTGAGGGTTATTTACAGTGGGGGGTGGGGTGGGATGAGGTGGAGTGGATGGAGCTTCTGCATGTGAGGGGGTTTGAGATGTAATGTCTTCTATTTTTGTTTTTGCATCTTTCATGCTTTCTTCAAGTTGAGATAACTTTTTGTTCCACTTGCGATTAGCTTTCTCTCTGGTATCCTTCCATGTTCTTGTTTTCCTCTTACTAGGATCTCTTGATTCACTTGACTCCGATTGTTCAGATGGTTTTTCTTGTTGTATGGCTTGTGCCCTCGTAACTGCCTGTACAGGAGCCACATTATTGCTACTTGAACTTGAAATGGCCACTAAGCCTACCACATTAATGAGTGTAACCATGGGTGCGCTAGAGGGATTCTTGGGACACTCTCTTGGAAGATGTTCCTTACTGCACTCAGGACAAAAGCCTTGTATTGTGATGTTTTTTCCTTGTCCCGGAGTGAGTGAGTGGGGACATTCACAAATGAAATGGTCACCCTGACATCTAAAACATGGTCCTCTAGGGGCTTGTCGTCTTACCTATCTCAATTGGGGCTTGGGGTTAGGATTCGTGTACATGACATTGGAGTATTCTGGCTCCCAATTTTGTTCCATAGGTGGTGCCTCATATTGATAGGAATAAGTCTCACTATGCTAAGGTGACTCTATGTAATAACCATGTGGATGATCATCATGGGACTAGTCTGAACTATGAGCATGAGAGTCATTTTTTGAGACAAAAGGGGTCACAGCCACCAATGCTCTATTAGGTTTTTCCTCTGCCAGTGCATACTTAACTGGAATCACATTGGCAGGAGCTGGTGGTTGGTTTCCTAGGACTGGTTGTGGCATATCTGGCGCCTGATATTGTTGTTGCAACCTATAATATGGTTGTGGGTATTGATTTTGATACCTACCCTGTGGATAAGGTTGCTAATAATCTTGTCTGACAGCCTACCTATTGTATGGAAAATCTTGAGCCGTATGATTTGTGTATTTCCTCTCAATGGTGCAATATAGAGCATTAGGGTTTCCTTGGGGCTGAGCCATCATTGGGCAAACATTAGCCATGTGGTCTCCTCCATAGTTGTAACATCGGTGTTTGTCTATTTTGAACTCCTAGCTTTTTGGCAACTTGCTCCACTATCTCATCTATCTTAGTGGAGGTTCTTGAGGTATGACTAATAGAACTGTTAGAATCCTTGTAGAGTTTGGACAGTCCTAACTCCTCACCCAAATTGTCTTCTATGTCAATACATATCCGCACACACTCTTCTATGGATCTAGGCTCTTTCAAGTACACGTATGATCTTAACTTGGTGCTCAGTAAGCCATCTAAAAACAAGGCCATTTGTTTAGCCTGTGTGGGCAACTCTGTAACAGGGCATCTTTCTATGTACTATCTGAACCATCTTCCTGCAAGTCACACTGTTTCTTGAGGTTTCTGCTTGCAGCTATGGATCAAGGATGATGTATTATGCCTGATACCAGGTTTGGAAAAATTCTACAATGAATTCCTCTAGCAATTGACCTATCTCTCTATAGTTGCGACTATTTAGAGGTTGAAACCAAGCTGAGATAGTACCCTTAAGAGTCAAACCAAATGCCTCGAACTCGGTGAACAAGTCCTCAACTTGTTCAACTCTTAACACTTGTTTGAACTCGGCCACATGATCATAAGGATCTCCAAATCCATCAAAATAGTTCTTCATTGCCTTGACCACTTGAGAGGGCCTAAGGGTTCCTGAGTGCTCTGGGGGTCTGGGCAATGGGAAATCATGTTCATCTCTTTGATGCCTCTGAGCTCGATGTCTCTGTCTTTCAGTATTTTCACCTTCAAGTCTTGATCTCTCCCTGCCCATAGTATGTGCAAAGCTTACCTCCGGTCTCTCTCTGGTTCTTTCCCGCTGGTTTTCATGAGCCTTGGATGATCTTGCTCCTTGGAGACCATGGGAAACACTAGATCTTGGTGGAGGGAAAATTGATTCATCTTGCCAAGTGTATGCATGCCTATCATGCTCCCTTACCAAGAGTATTTTGTCAGATGTGTTATCTGATAGACAACTTTGCCTGGTGTCTCAGGGTCTTTGAATTCATAGATGGTGAGTCCTGAGCTAGGTCGATCTAGCCTGAATCTCCAAAAGGCTTCCTCTATTCTCTATTCAAGAATAGTTCTATGCTTTTGTTATCTTGAGGGATCCAATCTGGAGTGATTACTCTAGTCAAGACTGACTTACCTCTAGGATTCTTGGGTTCTCATCCTAGGTCTCCTTGCTCAAGGTCTCCTATATCGTTTTCAGGAATGATATTTCCAAACTCATCTATCCTATCTGGTAGAGTGGTCACCACATACATGGTTCCTTCCTTATCAATGTATGACCCCTCTTCGAACTTGACCACTGGGTGTTCAAGTCCAAAGGGTTGATCCAGATTTTTGAGTTGGACAACTGATCGCCTCAGACCATCCTCATATATGCGTGCACCTAATTGGTTGGTCCTAATATACTCCAATTGTGTTTTATATCGACCTTCTAGTGTTTGTAAATAAGCAGTGTTTGAACTATGTGTGGGTCTTTCCATGCTAAAAGATATTTCTGAGTCACTTGTTTCAGAACTTAGCGCGTAGGGATAACCACTTAGTTGTTGTGCCCAAGACTTAGCTGTATGGTTGACAATAGCCTCAAATGATCTAATGCTTTGTCTATTCTTGCCTAAGTGTCTGCCAGATCTTAGGTTCATAAGCTTTGTCTACAAGTCCAAAATTTCCCTTTGTATTGCTCAAAATTCTTTGGAACTCCTTGATTTCCTAGTCCACCTGACGATCAACTTCAAAATACTCTATCTAATAACCCAAAATCACCTATTCCTCATGAGCTTTCCAACGAACCCAAAATCACAACAAACGGATTTCGTATGAGAAAGTTATGCTAGTTCAGGGTTTTGGGGGTTAAAACAGGGAAACATGATCTCTCTGGGAGTACCTCAGGAGAGGCGATACGATACCAGATTTTGACGATACGATACCTCTATTTTCCATGATATGCGATACCACTACAGACAATACCACCTTAGATGATACGATACCACCTTAGACGATACCAACTTCCACGATACGATACTACTATCCAGATGATACGATACTGGAAGTGTTCATGATACCATACCTCTGATTGGCGCAATACGATACCAATGAATTCTCAGGATAATACGATACCACTCCAACCGCAATACGATACTGCTTGTCCGACATGATACAATACCATTGAACTGACATGATACAATACCAGAAATCACACGCTCCATGTGATAGTTGCACTTCCAAGTGAGAATAGAAAGCCACTAGTAGATCTTCTATCTGGAATACTACTAGCCCAATCTGCATCGATGTATCCATGAACCTGCAAATCTACATCATTTTCATAAAACAATGCATAATCCAAAGTAGCACTCACATAACGTAGAGTGCGCTTCAGAGAATCTAAATGCGACTTCCTAGGAACCTGCATAAATTGACTTTTAGTTCCAATAGTGTAGCTTAGATGAGGCCTTGTAATTGTGAGATATATCAAACTTCCCACAATTTTCCTATACATAGCAGCATTTTCCAATGCTTCACCTGATGTAGTATCCAACTTCAAATTCTGATCTAATGGGCCATACCATACTTTTGGAGCATACTCAAGGCATCTTGCATTTATGACATCCATATACCTTTTTCTGTATGTATAAACTCAATGCCCAAGAAATAGCACAACACACCAAGATCTTTCAAATCAAATTCCTGCATAAGGAGTTGTTGTTGGAGTTAAAGGTCTCCAAAAGCACACGAACAACACAAGGAAGAAGAAGAAGCTTGGAGCACAACACACAATACTGAATGTATTACCACTAGAATGTACGATTCACAAACGACCTCCATTTGCTACGAAAATAAGTGTGAAGGTAGAAGACCTCAGGTCAAAGTTTTGGAGCCATCTCAACCTCCAATTCGAGCCCACAAGGTGGGGCCCATAGAAAAACCAGGCCAGTTTCAGAAACTGTAACTTGCGTTGTGTTTGGCACCACTCACATATTCCAGATCCAGAATTTCAAGCGATTTCGTGTACTGTTGATACACAAAAACTGTGTTTTTATGAGATCGAACTGTCACATCGTAGTGCGACAGTGTTCAACAGAAGTGCTGCTTGTAGTGTTTTGCAGTGTTGTGAATTTCTGCAGAAATGGCGAGCACAGATGGAATGAGTCAGCTTATGAGTGATAAGTTGGACAAAAACAACTTCCATGCTTGGAGATTTAGAATGACGAATTTCTTGATGGGAAAAGGCTACTAGAAGTACATCGAAGGAGAGAATGAAAATGCTTCACAGTTACGAGAAAGGAATATGACTGCAGATCAGGTAAGAGCATATGAGGAATGGAATCAAGGAGCAGGAAAGGTAATGTATTGGTTATCTGTTAGCATACAGGATAGCATGATTGGACACATACAGGATGCCAAGACTCCAAGAGAGGCTTGGAATAATTTGGTCACATTGTATGAGACCAATACAAAGGCATGAAAATTGCAACTCAAGAATGAGCTGCATACATTGGAGAAGAAGAGCATGTTGGTAAGTGACTACACCTTGAAAATCAAAAGCATATGTGAGTCACTTGCATCTATTGGCGTGAATGTAGATGATGATGATAAGGTGGAAGTGTGTCTTCGTGGTTTAGGAGCTACATATAAGCAGCTCAGAACTTCTATACAGACCAGGGAAAATATTCCGAATTTTGTTGATCTGGTATCTATGCTGATTATTGAAGAAAACAATCTTGGTGAGGATTCAAACTCCCAGAGAAAATCTAGTTCTGAGTAGGTATTCTACTCTGGTAGAGGAAGAGGTAGAGGTAGAGGTTTTGGAAGTGGAAGAGAAAATAGTAACCAAGACCAAAGTCAACAACAGAATCATGCAGGAGGAAGAGGACAATTTTGAGGCAGGGGGAGCCAAAGAGGCCGCAAAAATTTCCAAAGAAATGATTCAGGTAATGACAGTAAAGGATGTTGGAGTTGTGGTAAACCTGGACACTTTGAACGTGATTGCAAGTTGAAGAATCAAAATAACAGAAGGCAGCTGAATAACTATGCATCCACAAGTGCAGATGATTCTGAGAAGTTGTTCATGGTTCAACATCACATGATGAATACGATGTGTGTTGGTGTTTCAAAATCAAATTAATGTCTTTTATGTTGATTCAAGTGCTTCAAATCACATGACCAGTCATTCGGAATGGTTTAGTACTTTGTAGAAATTGCGAGTTCGTGGATATGTTGAAACAGGTGATAAAAAATCACATCCTATTGAGCATACAAGAAACATAGCACTATCGATGGAGGATGGAAAGGTAAAACATCTTGCTGATGTGCTGCATGTTCCAAATATAATAAAGGATCTAGTTTCTGTTGGACAAATGGTTGACCAGGGATTACACGTCAAGTTCAATGCTGATGGATTATATGTAGAAGAGTACAAGCATGATGGACTATTGGTTGCCAAAGGAAACAAAGTGGGTATGATGTTCACCTTAAATGTGAAGATTCTTGAAATGAATACAGCCATGTTTGCAAAAGGTGCAGGAGTTATTGCAGATATAGAGATGTGGCATAAACGGATTGGACATGCAAACTTGCAAAGGATGAACTTGATGCAGTCAAAGGAGATTGTCCATGGACTACCAGATTTCAAAGTTGCAGAAATGAAAAAGGTATGTACAGCATGTCAATTTGGTAAACAGTCAAGAGCATCATTTCCACATGACAAGCATGTTAGTGAGAACGTACTATTCGTACATACAGATGTTTGGGGTCCAGCAAAGACCACATCTATGGGCGGTTGCAAGTTATATGTTACTTTCATTGATGACCATACATGCAAAGTATGGGTATATTTCATGAAAGAGAAGAGCGAGGTGTTCAATCACTTCTAGAATTTTAAAGTTATCGTGGAAAAGCAGAAGGGAAGTACATTCAGACATTGAGATCTGATGGAGGAGGTGAATATATGTCAAATGAGTTCAACAATTTTCTAAAAAATCAGGGAATTCGATGTCAATTTTCATGCAGGTACACACCACAACAGAATGGCATTGCTGAACGCAAAAATAGACATATTGTAGAAATAGAAAGAGCCTTGATGGCTAAGAAGAATATGCCTCATTGTTATTGGGTAGAAGCTATGCATACTGTTGTATACATCATGAACAAAACTTCGACTATTGTTGTACATCAAGTTACACCTGAAGAGAAGTTTAGAAGTAAAAAGCCAAACTTATCACATCTGAAAGTTTTTTGTTGTATTGCATATGTACATGTCCCAGATGAATTGAGGATGAAGCTTGATCCAAAAGCAAAAAAGTGTGTCTTCATTGGATACTCCATTGAGCAAAAGGGATATAAATGTTATAACCCACTCAGATGACAGGTAAAGGTGAGCAGAGATGTGGTATTTGATGAAATGTCAAGCTTCTATGCAAATGCCAAAGAAGGACTGAATTTGAAGCAAATGACAAAGAAAATGGTGAAAAATCAAGTGCAAAATCTCAAGTTTTGAGTGGACCGGATGCATCACCAATCAATAGTTCCAACTCAAATCCATGGAGTGGAAGATTGCATGGAAATTTCAATCCAGCAAATTCATCAAATACATCCAAGAAAGGTAAAGAGAAACTTTCTGCAGGTCATAAAACATGTGCAGGTTTTGAAGACGTTGATGGAGATTCAAGTGGTTCAGAAAAGATTCTTGATGAGGAACTTGGACTACCCTCTGTGAAGACTTCAGGAGTAAGAAGGGCACATGCAGATGATACAAGGAGAAGTAAACCAAGACCAAGAAGATCTGGGAGGATGCGAAATTCAGTGCAATGATTGACGTATGACAGTTACATGGCTCCTCATTGTGCCTACATGACAAAGGTAAACCCCCCTCCCTCTCGCTTCTGTCTCCTCGACAGAACCTTGTTGCGGGATCTGTCGAATGTAATTCTGTAGGAGGTCTTGAGCGAGGGTGTGCTCTGATATGCGAATTCCTCGGGCAACATCTGCCTCGAGTTTCTCCCAATCTATTGGTTGCAGTTTGTCTGATGGCAGGAGTCTTTAGTGTGTGGAGTATACCATCTGTTCACAGGCAAATAACTGAAGCAAGTGTGTGGTCCTGCTGATGAACACTTTTGAGTGATATTCCCAAAAACCGGTAGTGAACATTTCTTCGAAGGTCTGCTTATAGCACGCCGGTAAGTATTTAAGTCGACAGTGCTAGGCATAACACACCCGGAGCGATGGTGTCGTGCTCATGTCATAAGCTAAATCTAGATTGTCATGCTCGAAACCCGGGGTGTTTACATGTGGTGCCTTGACGCAACGGAAGACTTTGAATACCATCTGCATCATGTCAAATTTCTTGACAATCATATGCACTGCTACATCGTCCATATGTTTTAACCGGGGGAGCCAGTGACAAATCGTTGCCATCATGTATCCAATTGTTGGTGGTCCTGTGGGTGGAGTGAAGTACGAGTAGTTGAGCCAATCCTGGCATTGCTTGTTGTTCTGTGCTTTAATGGCAAATGCCTTCCAGGAGTGGCGACGTGGCATGGGTCCCCAACATGGTATGCTTGTAATAAATCCTTGCACCAATCTGGTTGATAGATTTCTCCTCGCTGCGCATCTAGTGGAAAATCTTGAGGCTCAGATTGGGTCGCGTGAGAGGGTTTTTTGCCTGTTTCTTTTTCTATGGCCAGCTGATATTCTGCCATTAACATAAAGTATGGCTTGTATTGAATCTCATGCCCAGATATATATCTGCGAGGGGCCAAATGAGCAAAATAAGGAGACTGTAAAATTCTTTCTTGTATCATTGCCATTGCATTTAACTGCGCTTCTACTCGTGCCGAGTGGGTTCTTCCTAGTTCTTCAATCGTCTTCATCCATGCGGGAGTGGGAAGTTCAAAAGTCATCTGGCCTTCGACCGTGACTCGTCCGCCTGGGATGGGTTGGGGTTCATATGCCTCTTCAAAAGTTTCTTCCACCGGAATAGTCACTGTTTCTTCCTCTGTTGGTAGTTCGAGTGGGGAGTCTGGCCTGGGGGGTGCTTCATATACTGCTATCCGTGATTGAAGAGTTGATACCTGGGCCCGTAATGCGTTAAGTTCCTCTGTGATGTCAGGAGATGGGTCCGCAAGAGCTAGCAGTCCTTGTTGTACAGGTGCTCTTAACTACAATATCTTGTGTTCTTCTTTGAGCTTATGGAACTCCTCGTTCATGTTGTCGTATTTGTCTAGCAATCTAAAATGATCATGTAATAACATTTTCATCGATTCTGGAGGAACAGCTTTAAAGCGAATGGGGCTTAATGGTTGGTCTGGTTGATCTAGAGCAGCTTCCAAATTCTCTCTGTTCTATTCTTGTAGACGTTGATTTTCATCTTTAGCTACTGCCAAGTGGCGTCTGAGTAAGCCCATGTTCCTAGTAAGTGTTGCATTGCGAATGGTCTGTGCTCTTAATAGGTTATTGTTGACCTAAGTACCAACTTAGGGACTTGCGGAGAAAGAGACTATACCTCAATCCCCTCTCAAGTGCATATAGTGGGGATACACGCTTTTAATTATCAATCCAAAGAGTATACAAACCTAGCCGAGTGTATGAGGACATGCAATCATGTGATAATCAATGCAAATGAACTACTCAAAGAGTGTAAATAAGGCAAAGACTTATCCAAACAAGCTTCAACTGTTGGTCATGGCGAAACGATACTTGGTGCAGCAGCTGTCAGTATTTTGGACTGTTCTCCTAGCTCCGAGCTCCAAATATAGCAATAGCATATGCGTTTCGAAGCTCTCGAGAAGACGCATCCAATGGCAGTAGTTTCACTCAATTCTGACACTCCTACTTCAAGTTATGAGCAAAATACTGAGTCATAGGAAATACCTTCCTACACTTCAGCACTTCCTACACTTCGCACACACCTTACCTACAGCAAATAAACACTTTCATGGATAGACAACACTTTCCAAGCCATACATATGCATACAAGCTCACAGAGAAGAAGATACGGAGTGAAGAAGACACAAATTCGAATTTCTGTGCTCTCTATTCTCACAATGGCAAAAAGTTCTTTACAAAGAGTCACCTTTGACTTATATACTAGTGCCCTAAAAATGGTCCTTTCACACAAGAGACCGGCACTTTATTCACTAAAAGACTAATTTCCTACTATTTTACATGGGTAAATCTCTAATCTTTTGTGGGGATGCATCTAGAGGACTCCTCTAGTGCATTTACAACGGGAAATATATTACAAGAATGATTATGATACAAAAATATGATGTCCAAATCGGAAAAATTTTGGGGCCCGTCTTTTTCTCTGCTTTGTGCTTTCTTTAGCTCTGCAACACTCTCCCCCTCTTCGTCTCTGTCGTCCCTTGACAGGCTTTGCTTCTTGTCCTCAGTTTGTTGTCCGCACGCATCCAGTGGTCAGTATTGCCTGATTCTTGATCTTGCATTACGTTTTAGAGGCGCTCTGATTTGTCCTGGTTGCACACATCGGACCTGGTTGCATTACTCCAAGCCGGTTGATTCGGTTTGCCACGCACGCCATTAGTGCACATATGCGGATGTAGCTCGTAAGCCTTGATCTGAATCCTCTGTAACTCAAGAGGTTGAAGCACCCACATATGTGATACTTGTTGGCCCTGATTCCTCCTTCCAGCTGCGTGCTTTTCCTTGGTGTGTGCGCCCCTGCGGGGCTCTGTGCAGAGATGGGTGTTGCGCCCCTGCGGGGCTTCTTGCAGAGATATATCTTCAGATATTTCCTTTTAGTGAAGCTGCTTCTTTCGTTGTCTTCTTCTTTTCTTCTTTTTACTTGACTCTCCCTCAACACTGCCCCCCTCTTGAACTTTGTCGTCCCCGACAGGCTTTTTGTGGCGACGTGTGTAGGTTTGGATGGCTTGTTGCTCTCTTTGATTTTGCAGATTAGCGTGACATAGCATGAACTCCTTCCATTGCTGAGACTTTACTCCGTCCTCTGGCGCCTGTCTATGATCAGCAAAGAAACTTGTCTCATAGGCCACCAGTCTTGCATTTAAATTGGAGGTCATTTTAACAAAAATCTCTGAATCCATTTCAAAGAAGCCTGAAAAGAATGCTTCTTCAAAAGTCTGCATATATGTCGATGGCAAAAACATGAGACGAGAAAAATATGCCATAATAGTTAACCGGCTGGGAATAGTAGATAAATCAAAAATTAATGCCTCCGATCCTTGCGTAATGCCGATGAAATTCAAAAATGTATATCGTGCATGTTGGAACACTTTTATTACAGTCAGGAACATGCTAAAGATTTTATTTGTCATTTTGACTGCTAAATCTGGAACGGTAGCATATCTTGCAAGCCAAAATTCCATGGTTTTGACCATGTATTCCTCTGTCGATAGGTAGTTATGTGGTGGACTAGGTAACAGTGGATAATTTAACCACTGATTATTAATGCTGCCTTGTCGCTGACCTTCCCAAAATTGCATCCAGGCTCTTCTACGGGGTAGTGGGCAAAATGATGGGTTGACTTGAAGCTCATACGGGGATGCTTCCCACTGTACCCGTAGTGTAGGGTTCTTTTCCAAGAGCTTCCTTCTCCATATTGGATCTGTTGCCTCAAACTTTGCTTGAGTATAGTTAAACGTGTCATACCGAAAGTGGAGATTGTGATCTGGTTCCTTATCTGTCGTATACTTTATGTAAGACTGAGTTTGTTCCTTCAATAGCCCGTATGGTACATTGAATGGCTTGAGTAGGTGCTCGAGTTGCTTGCTGTCGATTTGAGCCTCTTTCATTAATTTGATGATTTGATCTTCAAACTCCGCAGTAAGCTGGGACACCAGTAGTGCCCTGTCTGCTCGGCTTAGTTCTGCAATGTCTCGAGTGTTAGGTTCAAATGGAACCTTCTTTTCTGCCCTTATTGGTGAATGATACGAGGGGGGAGAGAGAGGACGTACCTCTTCCTCCACAGTAGCCGTGGTCTCTTGTGGAACTACTGGTGTCCCCTGTTTTGCTCGCTGCTCTAATTGCTCCTGAAGCTGTTTGATTAAATCATCTTTTTTCTTGTTTTCTTCTTCGGCCTTAGCAATAGTTGCCTGGTGTTTAATTAGTTCCTGGGCCACAATATTCATGTGCTCTGTGTCTTCCTTACACTGTCGCAGGTAGTTATTCTCTGCTTTTTTCCATTTCGTTCTGAGGGAAGCTCTGTCCTCCATGTATCTCTTTTCCCAATCTGTAATGACAGCTTGCTCCTGTCTGAGTTGGTCTTCTAGTTTAGTGATCTGTTCTTCCAAGTTCTTGATATTTCCTTGTTGGTTATCAGTAATTGCAAGTGGCTGATCACTAATGAGAGCTGTCATTAACTCTTTATTTCGTTGTCGCATATTGTCGGCTTCCTCCATACTGACTTTAAGCTGAGACTCTAAGATTTTACTTCGTGCTTGAATACGTGTCTTCTCCGTCTCACTCATCTCTAATTTCTTTGTTAATTCCTGGACTTGTTCTTTCATTTTTGTCTGCTCTATCTCTAGCATGTTGTTTCGTGTTTTGACCTCTTGAAGTTCCTTTTCTTTATTCAGAGCTTGTTCTCTTACCTTGGATAATTCGTTGGAAAGATTCTGACCTGCTCTTTCAAGTTCTTTCTTGTGTCGCATGGCTTGGTCGTAATCTTCATCAGCGTCAAGCATTAATTGTTGTGTGTCCAGAGCTGTTCTAATCATATCTTGCACAACAGGCTTGAGCTGAGCTATGTCTACATTCAGCCATGTCTTTGCTATTCCTGGAGTCTCTCCTGTTTGCACATCTTTGCCTTCTGCCACCTGGAGTGTTTCATTATGCGGTTGTCTAACTTGCAGTTGTATCCTGGGTTCTTTATCATCTCCTTTTGCTTCATCCTTTTTAGTGGCACTCCCCTGAAACGTGACATCCATTGGGGAGGGTTCTGCCACAACCCTGATTGGTGTGAAGGGTTCTTCCGTTTCTATAGCATTATCTTCATTCTCCATTTTTGATATCTCCACATCTGTCTTTGTGCTTGTGGTTTTCTGATTCACTTTTATTTCTTGATCTATTGGCTTGAGGCCTTCTGGTTCTTCACCATAATCAACTTCATTTAATTCGGTCCATTGTCCATCATCCTTCGATTCGCTTCGAATATCCATATCCAACAATGATGTGTCCTTTTCTTCTTTGTCCTGTGATGACGAGCTGGAATTATCTAATCTGATTTCGCGGTATCGGTGAACTTTAGTGAGTTTTCTTTTTGCATTTAATCCTTGTTGTGATTGCTGATAATGATGACCTTGCACTGGTAAGTTGATTTGTCCCTCCGTGTATTTATGCGTCTCTTCCAGTGCTTTAGTCAATTCTTCCTCAGTGATTTGTTTTTGTCCTGCCATGGTTACTTTGGGAAGTACATGGACTCTTTTTGTCATAGGTTCTCCTTCTTCATCTTGCTTGACTTCTCGTAGTCTTTTTGTGCCTCGCATTCTCGGTTGAGAACTGGTTTCTGCTTCTTCCCCACTGATGGCAACCTTCTTTTTCTTAGGTACAATGGCGGGTTTTGCATATTGAGCTAGCTTTTCTGAAGTTGGCATCTCTCTCAAACAATTCTTCATATCTAAAGCTTCATATATCAGTAATGTGAGAGCCGAACTACCATTCAAAAATTTCTTCTGGCCCCACTTCTTCTGGGCTTCAAATAATCTTTCTTGAACATAGCCTGTCATATTCACTTTGTTCTCAATTTGTCTCATGGCATGCGATAGTAATTGTACTACTATCTTCTGTGGAGCGGTATACCTGTGCATGCTTGGGAAACAAAAGTGTTGATGCACCAATCGAACAGCATCTTCTATGTCAATTCTGTTTATATCCAAAAATGATCTCTTCTTGGGATCATGACACTCTGCTTTGACACTTGTGACGCCTTCTTGCTTCCATCCAAATGCTCTGTTGATTAATTCGTGTGTGAATTGGATGGTCTTCCAAATTCCGACTTTATCCAAAACGCGTGCTTCTGGAACTGATATCTTTGTAGCTGCAGGTTGCATGGTATTCATTACTTGTGCACATCTCTGAAAGTCTGGAACATAGATTGGCAATTTGAGAAATGCCTCGATGCCCGCTTGTGTCCATACATCTTCAATATGAGGTAACCCCTGTATTATTGTTTTGAAGTCCTGTGACATGATAGGAAAATAGTGATATGTATCCATAATTTTGATAGTTGCCATGAAGATGAGATCTGACACTGGTTGGTCATCCCGAAACCAGTGACCTCTTGCTTTTGTGACTGATTCCAATGGAAGAAGCTGGACCTCTTCCTCTTGTGTAGCTTCAGAACTAGTAGACGCCATCTGCACTCAATATAGAGCATGAATTAGTTGCCATATATTATCAAAAATCCTCCTTTGTTTGTTTGTGATAAGCTCGATATTGCTCCTAGTGAATGGTGTCGTCCCTTTCTCGTGTGTGTGAGAAAGGTAATACTTGGATTTTTCACCTATTTAAGTATTTTTTATATTTTCATCTGAAAGGGAAAACAGAAAAGTTAGGTTATAGCCGAAGCGGTTATTATTTTTTTGGAGTAATTTTCTTAATGTATGTACAAGTGCTCTCCTATTTCCCAAGAGGAAAATGTGCTTGACTATCCTGAAATAGAAGAAGGATGTGCCGAATGCTTGGCCTTGTAATGTAGCCCTATCATGCATACTTTGGGTCTCGAAGGCTCCATATGCGTGCAATTGGAAGTAGTTGGTTGATGCATGCCGTTTATTTTGTCCTTAGGTATCCAAATCTGCTTCACTTTGCTGGGCCTTGTTGTACGTTGCCTAATTCTGATGAATGTGGCTCTTTTCTTGTTGCATGTCTGCTCTATCAGATTTGTAAATCTCGGAATGGCTCGGGTTGCCATTACAGACTCCTTTCTCCCGTAGTTCCTTTTTTGTGGCTGTTTTGACTGTGGATCATATTGGTTCTTCTTGTGCTGAGAATCATCATTTCGGCTTAGTTTCTTTGGAGCGCATGACTTAGGAATCCAGATTTGCGAACGATCCTATTGAGCGGCTACTACTTTCTTTGGAATCCATATTGTAGCTGTTCGTCGATGACTTCGTGGTTCCGACTGAGTTGGTTTCTCGCGCATATCATGGGTCTTAATGGCATGTCATCTCTCTGAATTGGGTATTTAGTTCTCTGACAAGTCTCACAACTTCGTACATACGTTTCAGCATCCATATGTAGAGTTGGCCACCACAAGCCCGCAAAGAGAATCATTTTAATAGTTCTTTCAGCCGAAAAATGACCTCCTGCAGCACCTGCATGTGCCATTTCTAATATGGGTAGATATTCTCCTTCATGCACACATAATCTGAGTTGGTTATCTTTCCCTCGTTTGAACAATTATTTTCCTATGAGAATGTAGTCCTTGCTCATTTCCTCTAAGGATTGCTTTCTTGCTAAGCTGGTTCCTAACTCATGTTCGTGAGTTTTTAAGAATTTCACTAAAGTTGTACTCCAATTGGGTGCTATGGTCGAAAAAGGTAGAGACATATGATCTTCGGGAACCGTCTCTCGGCATTCTGCACAATTACTTACGTGGTCGTGAACTTTCTTGGGCATGTCAGGCCAATACACTCCTAATCTTTTCAATTCTCGGATGGTTCCATGAGTCCCTTGGTGTGTTCTCCATTTGTTCACATGTGCTTGCTCAATTAGTTGCATTCGTTCATCCTCATCAACGCATCTGAGTAACACTCCGTTGGGTTCCTTGTAGTATACACTTCCTGACACAATGTGTAAGTTCCTCGATTGAAGAATTTCTTTCTTGCTATTCCTATTGATAGAGTGTTCGGGGCCATGAGTGAGTATAGGGATCAATTTCTCTGCCCACTTTGGGCAAACTTCTAGATTGAACAAATAAGCATCTGGTAGATCGTCGGGCACCCCACTTGGTGGCTCTCCGTGTGTTAGCCTTGAAAGGTGGTCTGCTCTCACATGTGTGTTCCCCTTCTTCACTATTACTTCGAAGTCAAACTCCATTAGTAGTAGAAACCATCGTACCAACCTTCCCGTGTTACAAGGCTTATTGACTAAATACAACAAAGCTTGATGGTCTATGAAGAATTTGAACTTGTTGGCTAAAAGATAATGTCTGAATTTCTTCACTGCGTATACCATTCCTAAGCCTTCTCGTTCCGTAGTGGTATAATTTCTTTCGGCTTGATTCAGTTCTCTACTCGCATAAGCAATTGGATGATCAAGCTTGCCTTCATCAGCCGGCTGGGCTAAGATGCATCCAATGGCATAGTTAGAAGCGTCAACATGAATATGAAAAGGCTTACTCCAATTGGGTGATTTCAGAATTGGGGCAGTGCTAAGTCTCTTTTTCAACTTGGTGAATGACTTTTCGCACTCTTCTGTCCAAGTAAATTGAGTCAAGGGACCATACAAGGGTTTTGCGATTATGGCACACATGTGAATGAACCTACGGTAGTATCCACAATGTCCCATAAAAGCTTGAACTTCTTTAGCAGTGTCGACATTTAGTAAAGATCTTTTCTAGCTCAGGGATATGTTCTGATCGTATAGCTGAATAAGTACAAAGATCATCCACATAGACCTCCATACTTTTTCTTAGAAATTCTTTGAATACATGGCACATCAATCTTTGGAAGGTGGCTGGGGCATTAGTTAGACCAAAAGGCATGACTCTAAAGGCATATACTCCCCATTCAGTTGCGAACGCTGTTTTATGTTGGTCCTCAGGAGCAATAGCTACCTGATTATACCCTGAAAAGCCATCCAAAAAACTATAAACTTCCTTCCCTGCTACTCTTTCCAAGAGATGATCTGTGATTGGTAAAGGATAACCATCCCTTATGGTCGCGGCATTTACTTTCTTCAAATTGATGCACACTCTTAACTTTCCATTCTTTTTTGGTACAACCACCAAAGGTGACACCCATTCCGTGTGCTCAATTTCGTATATGAATCGAGCATCTAATAACTTGTCTATTTCTTCCTTTATTTTGGCTGAATACACATCATTGTAAGTATATGGTCTTTGTTTAGAAGGTTTGGCCTCGGATGTCATGGGGATTCTATGCGCACATATAGAAGGGTCGACTCCTTTCAAGTCCTTATAGGTCCAAGCAAAGACATCCCGATATTCTCTTATGAGACGAATTAACTCATGTTCTTCCTCTAATGAGACATCCTGTCCTATGAAGGTACATCGTTCCTCTCCTTCTTCTACAGTTACAACTATCTTCTTGGTTTGTTCCTTATTATCATATGCTATTCCAGGCTTTGCTTCTCTTTTCGGCATTTGAATAGCGATTTTTCTCTCCTCCACTTCATATTTTTTAAAGTGAGCTGGTACCTCAAATTGGTCTTGGGGTTTATTTTCTTCATCTTCTGATTCTCTTTCAAATTCTAATTCCCTTTTCTATGTGAGTTCCTGGTGTTTTTCATTGGCTGTGATATTTAGGTTGATGGTACCATTCCCTAGATCCATTGGTTCGGGCTCCATTTCAATGCTCTCGTAGTCCTCCTTCCAGTCTTTCTCGATCACTTCTCCTTCTTCAGCCTCCTGAAGGACTACCACATACAGGCTAACATCATAACCCTCCTCGTCGATACATTCGTTCATGGTCACTACTTCTTCGTTTACACAGACATCGAGGGTCGCTAAAATTTCCATCCAACCGTGTGGTTCAAATTCTTCATCCGGAAATACTTGTGGCATGTAAGCTGGATCTTGTACAGACCTCGCTATTCCTTGTTTTTGCTGCCATCCTTTTCTTCTCTCCTCTTCCTTTTTGGCCGTCTGGCATATCCATAGATGAGTGTCCTCGTTCATCCAAGATTGATCACTAGAACCTACACTATGAATTGATTGATCGTCTTCCTCCTTATGAATTTGATTCCATTGTAGAGGTGGAACATCTTGATAAGTGTACGTATGTAGGTTTATTCTAGTGGTGGTTCCTGCGTGTTGTAGGTATACCGCATCTTTTCCCCAATCTTGTACGACCTTTAACTGTCTCATGAAAGGCCTTCCCAGGATCATTTCATAATTGCTTGGCCTTTCGAAGTGACATATTGCTAAAGTGTGTTCGAATTCCACTCCACACGTAGTGAAAGCTACTCGTTCCAACAATCCTAAGGGTCTTTCTGTATGTCCGTCTGCCATTTGTATTTTCATGCGTGTTGGTCTTAACGCTGGTTTTCCCCATTTCTCCCAAATTTCTTTGGTAGCAATACCAACACCAGCTCCCGAATCTAAGATGGCTTTGGTAGTGTAACCCCTATAAGTAATTGGAAGGCAGGTATTTCCTTCATCTCCCTCGCTAAAGTCTCCTACCTTATCCACTGGAATTCTCGCCGTGTTTACTTCGTCTGCTATCTCTTTCTTTTTCTCCTTGACTTCCCATTGATCGATTAATTTTTCCTTCAATGTGGTTTTACCTTCAACAGTTCTTCGAATGTTAGGGTACAAGGGATTTTTACCTCTCTAAGGCGTTGTATGATCTCAGATGTTTGGACTGATGGGTTCGTTTCTCGTTTTGAGGGAATGCGATACAATTCTGAATTGTGTTCGTACTCCCCTGTGTAATTGGGTAGTTCCTTTACATCTTCCTCTCCTTGGTCACTTGCGTCCATCGGAAAAATTTCTTCTGAATTTAGTTCAGGTATTGAACCCTCTATTTCGTTTTCTGCTTCTAGTTCTTCAAAGGGTGGTTCAATTCCCTCCACTTTCTTCCATTTGTCCTCTCGAACTCGTGCCCATAGATCTTTAGTCCATTCTCCTTCTACTTCGGGAACTATGGATCCTTCCCTTCTCTCAATACCACATTCGTCATTCCGTGTTCTACTCACTTCAGGCTTTTCATGAGTGTTTACACACTCTTGGAATTCTCCTTCAGAAATTCGGGTATTGGGTAAAGGCGATGCAGGTTTTTCTAAGGTCTGTTGTGCAACTTCTATCAATTTCTTGCAGATCTCCAGTCTTTCTTTTTCTAAGTCGCCTCTTGGATATTCTCTCTCGTGTTGCTCTATGGTAGGTCCTGCTCTTATTCGTGCCTTGTATGCCTGAATCCACATGGCTAATTCTTCAGGCATAGGATCTGCTAACACTGATCCTACCTCCTCTTTTTTATACTTTTCATTTTTAATTTCTTCTTCTTTTTTCTGTTCCTCTTTTAGATTCTGTTCGTTCTTCTTATTTTCCTTTTTCTGCAATAATTTCTTTTCTTTTATCCTATCTCTCCGGTTTTTCCATCTCTGGGACCTTTTACTTGAAATACTCTTCTCCGGCTCTTCTGAGTCTTCAACTCTCTGTGATGTGGTTGTATTCCTCTCTAGGTCACTATGATTGTGTTCTTTTGGTTTTTCAGTGGTCTCTCTAGCTTTGGCTCTCGTTATTGCTTTCAATGGTACTGTGTACTCTTTATCACTCCCTGATGATTCAATTACTTCTATTACATTGATTTGCACGTTAGATGTAACCTTGTTGGGATTTTTGGGGCAGTCTCTGAAAAGGTGTTCCTTACCACAATCACTACAGTAGCCTTCCCAGACCCGTTGTGGTGGTGGTGGGTTTGGCAATGTGCATTCTCTGATGTAGTGATCACCTCCACATCTATAACATGGTCCTCTGGGTACAGGCGGTCTGTTCATGGGTCGGGGTGGTATGGCTGCTCTAGGAGCTGTGTACATTAATGACACATAGTCCTGCTCATATCCGTATGAGCTATCTGATGCATCCATGCCATAGGCATATGGTTCATACAATTGTCCATATTCCATCATTGAGCTTTCATAAGTGGGATATGCTCCTTGACTATGGTCGTAAGATGAGTCATATGGCTCGTTACCAACCAAAGGTGTGGCTGGGACTATTGCTCTCTCTAGGTTTTCTTCAGGTTGAGCAATTTTGACTGGGACAACGTTCTGAGGATGGGGCGGTTGTTGTTCTAGTACTGGTTGTGGTTGGGTGTATCCTTGATACACATACGGTCGTGGCACTGGTGCTTGCGGCTGATAAGTGGGATATCTAAAGGCTTCACCTCCCTGATCTCTCTGAGGGTATCCATAAGGTCTCATGTATGGCTGTGCTGGTCTCGCTTGCCTATTGTAAGGACAATTTTCTGTACTGTGATTTGTATATTTTGTTCCACACTGCAATATTGTAGAGGTCCTGGGACAGTGGGTCTATTATAAACATAAGTAGGTGGTGGGACTACTCCCCTAGTACACAAGTGAGAAGGATGATCTCCTCCGCACTGCATACATCTTCTGAGCATGGGTACTCTCATAGGGTTATTGGGGTAGTTCCTCTGTCCTTGAACGTTCAACTTCTTTGCTACCAAATCGGCTATTTCCTCTACATTGTTTTTAGGGATTGATGTGTTACTAGCCGAATCTTCACTTTTCAAGCTACCTTGAGGTATTTTCAGGTCTTCTGCTAGGTTGTCTTCTAGATCTATACATTCCTTCATGCATTCTTGCAAAGTCTGAACTCTCTTTACATATACCAATGATCTCAAAGATCCGTTCAACAATCCTTCCAAAAATAATGACACCATTTTATTTTGGGTAGGTCTCTCTTCTACTGGGCATCGGTCTACATACTGCTTGAATCTTCTTGCAGCCAATCTCACTGATTCGGTAGGGGCTTGCTTGAAGCTATGGATCAATGATGAAGAATTGTTTTTAATTCCTGACTTAGTGAATTCCTCAATCATTTCTTGGTATACTTGCTCCATGTTTTGAAAAGTATTAGGGTCCAATGGTTGAAACCATGCTAATGCTGTGTCTGACAAAGTAAGACCAAAGGACTCGTATTGAATCACAAAGTCTTCTACCTGTTCGGCTCTGATTACTTGTTTAAATTCCGCTATATGATTGTAAGGTTCACTAGAGCCATCATAGTGATTTCTCATGCATTTGGCCACTTGAATTGGCCTTAATCTTCTTCCTGCTTCGGGTGGTCTAGGCATTACTGGAAAAATTGGTCTTCCTATTGGTATGCCTGGTCCTCTTACTACCGGCGGTCTGACTGGAGCATGAATTCCATGTCTTGGGTCAATAGTTGGTTGAGGTCGGTAATTAGGGTTATTTGTAGGCATTGCGAACTGCACAGGTGGTCTGACTGGGATTTGAGTTTGTTGTGTTTGTTGTGTTTGTTGTGTTTGGCCCGACTGTTGATATGAATCATTATGGGACGTTCCAAGTGGATTTCTTGAAGTAGTGGCTTGGTCCCTTGGGGGAAACACTGGGATATTCTGATATTTCAACTCAGCTCTTTCCGCTTCTGTTAAGGGCCAATATCTTCTCTGATTCTTATCCAGGTATGTGATGATAGTGGGGAAATCAGGATCCTGTAACTCATAGATGGTGACTAGGTTAGGAGCAGCTTCCCAAATTGAAGAATGTGCTCTAAGAAGATGCTCTATCCCATTGATCAAATATACATCCATTAAGGTGTCATCTTGGGGAATCAGGTCTCCTCTCCATATCCTTGCAATCGTAGATCTTCTCCGAGGTGTAGTTACTTGCTCTTCATTCCCTCCTCCATTTAAGTTTGAAGCATTATTTTCTTCACCAATTTCATTAATGTTTTCTAGGTGTTCTGTGACAACATATTGGATATCTCTTTTGTCCATGTAAAATCCTCCTACCTACTTGACTACTGGTCTAGGCACTATGTAAGCCTCTGATGCTTTCTTTAACCTAGCCACTGATCTGTTTAGACCATCCAAATAAATAGGGATCTCATTTTGGTTGGTGTTCACATACTCCAAGGAGGTCCTGTACTCTCCCTCAATGATTGACATCATGCCAATCATGGGTACTGTGTTCTGCATATCCTCTGAAGCCATGGGAATTTCTTCCTCTGACTCACTGGAGGTCTCTGAATAATGTGAACGGTTACTTGGCTCTACTACACTACCTACAGAAGAGATTATACTTCTTCGGCTTCCTAGGGTTCTTCCGGATCTCAGGTTCATCCACTTATGAACTCTGATCAGTCTTTGCTAACCTTTAGCCTCTGGGATTCTTCACTAAAGGTCAGAATTCTGGGAAGAATGTTGGCTAAATATTGACTGAAAATAACTTTTCAAGTCACGATACTTAACCTCCAAATTCCACGATCTCTGACTACAGGCGATACTTGATCGCTAGCAAAACGATACACGACACTTGTTAGGTATCGCGATCGCTGAACCAAACGATACACGATCGCTGATGAATATCGCGATCTTTGATCAAAACGATCTTTAGCACAAACGATACTTTGCTCCAAACGATACACAATACTTGTGATCCTACGATACACGACACTGATCAAGTATCGCGATCTCTGAAGACCAGACGATACACGATACCTGATGAAAACGATACTTGACACTTGGGAGAAAACGATACACGATCTTTGTCGAAGAAACGATCGACGATACCTGAACAAAACGATACACGATACTTGTCAGGTATCACGATCGCTGAACCAAACGATACACGATCGATGGTGAATATCGCGATCTTTGATCAAAACGATCTCTGGGCCAAACGATACGCGATCTCTGGTAAGTATCGCGATCTCTGAGAGACGATACCGATCTTTGACCGAAACGATACACGATACACGATACTTCTCAAGTATCGCGATCGGTATGAAACGATACACGATCAACGATCGCTAGCCAAAACGATCTCTGACCAAGTATCGCGATCGGTATCAAACGATACGCGATCGGAGGGAAATATCGCGATACTCGACCACAGGAGGTCACGATACTTGCTAAGTATCGCGACACTCGACCGCGGGAGCAAAACGATACTTGACCCTTGGACAAATTTAGAAAGAGATTTTTTTTTAATTTTGCTTCAATAAACTTGTTGTACTAACTCTCCTACCCTTTCCTCTCTCTCTGTATCAATCAAAAAACATCTTTTTTTATCCTGTTGGTCCTAAACGATACCTGACGCAGATCGCCTTTTCCCTGGAACTTGATTTACAGGCAAAAAGTACAACACAACCACAATGTGCTCACCTTGGGGGCTGTTGCAATTCCTCTATCACTCCCCCTTGCTCTGTGTAGCCCCAGATCGCCTATTTGCTCCAACACGATCTCTGACGCAGCACTCACGATACTCGACACTGCAACTCATGATACTTGCTTTCTAGGCAAGTGATCTGCAAAATGACTCTTTTTGGCTTTTATACTTGGGATTTTTTTGCTTTCAAAAAGAAAACTTTACTGAACAAAGACTAACTCCTACTCTCCGGACTTGACCTACTCTCTCCCTACTCCTACTCTACTCATTCCACTCACTTCCCTAGACTAACAACTCACTACACACACTCCAAGAATGAGAAGTAGCAAGTGCGGCTGAAAATGACTTACCAAAGAAGAGAAAATTTCCACTCCTCCACTTACTTCAATGCAAAAAAGCTACTTACCATCACACGAATGCCTCGGTTTGATTCGTCACTCCCCGACAACGGCGCCAAAAAGTGTGTTGACCTAAGTACCAACTTAGGGACTTGCGGAGAAAGAGACTATACCTCAATCCCCTCTCAAGTGCATATAGTGGGGATACACGCTTTTAATTATCAATCCAAAGAGTATACAAACCTAGCCGAGTGTATGAGGACATGCAATCATGTGATAATCAATGCAAATGAACTACTCAAAGAGTGTAAATAAGGCAAAGACTTATCCAAACAAGGTTCAACTGTTGGTCATGGCGAAACGATACTTGGTGCATCAGCCGTCAGTATTTTGGACTTTTCTCCTAGCTCCGAGCTCCAAATATAGCGAATAGCATATGCGTTTCGAAGCTCTCAAGAAGACGCATCCAATGGCAGTGGTTTCACTCAATTCTGACGCTCCTACTTCAAGTTATGAGCAAAATACTGAGTCGCGGGAAATACCTTCCTACACTTCAGCACTTCCTACACTTCGCACACACCTTACCTACAGCAAATAAACACTTTCATGGATAGACAACACTCACAAGCACTCTTTCCAAGCAATACACATGCATACAAGCTCACAGAGAAGAAGATACGGAGTGAAGAAGACACAAATTCGAATTTCTGTGCTCTCTATTCTCACAATGGCAAAAAGTTCTTTACAAAGAGTCACCTTTGACTTATATACTAGTGCCCTTAAAATGGTCTTTTCACACAAGAGACCGGCACTTTATTCACTAAAAGACTAATTTCCTACTATTTTACATGGGTAAATCTCTAATCTTTTGTGGGGATGCATCTAGAGGACTCCTCTAGTGCATTTACAACGGGAAATATATTACAAGAATGATTATGATACAAAAATATGATATCCAAATCGGAAAAATTTTGGGGCCCGTCTTTTTCTCTGCTTTGTGCTTTCTTTAGCTCTGCAACAGTTATCAATGTCAACAACAGCCTCTTTGGTCTTTTCTTCACTTTCTAGTTCCAGTTTATGATATGCTTCTCGTAGCTCTTGGTAGCGGGTATTTAGTGAGGCATTCTCGATGGATACTGAATTGAGCTACGACTGTAAATCGTTCATGGTCTTCTGCAACGTCCGGTAATTATTGCCAAGAGATGCAAACTCATCTCTCACTTGATTCATGCATGTGAACATATGATGAAATGCGGTGTCTATGGTGGGGGATAATATTAATGGCACTATCAAAAGGGGTGGATGGTCTAGGAGAAGTGGGGTGTATGGGGGAGACTGGATGGATGGGAGGTGAAAGAGGAGCGGTTAGGGTGGTGGGTACTTTGGTCACAGTGGTGCTATGTACAGTAGAAGTGTGGGGTAGGGAGTCGATGACAATGGTGTCTTCTTCCAATGATCTTTCAGGGATGAGATACGCTTCCCGGGCCTGTTCTGAAGATTGGGCACCCATCGGTATACGAATGTATTCACCAGGTTTTGAGAATAGACGTACTCATCGGGGGTCAAATTGCGGAAGTGGTTTTCTCTGCAACTATCTTAATGCTTCGTTAGATCCCACTGATTTTACAAGTTCCCTGAAGCCTTTGATGTACACTTCTTTGAAACCGCCTGAGACAAGTTCTTGTTCTATGAGTGCTTGGCTCTCTTCCTCAGTTAACTTCTTACACGCCCAAACTTTTTCCATGGTGCGATATAACTTCTTGATGGCCAAGGTGTATGCCGCTGCTTCAAATGTTTCATCTTCATGTGTGCTAGTCGCCTTGGGTGTCGGTTTGTTGTCCTTGATCATCTGTCTGCACATTTTCTTGGGAGTCATGAGTGCCCTAGCTGGCTTCATTATCGCCCTCATCCTCATCTGTTTCTGTTCTTTCGTCTTCTGAGCTAGATACTACTTGTCCTTGTTGTTGATCCGGGGGAGTGGTCGGGTAGCTTGGACGTTCATATTCTTGAGAAAAGAGTTGTCCTTCTAAAAACTGAAATTCACTTGAAAACACATCTTGCATCTCGAAATCGAATGTTGTGTCAGTCGGTTCTGCTTGCAAGTTGGGTATCGGAAAAGAAAAAGCTTCCGCACCAATAGTGGTGGGGACTTCTGCTGCAGCGGTGGTAGGTTCCTGAACTGATGTTGGTTGTGAGGTAATCGCACTAGTAGTGCCTTCTGTAACGATAGGTCGTGATAATCGTATGCGAATAGGTTGTACAGGGGCTTCCGTCGGAGACTCTTCTGGAGAGGGTTGAGGTGATGGTGATTCCGGGACTTGTAGGCATGGAATGGTTCCTCTCATGCGCTTTCCTGCTCGTCCTTTGCAGCTTTCCTAGCTTTCTTTGCTGTGCCTTTAAAGGCCTTCAACTCCTCACTTGTCATTGCACGCTCTATTGCCAAGTCGTATGCCAAACACATATATACGATCCTTGTGAGAGCACAACATCCATGGATTACTTTCTTTCTTTCCCATCTTTGTTGTGCTAGATACAATTGATCAATAATCCAGCTTGCTAGATCGATTGTCTCGGGTCCAATACAAGATAAATATAGTCCAAACCAGATGCGCTTGTGGGGCATGGTGAATCGATCCTGAGTGGGGAATGCGAAATGTTGAATACATATCCTCAATGGTTTAGAGAGCTCAGGTGTGATCGCTGAAATATCTTCCCACTTGATGACATCTCCACGTTTCATAGGCTCGGGAACCAGCCTTTCTCGCTCTGTAGGAGTATGCATTCCATGGATCTTGATTGCAGCTCGAATCAGATCTTTAGAAAGGTAAAACCTCTTAAACGGCGGATCATTTACCAAGGACGGTAAAATGAATGTGCTCGGCAAATCCTTGTTCTCCGAAGCTGCCAAAGTGGTTACCAAGTAATGGCATCTATAGAAATCTGGTTTAGGTAATGGATCACTGAAGTATTCAGTGAAGCCAGCTCTCGCCCAAACATGCTTTAAGTCCTCTGTGTTCTGTAATGCTTCAAACTCTCTTGAGAAAAACTGGTACTTGCCCCATGTACGGTTATCAAAAGTCAAATTGGCCTCAAAAAGGAAATCCGCATCCGCCAATGGGCCTGCTAACCCTTGGAACCAATGGGAGTTACGATGAATGTTTTCAATATATCCCATAGGAGGATCGTCAATTGGCATCGGTCCTGGAAAGCCTTGAAATTCCGGTGGTTATGCCATCGGATGGGGCTCCACGAGTAGTTCACCAATATTTGCCATAGGTATGCTGGGGCCAGCTTCAGATGGTCCTTCTGCATGCATGATGATGTGATGCGAGTGTGTAGAAGATCTGCTACAAAAGATTAACACATTAGTATGGAAATTAATCATGATCCCATTAAAGTGAGACCGCAATCCCTTTCCATAACCGATGTGTAACCCGTGTAGCCGAGTGTTGTGATGTGGTTTATGGAATGATTGTTGCAAAACTAGTGCAGGTCTCTAGACACCTACATGCTTCAGATTTTGCATACACTTCTTGATGGGATGTTGTTACAAGTGATGTTGGGTGATAGTGTGTGAATTTGTACAAAGTTCAGTTGTGGATGAGTTATACAAGGGTAGTATTTAGTTGGGATGGGAGTAATGTTAGATAAGGGGGTCGGAGAAGTCGTCTGGATACGTTTCGGTATCCACTTCCTAAGAGTTTCTGAGCGGGTGATATGTTTCTGTTGAGAGATGTTGAGCCCATAAAAGTCATGTTGGTCAAATCAACTGTAGTCAAAGTCAAAAGGTAAAAGTCAACTAGTCAAAGTCAACAAGGTCAAAGTCAAAGTCAACAGGTGCAAAGTCAAGGTGCTAAAGTGGAGGTGTCAAAGTGCACAAGTAGTGCACAATTAATTGTCCACAAAGGGTAAATTGGAGAAAGTGGGTTGCAGTTTGCAGAGGTATTTCTCTAATTTCCCTAAGGTTCAAAGTGTTTTTAAAGTATTTTGGAAGGTTCAGGTGAACCCTCTCTTATGTGCAAAAGTGAAGACTTAAAAGGAAATGTGAAGGTATGTGAAGCGGTAGCATACGCACAGGGGAAAGTATGGCCCCCCAATTAAAATTTTTGGTTTTAGTCTAAAGTCACTACATGACAAAACAGTGAGTTGTTGGCTGCCACTTGTGAAGACAATCTTGGGACATCAAAGTGAGCACCAAGATAATCTTGAAGTTAGGAGCGTATGTGAATCGACCACTCAAACCAAGGCAAGGACTATTCTTGGACAATGCTAGAGTAAGCAAGAGAAGCATAGTCTAAGTGAAGCAAGAGAGAGAAGTGCAAGAGTCACCAGTGTGCGACGCAGAGAAGTGGAGTTGAAGGAGTGCATGGAGAGTGACTAAGGGATTGTGCAGAGTGCTAAGCTAGTCCCTCAAGGATCTCAAGGTCTCCTTGCAGTGTGTGTGTGCCGATAGAAGGTATTCATTCCTCCCCCTTAGTGGAAGCTTGGTGCAAGGTGTGCACAAGGATAACCTTGAAGCAGGTGGAGGTCTGGTGCAGAGGAGGCCGATGGCAAGAAGACTTTGGGGTATTTGGTATTTTTTCATTGAGCACTCTGTGGGATTATGCACAGAAGTATTGGCTTGTATTGTGCTTCAAACATTGTCATTGTCTTAATGTAATCAATCGGCAGAGGCTTCCAAGGTGTATTTCCTCTCCTGGTCTTTCCTTTTCTCCTACAAACCCTCAAACTCCTTCTTGTCTAAGAATCCCCCAACAAAATTTGGCACGCCCGGTGGGACTTCCAAGGAGATTTGAGCTTAGGAGAAACCAAGTGCAAAGTGTAGAAGAGATCACGTGTCTACAGTGCTACTTCATTAACCAAAAGGTAAATATTCTTATCAAGTGTCTCATATTAAGTGGACTATGAGCTGCTCATGACCGCAACCTGGTCCCAAACATTGAGGGTCACCTGCAAGGAAACAAGAAGGAAGGTTGTTAGAAGATCCTCCAGTCCACTATCTTCAACCTCATCAGTTAAGAGCATGGCAGGACAGGTAGACTTGGAAACCTTACTCTCAAGATTAAATATAAAGTTTCCTTCTTTCAAAGGCCTAGCTCAGGAGGATCCGGATGAACACATTAAAAGGTTTTTAGCACTATGTAAGACTAGAGGCTTAATGGGCAGGGAGGATGCCTTTTTTATACTTTTCCCTACAAATAAATGGTATTAGCAGATAAATGCTTAATGGGCGGGATTAGCAGATAAATGGTTCAGCCAATTTGCTGAGAACCATTTTACAACTTGGGATTTGATGAAAGATGCATTTAAAAATCAATTCCAGCATGGCAATACTGCAGAGATCATTATAGAAGAACTAGAAAATTTGAGGTTGGGTCTAGGTGACAAGTTTCCAGAGTTTGTGACTAGGGTCAAGGCACTAATGGTTAAATTGTCGGATCCACCACATGATTTTTTTGTTAAGAAGTGGCTAGCTAAGCCACTTCTACTGGCCACCCAATGCAAAATCAAGGAATTAGTGTTGCCTACAGCCTCCATAGAGGAGTTCATCACCATAGCTACACGACTGGAGCAGCTACACGACTGGAGCAGATAAGGCAACAGTATGGAGCAACTTCTTCTCAACTACAATATTCCACAGAAATGGAGGATCTAGTGATCCAGCTAAGGAAGGAGCAGGAGGGCTTAAAAAGGAATAAGCCCCACAAAGAGGAGGAAAATGCGGTTACTCAATTGAGAAGGGAGATTGAAGCACTAAATCTTACCAAATTTGAGGACTAAAGGAAGCTCTCTGTGGTTTTGAGTGAAGAACTGGCCTAAACCTGTAGGAAATTTTTTCAGAATTTTTTGAAGATTTTTTGGATTTTTTTTTGCCATTTTTTTGGATTTTTTATGTATTTTCCTTCAGTCTTTTGCATAATTTATTATTAAAAAAATAGCCCCACCTGGGCGTTTTGTTTTTTCCCAAATTAAAAAAAAAAATCCCTCCCCCCCACCCTTTATTTTTTATTTTTCATTTTTTATTTTTTATTTTTTACTTTATTTCATTATTTTTTATTATTTTATTTTCGTTTTCATTTATTTATGATTTTTATATTTTTACTTGTTTTTATTTTTATTTCATTATTATTTTGACCCGCACAAGCGTTAAACCAACAAAAAAAGGTCTTTTTATTTTTTTTTTCTTTTTATATTTTAACATATATATAAAATTCTTTTTTTTTTTTTTTTTTTTTTATGGCTCAAACCTTTTGGCTCTGGATCGTGCCTCGGTTGGCCATTTTTTACAAAACTGGAGTCATTTTCATGTTTTTTGGCACCTCTTGATTCCTTTTTTGCATTAATTTTATCAAAATCACAACTTTTCTCTGACTTTTGGTCAAAACCCACATGTTTTACGCACATTTATCACATGTTTTTATTTCCCCACACATGAGTCGCTAGAAAGTGGCGGGTGCATTTGTCAAGCCAAATGGCATCACACGAAATGCAAATATGCCCCATTCTGTGGCAAAAGCCGTCTTGTGTTGATCTTCTGGAGCAATGGCTACTTGATTATAGCCTGAGAATCCATCAAGAAAGCTATAAACTTCCTTGCCCGCAACTCTTTCCAATAGGTGTTCTGTGATAGGAAGAGGATAACTGTCTCTAATTGTGGTGGCATTAACTTTTTAAGGTTAATACACACACGCAATTTTCCATTCTTCTTGGGCACAACCACAATGGGGGATACCCATTCAGTATGCTCAATTTCGTAAATGAATCCTGCTTCTATCAAACGATCTATTTCTTCTTTAATCTTCGCAACGTAGTTATCATTATACGTTGTCGCGCAGATTCATGCTAAGGAGGGTAAAAGGATAGCAAAGAAGCTTCACTCTAAGAATCTTAGGAATACTCTTTTATATATGGAAAATCTATTATGCTGCAAATCTAATACGCGCAAAGAGCCATACTTGCTTGATCATGAAAGTATCATGATGGGAGAGCATCCATATTTTAGGTGATGCCCAAAGGATCTTTTTTCCATCACAGTTTTTGAGATAAAAACTAAGACCCTTCCTATCCAACCACTCTTTTCGTAACAATGGAGCAAAGGTGATATTTCTAAGCTCACATACTTTTGAGCACATTGGAGTGTTCTTATAAAAATGAGGAAGAGCCAAGTTAAGCAATATGACAAGGTATTCTTCTTATCATGGAAACGAGTTTGATGTTATACATCAAAAAGGGAAGTAAGATTAATCATCTTCAAAGGATCTGATTTTTCTCGATATTAATCTTCCATTTGAGTCAATTCAAAGAGCTACGTTAGTTGATGCTTCACTATTGCAAAATCATATTCTCTTATCAAGAAGTGTAGAAATAATTTATCATAATCACTTTTGAGTATTCTGTATCAAAGTGGAGAAGATTGAAATGAATTTCGCCTTGCTTTTATGCACCTATGAGTGTGTATGATAGTTACGAAAATAGATGCTTTCATTTGACAAACTTTATAGAGCATGATATAAACAAGTTCTTGTTATCGCACAATTTCTGCTTATTATAATCTTAACACAACGCATGATAATGATTAAACATTAGAGTAAATCATAGTGAGTTTTGGTCAGAGCCTAAGGCTGTGAGTTTTTCAGATCAAATGACATTTCATTCACAAAAATAGCTTGTATATCAAAGAGATGGGGATGAAGGCATCCGATAGCAGCAGAGTGCAGATATGACGAAGATGCAAAAAAGCAGCACTCTATAGAGACTAAAAAGAAAACTCCACTATGGATCATGATCTAATTCAGCAGATGAACATTATACTCAGAATGAATACGATTACAGACCGCGTTGACTCATAAGATCCTCACGAATCGATAAGGCAATTCTCTAATGGAGAATATTTGGAAATGGAATGCCTTCTATATAATCCTTTGAAATGATGCATTAAAGAATAGAAAGTAAATGCAATATAACTGCAATTGCATTATCTACTGCTGTAACATATGATATAACATCAAATAAATTTCTTCACTTTTATACTAAGCAACAGTGCATCAAATTTACGCGCATTGGTATAATTCTCCGCATCAGATAAGTGCACGATGCAAATCTATATATGTATGACAAGACAAAAGAAGTTAAATCAGTTTTTTTTTTTTTTTTTTTTTTTTTGTGAGAAAGATTTAAGTTAACAGACAAAATATATGATCATTGGATGACGAAAGTCATGCTGAAAACGGTAGGTATCCATTGGTTATGCATGAAAAACAATCAAATTAAAATGCCTCTAGTCATCACCTTCACGCGTATCGTATAATTCACAGTGAAGATTATGTGTCATGAATACTTCAGATTATTCAGATCTACTGCATTAAAACCTTTTGAGCGTCACATCATGAATATTGGAACTGTAGCAGACCAGTGAAATTGGCGCAAAATTTAGATATAAAAATAAAAAAAAGAACGAACAGAGTCTAGTCAAAATTGTTCCTCACAGAGCATCAGAACGTTGTCGAAATTAATTTCGCAGATCTTGATAACAGCATCATCTTCCGAGATCTAATTTTTTTTTTTTTTCTTCAACAGAACTCTTCTCAGCGCGTCGTTGTCTGAACACTGCTAGAATAAAACATGAAGTAGCCTCTTGTAGCAGAGATGAATCCTTCATCATGAGGGATTTATTTATCCAAGATTTCTCAGCCAATAAAAAGGTTGAATTGTCCTTCCTTCAGTGTTGGAGATTAGCGGACATCAGATCGTACTAGATCCTTCTTCACACTATCGCATATGCATTCTTTTCCTCCATTCTACAGCAGAACGTCAGGCACAGATGAATAGATAACACATGCTTATTTCCACCAATTACTCCTCCAAGTCGTATCTTCAGATCGTTGCTCAGCCCTTTTTCCCAGCGGAATTCCTCCTTCTGAGAGATCTTTGCACCTCGCCTCCTCCTCGATGGGCTTAGTTCAGATGCCTCTGCCCTTCAGTTTGGTGTTGACAACGTCCACTGTCGTCCTCATCATATCCAACAGTACGCACACATCAGAGTAACACTTTGCTTCTGCATCAGCACTAATGATCCGAAGCCCATCAGATCTCCGCAGTTAAGCGTGCTTGGGTCCCAATAGTACTAATCAGATATCCCCCCTTTTTCCCTATCTGTTCATCCTTATACACACCGCCTTCCAATTTTTGAGCAGAGACCTGTCATAACTCAGAACGAGAAAACTGTAACACTACAACGTGATTCATGCGAACCTCAGCAGAAATTTTCTTCTGCACAGACCATAACAGCAATCCTTAGATCTTTAATCACCAGCTTCTGAAAATGGATGTGCTCCTTACTGCTACTTAATGTCTTTGGCGCAAATATGCGTCAGCTTCTGTAATTCGTATCTGAATCGCTTCTCAACTATGGCCACGCTTCGGAGCAGTGCATTTACAATAAAAAGGAGATCAGCCGCTGAGGGATCAAATGATCGATCTCCTCGTCATCCTAGCATGCACAGACATTGACGCTTCCTTCCACTGCAGCAGCCACCACTACCGTTGATGTTTTCTTGCTTACAGGCACATCTCCCCTCGCTTCTCTTCTGGCTGCGATCGTACCAATCCTTGCCATTTTTCCATGCAGAAGCCCTTTCTCTCTATTGCATGTCCACGCGTTCTTTAGAATGAAAGATCAACGTGTCAATATGATCGCCTTTCTTGCATGCACCTTCCTGAATTATGCGTTCCGTCTCGCATAAATATCTTCGATGGCGGGTGGCAAATCCCCAAAAACTGACTGAAGCTTAGTGTATGACTAGGTCTCGACAGCGGCTCTATCTTTCTTATCCCTGGATCGTGCACTCCTCTGCGAGAATCCCCCCAGCTCTGCCTAGGATGCATCATCCTCCAGATGACTTTAAACAGATGCGTCATATTTGATTCTCGTGCTTCAATTTCGGATCGCGACCACATCCACCCCCTCTGAACCTGTACATCCTCCGGATGTACCACCATCGATCTCGGTATCTGCAAGTCTTCAAGAATCCAAATGTGAGTGAAATCAAGTGCATGGGTTAAAACAAATGTGCCTATGCACGGCCATGTAATGAGCCCTACATATGCATACTCTAAGTGCATAAAAAAACAGCATGGTGCAAATAAGGGAGGTATCAGGCATTCGGTGTTGAGGATTTACACTCATATTTTATCATGGATATACAATTCAATACAAGTGCAATCACTCGTGCAACTATGGGTTTTAACCAAAATATTACTCGTGCTCTTTACATTTCATTTATGCATGTTTTAGGTGCATGAAGAGAAACAAAAAAGGTGCAAAAAATCAAGGTTTTATGGTATCTAAGCAACGCTCACATCACTCACAACTCCACTCTCTTACAAATGCAATCACTCTCCCTTACTCAGAACTATTCTCTCTTATCACTCAAAACTTGCTTTATTATTTTTCAATGATATTTACCTATCTAATTGTGCAGATGGACGTGCTTCTACGGAATTTCAAAGACGTGTTTTCTATATATTTTTACATGCATATTTGGCATGCAATGCATCTCAAGGATGGTGCAAAGAGAAGATCAGGGTTAAAGCACGATAGCTAATGAAAAAGATTTTCACGACTTTGTTCTTGAGTCATCATCTCCGTTGGCTTCGCTTGATCATTCCTGCACTCATAGAAACTAAACAAATCATGAGAAACATCACATCAAAATGACATTATATACACATGCAGTCCATGAAAGAACTTCAAAAACCATTTGCAATAAAACATAAGCATGTAGCTCAAATGTGGTTGCCTCTATACAATCTCTCAAAACTCTAGATCTTCGATTAGCTCCTTATCAACACCTGTTCTCAAAACTGCATAAGAGAAATTAGTAGCATCACATTCAAGAATCACATATTAAAAAAAACTTCATTTATTTGAACAAAAAATATCTATTTGAATTATTTTGACTTCAAACCACTCATCCAACATGCATTCATTACCATAGGTGTTCTCACTTTAATTTCTTGCATTTTTAGTTTTATTTGGTTTCTTCTATCTATCTTAAGATTAAAGCAAAAAACACAAGTTATATACATTTTTATTTACAATTTCCTTTTGATATTATTAATTCTCATTTATTAGGGTTTTTCCCTTCAGACCCATCTCCCTTGATATATGGTCACCAAAGAAACTCTGCTTCTTAAGAAGCCACCTTTGGATCGCATCAATCCGTGAATCATTTTTAAAAAGATTAGATATGTGGAAAAGCCATTTCATTTGCTCGTCCATTCCTTGTAGGCTCGACTGGCATACATAGCTCTTAGAAAATTCAAACATCCATGTTTCAATCGTTTGGGCATAGTCTCCTTTATTCATGATCCTCTCATGTGAGGTTACTCTTGATGAGTCAAACACACATGAATATAGAGTGTTGATTTTTAATATGCTTAAATCATTTTTAAAAATTCCGTGCAAGCATGGATTTTGATTCATTTCATGCTTGGGATCATTTGAGGAAATATCTTCAATTGCATCATTTCGAATATGTTCTTCATCTTCATCGAAATAAACGTATTGATTAGATTCATTCAATTCCTTCATCAAGTAGAAGTGAACATCATGCTCGGATGATAATACATAATCATTTTTGTCTTCCAATCTATCATGATTCCTTTCTACTTGAGTCCCATTAATTATGGTATCTGCTTCTTGTTCTAGTCTTTCCAGGAACTCTTCATCATTATCTTTGTTATGTTCCCAGAATATTTCTCCCTCAATGTGAATGGAATCCATATCCTCATAATCAAGAAAATCTTGATCTTCAATTTCTTCATCCAAAATGTCATCACAGGATTCTACATCCATCTCCATCGATTCTTGCTCGTTCTCTTCAGAGGATGTACTTATTCCACCTTCTTCAATTATTGATTCTTCAATCACTGATTCTTGCTCAAGAATCTCATCATGTATGAGAATCTCAACATACGCATCCAAATCAACTTGAGCTTCATCGTTGCAATCGTTTGACTCAATAGTTTTACATTGGATATCCTTCAATGCTATACACGCATCAGATTTATCATATGTCACAATAAACATTTCATGTGCCACTTTATGCTCAATTTCTTCAACGTGTGGACTCAACTCAACATGATTATTTTTGACATACATATCAGTATTTAAAGGAATGATCAATGGTATTTTCTCATCCTCCTCATGCTCATTCATATTTCTCTCTTCATGGAATGTGGCATCATTTACATACATATCATTATTTTGAACTCCATCTAACTTATCCTCTTTTTTATGTGTAGGATCTTTGTCCAATGTGACATCGCTCAAAAGAATATCAGTATCTTGATCTTGATCTAGACTATCGGTAGGATTAGGATCATGCTTATCACCATCGCCATACACATCACTATCTAGAGGACTTATCATTTGTACATCCTCTAGATTAGCATCATACTCATCTTCGTCATCACACATTTCAACCTCTAGAGGACTCATTATTTGCATGTCCTCCTTCATATAAGTAAGTTCGTTTTCTTGCATCTCTGTATGCATGTATAATGCGGATTCCTGCATATCCATTTTCTTACCCATCGGATCTTCTATTGACAGGTCCTTAGATTCAACATCATGTTCCATGGGAGTTCCTTCATGTAATTCAGTCATTAGATCAGAAGTTCTATCCGAATCTTGTGTTAGAAAAGGATCATCACCATCAAGTGACATCCAATCATACTCCACATCTTGCCCGATGTCATCATGTAAGGATGCATCTCGAGCTCGATCTTCAGACATATTTATTAGGTTCTCTATTTGTATCTCATCTTTTATCTCCATTTGGTCACCTATGAGCCTTCTTGATATCTCTATCTCTTTGTTTGCATCTTTATATGTTTCTTGATTTGTTTGATTATCTTTTATTCGGAGTAGAGGAAGCTTCATCTTGATTTCTTGTTAGGTATTGTTGGTTTTCGTTTTGTTTTATGTTTGTTGTTTGTTTGGTTTGATTTTGATTTAGTTTGGTTTGATTTTGATTAGCTTCCACTTGCTCTTTTGATCCTCCCATCTTCGGGCTTTGTCCACTTATGGCACCTAAAGATATAATCATTGTAAAGAAGTCTAGGGGCTCTTGGCACCTTGTAACCTTTGAGGTTACATCGATCGCACTTTTAGAAGTTTCTTCATATTTCCCATCATCACTATGGATATTAAGCCCATGCATATCTACTTCATGCCCAAATGGGGTCTCTACAACCTCATGGACTTGAACATTATCCACGATTGGTAAAATGCTTGGAACATGGTTATAATTTTCATCTGTTTGAAGATCTATTCTCCAATCATTTAAAAATTTCTCTATTGTTTGTTGTTTCTTTACGTATTTCATCACAGCTTCATGGATGAGCATCCAATCCTCTGTGAGTCCTGAGTCGGAGTCTATATCTTGTAGAAGTGGAATTAACTCCTCTCGGGCATTAACATCGATTGTTCGAAGAAACAACGACACCCTTTCATGACTTATGCACCTCTTATCGTGCTCAGAAAGATCATCATATTGTCGCTCAAACTCTTCTTTGATCTCAAGAATTGGTTGGTCTTTGGGCATATGAACCCACCTTAGGAAAGATCTACGAGTTACTTTATCAAGATCCTCTAGCATAAACTGCTTGAGGAGTGTCGCTTTGTATTGGGACCATGTCGTTTGATTTATTCGCATTATTTGGTCTCGTATGTCGTATCCCGACACATAGATAAAGTTTTCACATAATTCTTTTTCCGTCATCGGACTTAGTCCGACACCTAGATATTTGGCCTCGAGTTCATATTCTTTGCAGAACTTTGAGACATTCTTTCCATTGAAAAAGCCACACCGATTGACTAGACGTTCATGAAGTGATTGGATGGCTTTTTGACGCCTATCCTCTTCTTGAAATCGTAGGAATTGAGCTAGGATCTCTTCCATTTTGATTATGCTAATCTTTGTGGCTCTATAATTCACTCACCCCCTCCTTTCACGTCGGGTTCACCAGGTATGTCGCGCAGATTCATGCTAAGGAGAGTAAAAGGATAGCAAAGAAGCTTCACTCTAAGAATCTTAGGAATACTCTTTTATATATGGAAAATCTATTATGCTGCAAATCTAATACGCGCAAAGAGCCATACTTGCTTGATCATGAAAGTATCATGATGGGAGAGCATCCATATTTTAGGTGATGCCCAAAGGATCTTTTTTCCATCACAGTTTTTGAGATAAAAACTAAGACCCTTCCTATCCAACCACTCTTTTCGTAACAATGGAGCAAAGGTGATATTTCTAAGCTCACATACTTTTGAGCACATTGGAGTGTTCTTATAAAAATGAGGAAGAGCCAAGTTAAGCAATATGACAAGGTATTCTTCTTATCATGGAAACGAGTTTGATGTTATACATCAAAAAGGGAAGTAAGATTAATCATCTTCAAAGGATCTGATTTTTCTCGATATTAATCTTCCATTTGAGTCAATTCAAAGAGCTACGTTAGTTGATGCTTCACTATTGCAAAATCATATTCTCTTATCAAGAAGTGTAGAAATAATTTATCATAATCACTTTTGAGTATTCTGTATCAAAGTGGAGAAGATTGAAATGAATTTCGCCTTGCTTTTATGCACCTATGAGTGTGTATGATAGTTACGAAAATAGATGCTTTCATTTGACAAACTTTATAGAGCATGATATAAACAAGTTCTTGTTATCGCACAATTTCTGCTTATTATAATCTTAACACAACGCATGATAATGATTAAACATTAGAGTAAATCATAGTGAGTTTTGGTCAGAGCCTAAGGCTGTGAGTTTTTCAGATCAAATGACATTTCATTCACAAAAATAGCTTGTATATCAAAGAGATGGGGATGAAGGCATCCGATAGCAGCAGAGTGCAGATATGACGAAGATGCAAAAAAGAAGCACTCTATAGAGACTAAAAAGAAAACTCCACTATGGATCATGATCTAATTCAGCAGATGAACATTATACTCAGAATGAATACGATTACAGACCGCGTTGACTCATAAGATCCTCACGAATCGATAAGGCAATTCTCTAATGGAGAATATTTGGAAATGGAATGCCTTCTATATAATCCTTTGAAATGATGCATTAAAGAATAGAAAGTAAATGCAATATAACTGCAATTGCATTATCTACTACTGTAACATATGATATAACATCAAATAAATTTCTTCACTTTTATACTAAGCAACAGTGCATCAAATTTACGCGCATTGGTATAATTCTCCGCATCAGATAAGTGCACGATGCAAATCTATATATGTATGACAAGACAAAAGAAGTTAAATCAGTTTTTTTTTTTTTTTTTTGTGAGAAAGATTTAAGTTAACAGACAAAATATATGATCATTGGATGACGAAAGTCATGCTGAAAACGGTAGGTATCCATTGGTTATGCATGAAAAACAATCAAATTAAAATGCCTCTAGTCATCACCTTCACGCGTATCGTATAATTCACAGTGAAGATTATGTGTCATGAATACTTCAGATTATTCAGATCTACTGCATTAAAACCTTTTGAGCGTCACATCATGAATATTGGAACTGTAGCAGACCAGTGAAATTGGCGCAAAATTCAGATATAAAAATAAAAAAAAGAACGAACAGAGTCTAGTCAAAATTGTTCCTCACAGAGCATCAGAACGTTGTCGAAATTAATTTCGCAGATCTTGATAACAGCATCATCTTCCGAGATCTAATTTTTTTTTTTTTCTTCAACAGAACTCTTCTCAGCGCGTCGTTGTCTGAACACTGCTAGAATAAAACATGAAGTAGCCTCTTGTAGCAGAGATGAATCCTTCATCATGAGGGATTTATTTATCCAAGATTTCTCAGCCAATAAAAAGGTTGAATTGTCCTTCCTTCAGTGTTGGAGATTAGCGGACATCAGATCGTACTAGATCCTTCTTCACACTATCGCATATGCATTCTTTTCCTCCATTCTACAGCAGAACGTCAGGCACAGATGAATAGATAACACATGCTTATTTCCACCAATTACTCCTCCAAGTCGTATCTTCAGATCGTTGCTCAGCCCTTTTTCCCAGCGGAATTCCTCCTTCTGAGAGATCTTTGCACCTCGCCTCCTCCTCGATGGGCTTAGTTCAGATGCCTCTGCCCTTCAGTTTGGTGTTGACAACGTCCACTGTCGTCCTCATCATATCCAACAGTACGCACACATCAGAGTAACACTTTGCTTCTGCATCAGCACTAATGATCCGAAGCCCATCAGATCTCCGCAGTTAAGCGTGCTTGGGTCCCAATAGTACTAATCAGATATCCCCCCTTTTTCCCTATCTGTTCATCCTTATACACACCGCCTTCCAATTTTTGAGCAGAGACCTGTCATAACTCAGAACGAGAAAACTGTAACACTACAACGTGATTCATGCGAACCTCAGCAGAAATTTTCTTCTGCACAGACCATAACAGCAATCCTTAGATCTTTAATCACCAGCTTCTGAAAATGGATGTGCTCCTTACTGCTACTTAATGTCTTTGGCGCAAATATGCGTCAGCTTCTGTAATTCGTATCTGAATCGCTTCTCAACTATGGCCACGCTTCGGAGCAGTGCATTTACAATAAAAAGGAGATCAGCCGCTGAGGGATCAAATGATCGATCTCCTCGTCATCCTAGCATGCACAGACATTGACGCTTCCTTCCACTGCAGCAGCCACCACTACCGTTGATGTTTTCTTGCTTACAGGCACATCTCCCCTCGCTTCTCTTCTGGCTGCGATCGTACCAATCCTTGCCATTTTTCCATGCAGAAGCCCTTTCTCTCTATTGCATGTCCACACGTTCTTTAGAATGAAAGATCAACGTGTCAATATGATCGCCTTTCTTGCATGCACCTTCCTGAATTATGCGTTCCGTCTCGCATAAATATCTTCGATGGCGGGTGGCAAATCCCCGAAAACTGACTGAAGCTTAGTGTATGACTAGGTCTCGACAGCGGCTCTATCTTTCTTATCCCTGGATCGTGCACTCCTTTGCGAGAATCCCCCCAGCTCTGCCTAGGATGCATCATCCTCCAGATGACTTTAAACAGATGCGTCATATTTGATTCTCGTGCTTCAATTTCGGATCGCGACCACAACGTGTATGGTTTCTGTTTTGTAGGTTTTGCATCTAGAGTCATAGGGATTCTATGAGAACATATATCCGGGTCTACTCCTTTCAGGTCTTTGTAACTCCAAGCAAACACATCTTTATATTCGTGCAATAGGGCAACTAATTCTTCTTCTTCTTCAATCGTCAAATCATGCCCTATGTAGGTACATTTTTCTTCTTCTCCTTCTATGGCTACTATGATTTTTTTGGTTTTCTCGCGATTATCATATACTTCTCCAATGTCAGCTTCTCTGTTAGGCATTCGTACCATGATTCTTCTATCTTCTATTTCATATTTCTTGAAGTTTTCTGGTACCTCAAACAAAGATTCTTCTTCTTCTTACATGGTTTCTTTCTTCTTTCTTTTCTTACCTTCGCTTTTCTCCATCACCTGTGTAGTCATCCTCACATCATTCATAATTTCTCCATGTCTCTGGGGGTGAGTTTCTACTTCGTAGAAGTATTCTTCATCTGATGCAAAAGGAGAGTCCATAATAATTGACTCTAGATCGAAATCACTAGCATCCTCAAATGCATCAGTGTTAGGTTCACATTCTTCAATAATAGAGTCACACATGATTGGCTCTATCGTGAAAACTGAGATGTCATAGCCATCCTCATCGCAGTGGGGTGTCCATTGTTCTTCATTGATGGCTACGTCTATGGTTGCTAGGATTTCTGCCCAACCATGGGGTTCGAATTGTTCGTCTGGAAATACTACAGGTGCGTAAGCTGGGTCTTGAAGGGTTCGTGGATGTTGTTCTGAGCCTAAGGTCCTTGCTTCTAACCATTCTTCCTCTTGTTTTGCTACTTTACACATCCATAGATGAGTATCCTCGTGCAACCATGAGGGGTCTGATTCTAATGAGTGTACCGATTTTGTTTCTACCTGTGTCTTATGGATGGTGTTCCATTGTATTGGGGGTACATCTCGATGTGAATAGTCTTTAAGATTGACTTTAGTAGTCACTCCTAAATTTTGCAAGTACAAAGAATTAGTTCCCCAATCTTGTACAATTTGCAACTGACGCATGAATGGTCGTCCTAAAATCATCTCGTAAGCATGATTTTTTGCAAAATCACAAATGGCAAAGGTATGCTCAAACTCCACACCACAAGTGGTGAGAGATATGCCTTCTAGTAAGCCTAATGGTTTCTCTATATGTCCGTCAGCCATTTGTAGTTTCATCCTGGTAGGTCTCAATGCTGGCTTACCCCAATGTTTCCATAAAGCGGTGGTAGTGATGGCTACTTCGGCTCCTGAATCTAAGATGGCTTTGGTGGTATAGCCCTGATGGGTTATTGGAAGATAAGTGTTACCTTCCTCTCCTTCGCTTACATCTCCGATTCTTTCTATGGGTATCTCTGGTACCTTCTTGTGTGATCCTATTTGTGAGGGAGTAGTAGCAAGCTCAAGGAATTGATTTGCTACATGTTTCCACAGTTCTAGTTTAATCTTCAACAACTCCTCTAGAGTGAGGTGACAATGCACTTTAGTGTTCTTGATCGCTTCCGTGTTTCTAGGGATCACTGATTCTTCATTCCTCACTATTATCGTGGGTGCTCTCATACTAATAGACTTAGCTTCCCAAGGTCCTGTGAACTGAGGTAATTCTTGCAAAGAATTGGATTCAAAACCTGTATTCACTCAATTGTTCTTCCTCTACATCATTCAAAATAGAGGGAATGTCTTGGGGAAATTGCTCCTGCAAGTCATCTATTTTTTGAATAGGAATGTTCTTTTCTCCACTTCTCTTCTTGTATTTCTCTTAGAAATTCATGTGAATACCTATGTATGGAAGACAGGTTGTCTTTACCTTCTGTATAGGGTACTTGAGATAGGGATGGTGTATTCCTTTCCTGTGTCTCTGAGGCACGTGGGTTCCTATGCTGATCCTTTTTCTCCTTGCTATCAATCAAGTATTCTAATCTCTCCATCAGTCCTTGAAAGTGTAATTCCGGTTTTGCCACGTTATTCCAATTTAGATATCTAGAGGCTTCAAACATAGCTTGTGCTAGTTCTACCATCTTCGTGCAAAGTTTAGTCCTCTCAATTTCTAAGTCTGCTTGAGGGTAGTTCTTACTCATTTCAACTATGTGGGGTCCTTCTTTTAATCTGGCTTGATACGCACGAAACATCATGTCTAGGTTTTCCGGTATGGGTTCCGCTAAAACTAATCCTGATCTCTGAGTTAGGTTCTCTTGATTCAATTCCTGTGAAGTCAATTCTAGGATTTTGGCTCTAGATTCCTTGATACTTCCTTCCAATTCTATTATCCTCTTACTCCACTTTCTCTTAATCCTTTCTCTGGAGTCTTTCCAAGATTTCATCTTTTTATTGCTAGATTCTCCAACTTCACTAGTTCTGACTATTTTCTCCTGATTACTTTGTTGGTTTTGTAAGAGCGTCTGGGCTCTGGTTATAGCTTGGATAGGCACGTATGTAGGGTTGGATCCATCTGCATTGTGCACAATACCTATCACATTGATTGGTGTCACATTTGATGCATTAGCAGGGTTCTTAGGACAATCTTTGATTATATGCTCTTTACCGCAATCGGCACAAAAGCCTTGTATATTATAATATTGTGATTGTCGTGCTATCGGAGGATGTGGACAATCCTTTATGAAATGATCTCCTTGGCACCTAAAGCATGGTCCTCTAGGGCCCTATGGTCTTTATTGTCTTAATTGGGGCCACGGATTAGGGTTCGTATACAGCACATTAGCATAGTCGGGCTCCCAACTGGGTTCCAATGGTGGACTATCATACTAATATGTCTCCACATGTTCTAGTGACTCTGTGTAATACGCGGGTGGACTATCTACATGAGTAGAATCAAAACTCTTTGAATTGGGATCACTTTCTGTGATCAGGGGTGATGAAGGCACTAAATCCCTATTGAGGTTTTCTTCTGCAACAGCATATTTGACTAAGATGACATTCGCTGGTGGGGGTGGCTGCTGAGCTAAAACAGGTTGAGGTCTCTGTTGAGCCTGATAAGGGTAGTTCTGAGGAGGCCTATAGTAATGAGGCTGAGCATTATACTGACCTTGATACCTACCTGGCTGTGCGTAGGCTTGTGGGTAGTTTTGTCTCACTGTTTGTTTGTTGTATGCGTAGTCCTGAGCCGTATGATTTGTGTATCTTTTCTCAATTGTACAGTATTGGCCATTAGGGTTGGCTTGCATTTGTGTTGCATTGGGACACACATTTGCCATGTGATCACCACCACAGGTGTAACAACGCTTGTTTGTTGTTAACCTAGGCATCTGTTTACTAGAAACTCCTAGTTTCTCAGCCACTTTTTCTGCTAGGTCCTCTATCGAGCTAGAAAGTTTTGGAGATGCTAGAGAGGAACAATCTGAGTCTTTATAGACCTTTGAGAGTTCCAACTCGTCTCCAAGGTTGTCCTCAATGTCTATGCAAATTTGTACACATTGCTCTAGCGTTCTAGGTTCCTTCAAGTACACATAGAAGCGTAGCTTAGAGCTCAACAGGCCATCTAAAAACCATGACACTTGCTTGGCCTGTGAGGGTAACTCTTGCATTGGACATCTTTCAACATACTGTCTAAATCTATGTCTGTTTGAAACTATGAATCAATGAAGAAATATCATGTCTGATCCCACTTTTAGAGAATTCCATGATGAATGACTCTAGAAAGTGATGAATGTCTCTAAATTGCCTTTGTTGCAATGGTTGGAACCAAGTTAAAGCGGTATTCTTTAACGTTAGTCCAAAATGCATTGTATTGCATGAACATATCTTCTGATCTACATCATCACCTAGAACCTGTAAGGACTAAGAAGTTGCCTCATTAGTGTTGGAGATAAACGTCTGTGGAAGCACATGAATAGCACAGGGAAGAAGAAGAAGCTTGGAGCCCAACACACAATACTGAATGTATTACCAGAGAATGTACAAAGATAAGTAGCCCATTAGGGCAATAGGCGTATATACAAGCCGGGGGAAAAAAACCTCCTAAAGAGGGAAAAAAAGTACTCCGGCGGACCTAGAGTGTTCACACACATCACTACCTAAATATATCAACAAATCCCCCCTAGGAGTGATGCGGTGAACAAGTACCTGGCACTCATGTATAAGGAAGTTCCAAGCTATGTGGAAATCACTCCACAAAAGGAAGTAAGCCCAAAGCTTTGTGGAAAGCTTCAAACTTCTCCCTAGGCAGAGCCTTCGTGAAAAGGTCTGCAATGTTCTCCTGCATCGGCTCATATGCCAACCTGATCTCCCCAGTAGAGAACCTCTCCCTGACATAATGATAATGCACCTCAATGTGCTTAGTGCGAGCATGGAACACAGGGTTCCTCGCAACTACCAATGCGCTCTCATTGTCAATGAAGATGGTGGTGGCAGAAGACTGACCAACACCCAAATCAGCCATAAGGCATCTGAGCCACACTCACTCAACAATAGCTGTGAAAGCTGCCTCATACTCAGCTTTACAATTGGAAGTGGCCACAGTAGGCTGCTTCTTGCTCAACCAAGATATACATGAGCTACCAAGCATGAAGCAAAAGCCACTGGTGGACACACGAGTGTCATAGCAACCAGCCCAATCAGAGTCAGAAAAAGCATGCAAATCTGGCGGTAGTGATCCCCCCTTGGGATAAAACAACCCAAGTAGTTGAGTACCACTCAAGTAGCAAAAGATGCGCTTAACCGCCTGCCAATGCTTGACTCCTGGGAAATGCATAAATCTGCTCATCTATGAGACAGCAAACTAAATATCTGTCCAAGTAACGCATAAGTAGATCAAGCATCCAATAGCCTGCTGATAGAGAACAGCATCAAATGCATCTCCAGCATCATGAAGACTCAATTGTAAACATGTCTCCATAGGAGTGGCAATAGGCTTACAATCTTCAAGGCTGAAACCCTGCAATAATGTGTCAATATATTTCGTTTGACACAAAGCCATTCCACCATTACCTTGCATAAATTGAATGCCCAAATAGTGATGCAAATTCCCCAAATCAGACATCTCAAATGAGGCATGCAAATCAGCCTTGAAATCAGCAATATGCTTGTCAATAGGACCAGTGAGCAGCATGTCGTCAACATAGACAACAATGATCAGAAGCACATCATTAGCATGCTTCACATATATGGTGCTTTCAGTTGGACTATTCTCAAAACCATGTGCAATCAGATAGGCATGTATCTTCTCATACCAAGCACGTGGTGCTTGCTTTAAACCATATAATGCCTTCTTTAATCTGTACACCTGGTTTTCATGCCCTTTCTGCACAAAGCCACGGGGCTGAAAAACATACACTTCTTCATGCAAGTCACCATTCAGAAATGTAGTTTTAATGTCCAACTGATGTACATTCCAACCATGATGGGCTGCAAGTGCACAGATGCTCCGAACAGTAGGCATACGACATGTGGGTGCAAAGGTCTCATCAAAGTCAATGCCTCTTTCCCGTGCATAACCCTTTGCAACAAGCCTAGCCTTATACCTGTCCATTGTACCATCAAGTTTACGCTTCAGCTTGTATACCCACTTAGTACCAATGGCTTTCTTGCCATGAGGCAAGTCACATAAAGACCAAGTACCATTCTTCATTATAGCATCATATTCAGATTGCATAGCAGCCATCCAATTTTTTGAATTTTTTGCTTCATCAAAAGAAACAAGCTCATTCTCATCACAGAGACTAGGTGCAGCCATAGCATAGCCTGAACGAGTACGGTATGACAAAGGTGCATCTACTGTAAAGTCTGCACCAGCCATTTTGGCATAGTTTTTGCCTGCTCAATATCAGCTCTCTCATCAACAAGTGCATCATGTAAATCTGCATCACAAATGGAATGATCTACATCATCATATGAAACCTGCAAAGGCTGAGAAGTTGCCTCATTAGGACCATCACTAGACTATCCACCTGTAAAAAGTGGAAGCAAAGTATCATACATATCTTTGAAGCTAACAGATGTCTCCTTAGTACAGATGTCTCCTTAGTACATGCATTTAGTCCATGGATGATACAGACGATAGCCTTTACTTTCAGAACTGTACCCAACAAAAATACATTTTACTACTTTATCATCCAATTTTTTGCGATGTTGTTCAGGCACTAATGCATATGTCAAACAACCAAAAAAACGCAGATGAGCAAGAGATGGCTTGCGGTCATGCCAAGCCTCATATGGAGTGATAAATTGCAGTGCTTTAGTGGGACACCTGTTCAGTATATATGTTGCACACATGACAGTATATATGTTCAGTATATATGTTGCACACATAAGAGGATAAGAGGAGTTGTTGGCGCATGTAACAGTATTCCATGTAGGGGCAGGCTCGAGTGAAGAGAAGCAACTACGCTGTGAGGTAATATGTTTGGTCGCCCCACTATCAAAGTACCAAACATCTGAGTCTACTACAGACATGCACTGCTCATGAGACGATGGGTCAAAACTGCAAACAGTAGTGAACGCCCATTCTTCTTCTTGCACAAGATTAGCAGACTCCGTTTTTGGTGTAGAGGCTTCTACAACAACCATTCCAACCTCTTTCTTCTTTGCCTCTTTTGCAGCCAATTTTGGAGAGTTTTTTATGATATGATCATTCCCTTTATAGTACTTACAAAACAATTTCTGCTTTTCTGATTTTTTCTCATCTTTGTCTTGGTTCTTCGAATGTGCAGCATTTGCAGATTTCTACTTACTAGTAGAAGAACTCCATTTTCCTTTGCCCTTCTGACTAGCCAAGAAGGCTTGATCTGCAACACGCATAATGGACCTGTTCTGCCTGGACTGATCTTCCTGCAATAGAACAGAGACTAACTCCTCCAATGACAAGGCATTTGGATTACCTTTCATCATCAATCAAAGAGTAGAAGCAAAACTCTGATATGAATCAGGAAGACCATTCAGAACAGTCTGCACAAGTGAGCTATCTGGTATAACCTCATCAGCAGAAATCAACTGTTCCTTCAAGTCTTTGATCTTTGTTAGGAAATTATCCATAGAATCACCCTCATTCATGTGCTCACTCTCCAACTGTTTTCGGAGGTAAGCAACACGAGCCTCATTCCTAGCTTGGTAAAATGTGGTAAGTGTATCCCAAGCATCCTTAGCTGCTCTGCAAGAGCGAATGTGTGGAATAATGGCACATTTGATAGACAAAGCTATCACAGCATGTGCATGGACATCTCTGCCATCCCAGCAAATCTGCTCTGTAGTAGGTGCAGCAAAAACAGCAGCACGAACAGGAATCTGCACAATATCATCTTCGTCACCATCTTCATCAGCTCCAACACCTGTATTTGCAGTACCTCTTGTTACAAGTGTAACAGGACGTCTCTCAACACCCTGCACAATGTTCCACAATCCTTTTGCAACCAATATATGTCGCATCATATAAGCCCATAATGGGTAGTTGGTACCATCCAACTTATCCTCAACAGCCAACATACGGAATACAGCACTGCTTTCAACCATGATCGGTGACTAAAATACCTTGATGCAAGAAAATTGACTGTATCTCAAAAAGTTGAACGGAACTGCCTAGACGAGTTCTGCTAAACCTGTAGCAGACTTCAAGACGCTTATACTGGCGGACCAAAACAGGTATATACCTTTGGCACAAAAAGATGAAATAGCATATGCAAGCGCTGCGATAGTGCATTTGAAGGCGGAAACGAGCTCAGATCGCGATTTCGGCACCACAGAGCGAAGCAGTTTTGATCTCAAAAACACGCTGAGTATGCTCACCAAATTTCATGCGATTCTGAGACTGCAAATGGAGGAGTGTCGACAGCGCCCTAGATGAAGCGATGACCTACTCTGATACCAATTGTTGGAGATAGACGTCTGTGGAAGCACGCGAACAGCACAAGGAAGAAGAAGAAGAAGCTTGGAGCACAACACACAATACTGAATGTATTACTAGAGAATGTACAAAGATAAGTAGCCCATTAGGGCAGTAGGCGTATATACAAGCTGGCGGAAAAAAACCTCCTAGAGAGGGAAAAAAGTGCTCCGGCGGTCCTAGAGTGTTCACACACATCACTACCTAAATATATGAACAATTAGGACCAACACTAGACTATCCACCTATAAAAAGAGGCAGCAAAGTATCATATATGTCTTTGGAGCTAACATATGTCTCCTTCGTACATGAAAGTAAAGGCTGAATAGCATCTTCCACAAAAACAACATCACAGCTAACCAAAATGTGTTTAGTCTGTGGATGATACAGATGATAGCCTTTGCTTCTAGAATTGTACCCAACAAAAATACATTTTACTACTTTATCATCTAATTTCTTGCAATGTTGTTCAAGCACTAATGCATATGCCAGACAACCAAAAACACATAGATGAGCAATAGATGGCTTGCGACCATGTCAAGCCTCATATGGAGTGATAGATTGCAGTGCTTTAGAGGGACACCTGTTAAGTACATATGCTGCACACATGAAAGACTCAAGCCAAAAACTATGTGGTAAAGCCTGACTCTTGACCTTACACCTCGCCATCTCCATGAGTGACATGTTCTTCCATTCAGCAACTCCATTTTTTTGAGGTGTATATGACACTGTACATTGATGTTTTATCCCATGTTCAGCCAAAAATGCATTAAAGTCAGAAGACATATACTCCCCCCCTCGATCAAAATGGAGGCTGCCCATTACTAACAAATTTTCAGTCAAAACCAAAAACTCTTTGAAGCACATGAACACTTCGAACTTTGATTTCAATGGATATACCCATGCATGCCTAGAAAAATCATCAATGAAAGTCACGAAGTAAAGATAGTTTCCAAAAGAGGGTGTTTGCATAAGACCATAGACATCACTATGAACAAACTAAAATTTTTAAGTAGCTCAAACTAAACCATCTTTTGGAAAGGAGGAATACTGCATTTTGCCCAAAATTCAGCCTTCACAAACATGTTTACTGGGTGCCTCAAGTTTGGGCAAAGAGGACACCATATCATATTTCTGTAGGCATAGCAAACTAGCCAAATTTAGATGACCAAAGCGTGCATGCCAAAGCTTTGCATCTGACATAGTCTGAGAATCATGTACTACACATGTTGAGTCATTCATAGATTTTTCATAGTCTATGAGCTTTCATAGCCCATGACATAAAATGCCAGAAGCAGTAATCATGTCGCCATTTGATAGATCATTAATTGTACATCTATCATCAGCAAATTTCACAACCAAGCCAATCTTGCCTAATGCAGAATCTAATAACAGATTTTCTTTGATCCCTAGCACAAATAAAGCATCTGACAAAGTGAAAGAACTACCATCACCAGTGGTCAGAATGATCTTACCAACTCCCATAACAGGATAAGAGGAGTTGTTGGTGCATGTGATAGTATTCCATTTAGGGGTAGGCTCAAGTGAAGTAAAGAAACTGTGTTGTGAGGGAATATGTTTGGTTGCCCCACTATCAAAATACCAAACATGTGAGTCTACTGCAGACATACACTGCTCATAAGAAGATAGGTCAAAACTACAAACAATACTAAACGCCCAGTCTTCATTCTACACAAGATTAGCAAACATTGTTTTCGATGTAAAGGCCTCTACAACAATCATTCTAGCCTCTTTCTTCTTTGCCTCTTTAACAGCCAGTTTTGGACAACTCTTAATGACATGATCGTTTGATTTACAGTATTTGCAAAACAATTTCTGCTTTTCAGATTTCTTCTTATCTTTGTCTTCCTTCTTTGAATGTGCAACATTTTTTTATTTCTGCTTACTAGTAGATGAGCTCCATTTCCCTTTGCCTTCTAACTAGCCAGGAAAGCTTGACCTACAACACACATAATGGACCTGTTCTGCCTAGACCAGTCTTCCTGCACCACAATAGAAACTAACTCTTCAAATGACAGGGCATTAAGATTGCCTTTCATCATCAAACAAAGAGTAGAAGCAAAACCCTGATATGAATTAGGAAGACCATTTAGAACGATCTGCACAAGTGAGCTATCTGGTATAACTTCATCAACAGAAATCAATTGTTCCTTCAAATCCTTCATCTTTGTCAGAAAATTATCCACAAAATCACCTTCATTCATATGTTCACTCTCCAACTGTTTTCAAAGGTAAGCAACATGAGCCTCATTTCTAGCTCGGTACAATGTGGTAAGTGTATCCCAAGCATCCTTAGTTGTTCGAATGTGAGGAATAATGGAACGTTTGACAGACAAGGCTATCAATTCATGTGCCTGAGCATCTCTACCATCCCAAAAAATTTTCTCTGGAGTAGGCACAGCAAAAACTATAGCACGAACAAGAATCTGAAGAATATCAGCATCTTCAATGTCATCTACATCGGTTTCAATACCTGTATTTGCTGGTGTAATAGGATGTTTTGCAACACCTTGCAAAATGTTCCAGAGTCCTTTTGCAACCAATACTTCTTGCATCATATAATCCCACAATGGATAATTGGTACTGTCCAACTTATTCTCAATAGCCAACATATAAAATACATCACCGCTTTCAGCCATGGCCACTGACTGAAATACCCTGATGCAGAAAAATAATTGTATCTAAAAAAGTTGAACAGAATTACCCTGATGAGTTTTGTTAAACCTGTACTAGACTTTGAGATGCTTATATTGGTGAAGCAAAACCTGTATATATATTTGGCACAAAAAGACAAAATAGCCTACACAAGCATGAGTGTGGTAAGATCTGGAATCTGCATGTCCATGTACAAGTCCATGGCCGTTGTGAAGCTCTCCCATTTGTCATCTGCCTTAATACCATTGACCACTTGTCTCATAATTTGTATTGGAGATAGATGTCTGCGGAAGCACGCGAACAACACAAGGAAGGAGAAGAAGCTTGGAGCACAACACACAATACTAAATGTATTACTAGAGAATGTACAAAGATAAGTAGCCCATTAGGGCAATAGGCTTATATTCAAGCCGGGGGAAAAAACCTCCTAAAGAGGGAAAAAAAGTGCCCAGATGGTCCTAGTGTGTTCACACACATCACAACCTAAATATATCAACAAATCCCCCCTGGGAGTGATGTGGTGAACAAGGACCTCGCACTCATGTATAAGGAAGTGCCAAGCTATGTGGAAATCACTCCACAAAAGGATGTAAGCCCAAAGCTTTGCAGAAAGCTTCAAACTTCTCCCTAGGCAAAGCCTTCGTGAAAAGGTCTGCAATGTTCTCCTGCGTGGGCACATATGCCAAGCTGATCTCCCCAGCATAGAACCTCTCCCTGACATAGTGATAATGCACCTCAATGTGCTTAGTGTGAGCATGGAACATAGGGTTCCTCGCAATTGCCAATGCGCTCTGACTGTCAGTGAAGATGGTGGTGGCAAAAGACTGACCAACACCCAAATCAGCCATAAGGCGTTTGAGCCACACACTCTCAACAGTCGCTATGAAAGCTGCCCTATACTCAACCTCACAACTGGAAGTGGGCATAGTAGGTTGCTTCTTGCTCAACCAAGATATACATGAGCTACCAAGCATGAAGCAAAAGCCACTAGTGGGCACACTAGTGTCATAGCAAGCAGCCCAATCAGAGACAAAAAAAGCATGCAAATCTGGCGGTAGTGATCCCCCCCTTGGGATAAAACAACCCAAGTAGCCGAGTACCACTCAAGTAGTAAAAGATGCGCTTAACTGCCTGCCAATGCTTGACTCATGGGCAATGCATAAACCTGCTCATCTGTGAGACAACAAACTGAATATCTGGCTAAGTAATGCATAAGTAAATCAAGCATCCAATAGCCTGCTGATAGAGAACAGCATCAAATGCATCTCCAGCATCATGAAGACTCAATCGTAAACATGTCTCCATAGGAGTGGCAATAGGCTTACAGTCTTCAAGGCCAAAACGCTGCAATAATGTGTCAATATATTTTGTTTGACACAAAGCCATTCCACCATCAACTTGCATAAACTGAATGCCCAAATAGTGATGCAAATGCCCCAAATCAGACATCTCAAAGGAGGCATGAAAATCAGCCTTAAAATCAGCAATATGCTTCTCAATGGGACTAGTGAGCAGCATGTCGTCAACATAGACAACTGTTGAGGATAAGGAAATCTGGAGGATAAATGGTTAATTTGAGTTATGAAAGATTGTTAAATTTAGATATTATTTAGTCGGATGTCTATTTTTGGTGGATCAGAAATTAACAGATGGTTACATCGGAGTTCGCGTGGGTGTCATAAGAAGGGGTAGACGTTACACTTGAGAGGGGGAGAAATCAAGAAGTGGTCGAAGAAAGTAGGAAGCAGGATTGCAGGAGGAAGAGTGCATCATAAACTCAGAATAGCGAGATGCGTGTTCTAGAAACAATGAAACTCTGAAGTAGATTCTTGTATTCGCGTCAATACTTATATTCTCTGTAATCTGAAGTCTTTTCTGGCAACTGTTTCCTACAAGAATGTGTTTGAAGTTTTAATGAATGTTGATAGAAGTAATTACTTAGATAAGTGTAGTCTTTTGCGTGATTCTCCATTCATTCAGTAGAGTGTTTGATGAAGATAAGGATTTTCTGATGTAGTATAAGTAATACGAAAAAGAAAGCCTGCTAAAGGAAGAATCTCTGTTTGATGAAGACCAGTGTGTGTAATCTGATTAATTTGAAAGTTTATTTGTGATGTGTTGATTTTCGAACCCCAACACATTTGGCAATCCTACTGTACTGCTGAAGAAGCAAGAAATGCATGAAGGAAAGAAGGAAACAATTTGGTAAAGTGTATTTTACAAGAGCGCAGGCTGAGAGCAGCGAACGTGGAGTCATCCTTAGAATTTTACGATTGGTACGAAGCCGAGGAGGAAGCAAATCTGAAAACTGAAGAGAAACAAGGAGAAACAGGTGCAGCAAAGGTAAGGTTAGTGGTCAGTATACTTGGAGTGCTATTCCTAACAGAAGCAACTGTAGGAGTAAGAAGACGACTCTAGTTTGACCCACTTGGAAAGGAGGTAGCTCACGGTTCATTGGACATACTAAATGCAAAGCATGACTCTCAGTGGTGCTGTGATTGTAAGCAATGTGGGAAAGCAAAAGATGCGGAAGTGTTGGCGGTCACAAGGTCCAAAAATAAAAGTCCGATTAATTGGCAAGAACAAAGACATGTTAGGGACAAAGTGCAAAAGCAGATTCAGCAAGAACAGCACAAACAAGTGAAATTTATAGAACCCGTTGAAGAAGACCAGGATTCAGGCATGGTACCGTCAATAACCACTGAAAACAAGAATGTAACCAAGCAAGATGCCGATAAGGATTGGTTTGAGGTAATCATTAACTCACCATTACAGTTGTCTTTAGACCAATTATTATCTTTGGTACCAGCGTTTCGAGAGAAATTATTGCAGACGTTGATTGGTCTAAAGTACTAAATCGCTCAAATTTCAGTTGCTAACTTGATTCTTTAGTTCACTAGCACTATGATTTACTCACCCCCTCCTTTCACGTTGGGTTCACCAGGTATGTGGCGGGGTTCTCAGAAAGGAGGGTGAGAATAAAGTGGTGTCTATCTTGGAAGAGGTTTAAAGATGAATCTTGAAGGTGCAAAACAACTCATATACACATCCAAAGGCTGTTTCATATTTTAGAGCTTTCAATAGTTCAAAGACATGTTGCAGATGGAAGACCGGAACAAGCAGGGTCATTGATGTATGGTAACTTTCACCTGTGGTTTGTTGTTCTTATGAAAAATCTAATCATTGGCCCTTGTGAGCATATGTGGCAAAACTAATTCGAGTAGTTCTAGGAAATCATTGGAATGTAGAGTCCATAAGATACAAATTTCGGGTTCCTATGCATTGGGTTAACAATATAAGAGCTACAATTATTTTTGTTAGCATCATGTCATTCAATTCACATATGAATTTATAAAAGCTTCAAAGAACCATAACATAAAGCTTTTCATAACAAGTAAAAGAGGATTACACTATGACAATCACAGCCTCATTTTACTTTGCAGCTCTTCCTGAGTTTCTAGTTAACAACGAATGACTCTACTTCTAAGAATAGGCAAAAAGGAAGTATCGCATGCAAGTCAGGAATAGTGTATCTTGAAATTAGTAGACATTCAACGCTTTTCTCAATAATCTGCCTTCTTTTGCACATAGTAAAGTGTTTTAAAATGAGCCCACCTACATTGGCAAATTTGGGAAAGAAAAAAAAAAGTTTGAATAATCCTCTCTTGAACTTATGCGATATTTTATTGAAGGACCAAACAACAAAAAATGTGAAATAAAACAAGAAGCAAGTGTGCACATAGACCAACAACTTTCCATTAGTTCACGAGAAAACAAGCTCGATTCGTACGAAGATGATTGGCAGACTTCAATCTTGTACAGAGATATTTGCCTTCTATTAGAACTGAAGATCACTCGTGTAATTTAATCATGCTTTGGAATGTAATGCAAGCCTTTAAGCTGGTAATATTAGTAGAATATTGATCTTCGTTAATGATTTTCTAGAATATTTAATACATCTCATCGCTTAATTATGTGATATGATGAGGTCATATATAACTTTCGTTTGTTCTATGCAACAGTTACACCACATATAAAATCATGAAGGCAAGAGAATTCTCTTCCCTCTGCAAAGATGTTATCAAACTACACCAAAGCTTTACGTACAGATGCAAAAATTTCAATAGAAAATAAGGAAGATGTAGCCTTCATATTTACAAACCATAGCGCAAATTCAGCCTTCTCGATAAATTGCAACGTATGACAGTTGAAATATGATTGCAATGTATGACAGTTGAAATATGACTCATATATAAAAGGAATTTGATGTTGCATAAACCAGAAACTGAATGAACTCTTTACTGATGAGAAGTAATGATAGCAAGGAACTCAAAGATGCGTGAAATGAGCAATACACTATAAAATAAAATCCATAACCTTCACACAAGTTTTGATATGTAGCACAGCCAGTCCAGTATTCAACTACGATTTCTGTCCTACTTTGCAGATGTTTGTACGCGACACCAGACCGCGATAAAGTTAATAATGAAGTCCTCCCTGCTGTATTTGTGAGTAATCTATGTATTTCTCTATTCCATCGATATATACAAGTGCAGTTGGTCAGAAAACCCCAATTGTACAGATGCAGCACCTCTATCTCGTACTATCGACACAGCTTCTCAGAAAACCCCAATATGTACAGGTGCAGGTATACTGAAATCGAAGTCAAAAGAGTGTGGAGACACAAGCTAAAATCTGAGGTATACTGAAAACGAAGTCTCGTATACTGAAATCAAAATCCAGAAGCACTATATTCGTACATCTGCTCTCCCTCCAGCTACACATGCCTTCCTTTCTTCTTCTCCCATAGTAACACGTGACTATCTGTCCTTGAAATACAAAGGCGACCCTCTGTCGCTCTCAGAAGATCCTCTAGATCAAATGCATGTCTTCTGCTATAGCATCCGTGTTAGAGGTTTGCAAGAGCTACGGGTTGGGCTGATATTCTTTCTTGGATCGTTCCCATATGCACAGAAGAATGTAGACTAAAGATCCTCGAACCATCAGAGGAAAAACTCCGATCATAGAATCAATGATCATCCCCCCCAGCTTCTTCCTCTTCCAGTATTCGTATTCTTCATGAAATCGCTATCCTCATTTGGAAAAAATCTCCCTCATGTCCTCAGCGAGCGCCACATAAATCCCTTGTTTCTCAACGATTCTCCTCTTTCTAGTTCTTGCTTCCACGTTAGTATATTACATTCTTACTTCCAAAAAAGGCGAGAATGTCTTTTCAATTAGAATGTAATATATTTGAGTAATTTGTATTTTGATGTGTAGCATTACGCACGCATACAAAGAGATACTCACACATCAATTACATATTAACATTAAAATGCATGCATTGGTACTCATGCTCAAGCACGAATACACATAAACACTCACATACTTAATGTACATATATACATATAATGATATGTATGCACATAGCGTAAATACATTGATGCTCATTTTTTACATAGAAAATCTCAACACACACACATGTTAATATGTACATGCATGGATACGTTTTGCTCATATGGGAACATAGAATATTACACATCCATGACCGACATGCAAGCACATCTACCTACAATCAGGGAGCACACATGAATAGTGCATTGATGTCAAAATCTTATGGAGGTGAAGACAATAAGATCAATTCAATACCATGGGACATTAATATCATGCAAGTGATGATTAGACGAGTCACTCTAACTCATGAAGATAAGTCAATATGAATTTGTGTTCATAGACAGTCACATATACATACACATAAAGATGTAGGGTTTCATGTATTAATCAAGATATTTATAAATCAACGTTTTATGGAAAGAGTTCACCACAATGTTAAGCATATTGATATCTTCTCATTTGAATCGATTGGATGCTTTGTAATGGTACTCAAGCTTGAGTGTCCTTTCTTGACCACATCCACCCCCTCTGAACCTGTGCATCCTCTGGATGTGCCAACCTGCATATACATCATCAAACACAAACGAGCATCAAGTAGTCATGGCAAGAAAAACATAACTTAAAGAAAAATTTAATTGGATGCATGAAATCTGAATATGCATTAAACTTGGCATAAATTAAGAGAAGAAGGTAGACAAAAGCATCGCGTACAACATATCAGAATACACTATTGCAGCTAGACTAGAAATCATATGCGTAAATCGAAAACTTCTTAGCTCTCTCGTTAACTCGACCCGGCCAGATATAGTAGCCTATCCGAAGCATTTGTATATACCAGTCTTCACTAACTCGATTTATGAAACTTGCTTCTGGCTTCTCTATTGATCTCCCATCATCCTGACCCTCATCAGACCTTTTCTTATTTTTCACTTATTTTTATTCTATTTTTCTTTATTTTAATTCTTTGTCCCAGCTCAGCCTTTATATTTTTGTTTTTTTTCTTTAGTTATTTATTTATTCACAGATATCGGCCTATGCCAAAATCGGAAGCGACTCGTGGACCTGACCACCCAGCCAGGTTTAGCCCACCCATCTACCGATCCGACATAGTGCACGATGCACAATGTCAGCCTCATACAAAATCAACGTCAGCTCGTGGCTCTGACCACCCGGTCAGAGTGACTCCACTCGCCTATCAACCCGTATCAGCGCATAACAACATGTAGGTTAGGCCATACGACACAACTAGCGTCAGCTCGTGGTCCTGATCACCCAACCAGGGTAGTCCCACCCGCCTACTAGCTCATCGCAGCGCCCAACGGCGCATACACATACAAATAGATAGCTGGCTAGTATAAGAACTCTTCTCTCAAGGCATAATCTGTCTGAAGATCAGGTCATATGAGATATCAAGAGCAGAAGTCGAAGTGTCTCACTCATCAAGTGCTCATAAACACTAGTATATACAGATACTTAGTCTAGGTCTTCCCTTCACCTTCCTAGGTCTTGTTCTCGAAAGTTCTAGTCCATCTTCTAATCTTACTCATATAATTCTTGTCCTTATACATCACATATAATCTTTTTAGTGGTACGAGATTTTTGGTCTACTTAATTTTCTTGTTATTTATGCATTTCTTTATGCATTATATGCTTAATCATGCACTCTTTTTATATACACATATACAAGAGAAAAAGGAAATTGAAACAAAAAACATTTCACCTTTATAGTGTCGAAATCCCTTTTGAATCTGCATTCTGGATCATCTTTGTTTCTTCATTTTGAGTCATCCATCTTTACTTGTTGATCTGGATTTCCTGTTTCTTTCTTAAAATCAAAGCAAAAACATCAGTTATATCGTTTCTATTTACAAAAACAGTATTAAGATTTATGGACTTTTATTGAATGAGACTCTCGTTTCAATCCCACCTTCTCTGATACATGCTCACCAAAGAAGCTATGCTTGAATAGAAGCCATCTTTGGATCGCATCAATCTGCGAGTCATTTTTAAACAGATTAGATATGTGGACAAGCCATTTCATTTGCTTGTCCTTCCCTTGGTGATGAGAATGGTAGCTATAGCTCTTGGCAAATTTGAAAATCCATGATGCAATCATCTGGACACAGTTACCTTTGTTCATGATCCTCTCACATGCATCATATGAGGTTACTCTTGATGAATCAAAAGCACATAAGTATAGAGTTTTGATTTTTGATGAGTTTAAACCATCTTCAAAAAGTCTTTTCAAGCATGCATTTTTATCTGTTTCATGCTTGGAATCATTTGAGGAAATATCCTCATCTGCATCATTTTGAATATGATTTTCATCTTCATTAGAGCATAATTTTTTACTAGATTCATTCGATTCTTTCACCAAGTAGATGTGATCATCACTCTCAGATGATAATACACAATCACTTTTGTCTTCCAATCTATCATGATTCCTTTCTACTTGAGTCTCAGCAATTATGGTATCTGCTTCTTCTTCTTCTAGTCTATCCAAGAACTCTTCATCATTGTCTTTGTTATGATCCCAAAACATTTCTCCCTCAATGTGAATGGAATCCATATCCTCATAATCAAGAAAATCTTGATCTTCAATTTCTTCATCCAAAATGCCATCATAGGATTCTACATCCATCTCCATCGATTCTTGCTCATTCTCTTCAGAGGATGTACTTAGTCCACCTTCTTCAATTATTGATTCTTGCTCAAGTATCTCATCATGTACGAGAATCTCGACATATACACCCAAATCAACTTGAGCTTCATCAATGCAATCGTTTGACTCAATAGTTTTACATTGCATATTCTTCGATGCTATACACACATCAGATTTATCATACATCACAATAAACATTTCATCTGTCACTTTATGCTCAATTTCTTCAACGTGTGGACTCAATTCAACATTATTATTTTTGACATACATATCAGTGTTTAGAGGAATGATCAATGGTATTTTCTCATCCTCCTCCTGTTCATTCATATTTCTCTCTTCATGGAGTGTGGCATCATTTACATGCATATCATTATTTTGAACTCCATCCAACTTATCCTCTTTTTTATGTGTGGGATCTTTGTCCAATGTGGCATCGCTCAAAAGCATATCAGTATCTTGATCTTGATGTAGACTATCCGTAGGATTAGGATCATGCTTATCACCATCGACATACATATCACTATCTAGAGGACTTATCATTTGTATATCCTCTAGATTAGCATCATACTCATCTCCGTCATCACACATTTCAATCTCTAGAGGACTCATTATTTGCATGTCCTCCTTCATATAAGTAAATTCATTTTCTTGCATCTTTGTATGCATGTATAATGTGGGTTTCTGCATATCCATTTTCTTACCCATCGAATCTTTTGTTGACAGGTCCTTAGATTCAACATCATGTTCCATCAAAGTTTCTTCATGTAATTCAGTCATTAGATCAGAAGTTGTATCCGGGTCATGTGTCAGAAGGGGTTTATCACCATCAAGTGACATCCAATCATACTCCACATCTTGCTCGATGTCATCATGTAAGGATGCATCTCAAGCTCGATCTTCAGACATATTTATTGGGTTCTCTATTTGTATCTCATCTTTGATCTCCATTCGGTCACCTATGAGCCTTCTAGATATCTCTATCTCTCTGTTTGCATCTTGAGATGTTTCTTGATTTATTTGGTTATCCTTTATTCGATGTGAGGAGTTTATCGGAGTATGGGAAGCTTCATCTTGATTTCTTGTTGGGTTTTGTTGATTTTTGTTTTGTTTTATGTTTGTTGTTTGTTTGGTTTGATGTTGGTTTAGTTTGGTTTGATTTTGATTAGCTTCCACTTGCTCCTTTAAACCTCCCATCATCAGAGTTTGTGCATATACAACACTTGAAGATGTGACCATTGTAGAGAAGTCTACACGCTCTTGGCACCTTGTAACCTTAGAGGTCACATCAATCGCACTTTTAGAAGTTTCTTCATATTTCCCATCATCACTATGTATGTCAAGCCCATGCATATCTACTTCATGCCCAAGTGGTATCTCTACAACTTTATGCACTTGACTGTTATCCACACTTGGTAAAATGCTTGGAACGTGGTTATAATTTTCATCTGCTTGAAGATCAGTTCTCCAATCATTTAGCAATTTCTCAATTGTTTGTTGTTTCTTCACATATCTAATCACAGCTTCATGGACGAGCATCCAATCCTCTGTGAGCCCTGAGTCAGAGTCTATATCTTGTAGAAGCGGAATTAACTCCTCTCTGGCTTTAACGTCGATTGTTCGAAGAAACAACGATACCCTTTCATGACTTATGCACTTCTTATCGTGTTCAGAAAGATCATCATATTGTCGCTCAAACTCTTCTTTGATCTCGAGAATCGACTGGTCTTTGGGCATATGAACCCACCTCAGGAAGGACTTACGAGTCACTTTGTCTATGTCCTCTAGCATGAACTGCTTCAGGAGCATCGCTTTATATTGCAACCATGTCATGCGGTTTATTCGCATGAGTTGATCGCGAACACTGTATTCACACACATAGGCAAAGTTTTCGCATAATTCCATATCCATCATTGGACTTAATCCGACACCTAGGTATTTTGCCTCGAGTTCATATTATTTGCAGAACTTGGATATATTTTTGCCATTGAAAAACCCACATCGCTTGATTAAACGGTCATGAAGAGACTGGATGGCTTTTTGACGCCGATCCTCTTCCTGAAAGCGTATGAACTGAGCTAGGAGATCTTCCATGTCTAAAGTACTAAATCACTCAAATTTCAGTTGCTAACTTGATTCTTTAGTTCACTAGCACTATGATTTACTCACCCCGTCCTTTCACGTCGGGTTCACCAGGTATGTCGCGGGGTTCTCAGAAAAGAGGGTGAGAATAAAGTGGTGTCTATCTTGGAAGAGGTTTAAAGATGAATCTTGAAGGTGCAAAACAACTCATATACACATCCTAAGGTTGTTTCATATTTTAGAGCTTTCAATAGTTCAAAGACATGTTGCAGATGGAAGACCGGAACAAGCCAGGTCATTGATGTATGGTAACTTTCACCTGTGGTTTGTTGTTCTTATGAAAAATCTAATCATTGGCCCTTGTGAGCATATGTGGCGAAATTAATTCGAGTAGTTCTAGGAAATCATTGGAATGTAGAGTCCATAAGCTACAAATTTTGGGTTCCTATGCATTGGGTTAACAATATAAGAGCTACAATTATTTTCGTTAGCATCATGTCATTCGATTCACATATGAATTTATTAAAGCTTCAAACAACCATAACGTAAAGCTTTTCATAACAAGTAAAAGAGGATTACACTATGACAATCACAGCCTCATTTTATTTTGCAGCTCTTCAGCGAATGACTCTACTTCTAAGAATAGGCAAAAAGGAAGTATCGCATGCAAGTCACGAATAGTGTAGCTTGAAATTAGTAGACATTCAACGCTTTTCTCAATAGTCTACCTTCTTTTGCACATAGTAAAGTGTTTTAAAATGAGCCCACCTACATTGGCAAATTTGGAAAAGAAAAAAAAAAGTTTGAATAATCCTCTCTTGAACTTATGCGATATTTTATTGAAGGACCAAACAACAAAAAATGCGAAATAAAACAAGAAGCAAGTGTGCACATAGACAACAACTTTCCATTAGTTCACGAGAAAAACAAGCTCGATTCGTACGAATGTCTCTCCATGTTGTTAGTAGGGGCTGAAGATGATTGGCAGACTTCAATCTTGTACAGAGATATTTCCCTTCTATTAGAACTGAAGATCACTCGTGTAATTTAATCATGCTTTGGAACGTAATGCAAGCCTTTAAGCTGGTAATATTAGTAGAATATTGATCTTCGTTAATGATTTTCTAGAATATTTAATACATTTCATCGCTTAATTTTGTGATATGATCATCGATATATACAAGTGCAGTTGGTCAGAAAACCCCAATTGTACAGATGCAGCACCTCTATCTCGTACTATCGATGCAGCTGCTCAGAAAACCCCAATATGTACAGGTGCAGGTATACTGAAATCGAAGTCAAAAGAGTGTGGAGACGCAAGCTAAAATCTGAGGTATACTGAAAACGAAGTCTCGTATACTGAAATCAAAATCCAGAAGCACTATATTCGTACATCTGCTCTCCCTCCAGCTACACATGCCTTCCTTTCTTCTTCTCCCATAGTAACACGTGACTATGTGTCCTTGAAATACAAAGGCGACCCTCTGTCGCTCTCAGAAGATCCTCTAGATCAAATGCATGTCTTCTGCTATAGCATCCGTGTTAGAGGTTTGCAAGAGCTACGGGTTGGGCTGATATTCTTTCTTGGATCGTTCCCATATGCACAGAAGAATGTAGACTAAAGATCCTCGAACCATCAGAGGAAAAACTCCGATCATAGAATCAATGATCATCCCCCCCAGCTTCTTCCTCTTCCAGTATTCGTATTCTTCATGAAATCGCTATCCTCATTTGGAAAAAATCTCCCTCATGTCCTCAGCGAGCGCCACATAAATCCCTTGTTTCTCAACGATTCTCCTCTTTCTAGTTCTTGCTTCCACGTTAGTATATTACATTCTTACTTCCAAAAAAGGCGAGAATGTCTTTCAATTAGAATGTAATATATTTGAGTAATTTGTATTTTGATGTGCAGCATTACGCACGCATACAAAGAGATACTCACACATCAATTACATATTAACATTAAAGTGCATGCATTGGTACTCATGCTCAAGCACGAATACACATAAACACTCACATACTTAATGTACATATATACATATATTGATATGTATGCACATAGCGTAAATACATTGATGCTCATTTTTTACATAGAAAATCTCAACACACACACATGTTAATATGTACATGCATGGATACGTTTTGCTCATATGGGAACATAGAATATTACACATCCATGACCGACATGCAAGCACATCTACCTACAATGTGGGAGCACACATGAATAGTGCATTGATGTCAAAATCTTATGGAGGTGAAGACAATAAGATCAATTCAATACCATGGGACATTAATATCATGCAAGTGATGATTAGACGAGTCACTCTAACTCATGAAGATAAGTCAATATGAATTTGTGTTCATAGACAGTCACATATACATACACATAAAGATGTAGGGTTTCATGTATTAATCAAGATATTTATAAATCAACGTTTTATGGAAAGAGTTCACCACAATGTTAAGCATATTGATATCTTCTCATTTGAATCGATTGGATGCTTTGTAATGGTACTCAAGCTTGAGTGTCCTTTCTCGACCACATCCACCCCCTCTGAACCTGTGCATCCTCCGGATGTGCCAACCTGCATATACATCATCAAACACAAACGAGCATCAAGTAGTCATGGCAAGAAAAACATAACTTAAAGAAAAATTTAATTGGATGCATGAAATCTGAATATGCATTAAACTTGGCATAAATTAAGAGAAGAAGGTAGACAAAAGCATCGCGTACAACATATCAGAATACACTATTGCAGCTAGACTAGAAATCATATGCGTAAATCGAAAACTTCTTAGCTCTCTCGTTAACTCGACCCGGCCAGATATAGTAGCCTATCCGAAGCATTTGTATATACCAGTCTTCACTAACTCGATTTATGAAACTTGCTTCTGGCTTCTCTATTGATCTCCCATCATCCTGACCCTCATCAGACCTTTTCTTATTTTTCACTTATTTTTATTCTATTTTTCTTTATTTTAATTCTTTGTCCCAGCTCAGCCTTTATATTTTTGTTTTTTTTCTTTAGTTATTTATTTATTCACAGATATCGGCCTATGCCAAAATCGGAAGCGACTCGTGGACCTGACCACCCAGCCAGGTTTAGCCCACCCATCTACCGATCCGACATAGTGCACGATGCACAATGTCAGCCTCATACAAAATCAACGTCAGCTCGTGGCTCTGACCACCCGGTCAGAGTGACTCCACTCGCCTATCAACCCGTATCAGCGCATAACAACATGTAGGTTAGGCCATACGACACAACTAGCGTCAGCTCGTGGTCCTGATCACCCAACCAGGGTAGTCCCACCCGCCTACTAGCTCATCGCAGCGCCCAACGGCGCATACACATACAAATAGATAGCTGGCTAGTATAAGAACTCTTCTCTCAAGGCATAATCTGTCTGAAGATCAGGTCATATGAGATATCAAGAGCAGAAGTCGAAGTGTCTCACTCATCAAGTGCTCATAAACACTAGTATATACAGATACTTAGTCTAGGTCTTCCCTTCACCTTCCTAGGTCTTGTTCTCGAAAGTTCTAGTCCATCTTCTAATCTTACTCATATAATTCTTGTCCTTATACATCACATATAATCTTTTTAGTGGTACGAGATTTTTGGTCTACTTAATTTTCTTGTTATTTATGCATTTCTTTATGCATTATATGCTTAATCATGCACTCTTTTTATATACACATATACAAGAGAAAAAGGAAATTGAAACAAAAAACATTTCACCTTTATAGTGTCGAAATCCCTTTTGAATCTGCATTCTGGATCATCTTTGTTTCTTCATTTTGAGTCATCCATCTTTACTTGTTGATCTGGATTTCCTGTTTCTTTCTTAAAATCAAAGCAAAAACATCAGTTATATCGTTTCTATTTACAAAAACAGTATTAAGATTTATGGACTTTTATTGAATGAGACTCTCGTTTCAATCCCACCTTCTCTGATACATGCTCACCAAAGAAGCTATGCTTGAATAGAAGCCATCTTTGGATCGCATCAATCTGCGAGTCATTTTTAAACAGATTAGATATGTGGACAAGCCATTTCATTTGCTTGTCCTTCCCTTGGTGATGAGAATGGTAGCTATAGCTCTTGGCAAATTTGAAAATCCATGATGCAATCATCTGGACACAGTTACCTTTGTTCATGATCCTCTCACATGCATCATATGAGGTTACTCTTGATGAATCAAAAGCACATAAGTATAGAGTTTTGATTTTTGATGAGTTTAAACCATCTTCAAAAAGTCTTTTCAAGCATGCATTTTTATCTGTTTCATGCTTGGAATCATTTGAGGAAATATCCTCATCTGCATCATTTTGAATATGATTTTCATCTTCATTAGAGCATAATTTTTTACTAGATTCATTCGATTCTTTCACCAAGTAGATGTGATCATCACTCTCAGATGATAATACACAATCACTTTTGTCTTCCAATCTATCATGATTCCTTTCTACTTGAGTCTCAGCAATTATGGTATCTGCTTCTTCTTCTTCTAGTCTATCCAAGAACTCTTCATCATTGTCTTTGTTATGATCCCAAAACATTTCTCCCTCAATGTGAATGGAATCCATATCCTCATAATCAAGAAAATCTTGATCTTCAATTTCTTCATCCAAAATGCCATCATAGGATTCTACATCCATCTCCATCGATTCTTGCTCATTCTCTTCAGAGGATGTACTTAGTCCACCTTCTTCAATTATTGATTCTTGCTCAAGTATCTCATCATGTACGAGAATCTCGACATATACACCCAAATCAACTTGAGCTTCATCAATGCAATCGTTTGACTCAATAGTTTTACATTGCATATTCTTCGATGCTATACACACATCAGATTTATCATACATCACAATAAACATTTCATCTGTCACTTTATGCTCAATTTCTTCAACGTGTGGACTCAATTCAACATTATTATTTTTGACATACATATCAGTGTTTAGAGGAATGATCAATGGTATTTTCTCATCCTCCTCCTGTTCATTCATATTTCTCTCTTCATGGAGTGTGGCATCATTTACATGCATATCATTATTTTGAACTCCATCCAACTTATCCTCTTTTTTATGTGTGGGATCTTTGTCCAATGTGGCATCGCTCAAAAGCATATCAGTATCTTGATCTTGATGTAGACTATCCGTAGGATTAGGATCATGCTTATCACCATCGACATACATATCACTATCTAGAGGACTTATCATTTGTATATCCTCTAGATTAGCATCATACTCATCTCCGTCATCACACATTTCAATCTCTAGAGGACTCATTATTTGCATGTCCTCCTTCATATAAGTAAATTCATTTTCTTGCATCTTTGTATGCATGTATAATGTGGGTTTCTGCATATCCATTTTCTTACCCATCGAATCTTTTGTTGACAGGTCCTTAGATTCAACATCATGTTCCATCAAAGTTTCTTCATGTAATTCAGTCATTAGATCAGAAGTTGTATCCGGGTCATGTGTCAGAAGGGGTTTATCACCATCAAGTGACATCCAATCATACTCCACATCTTGCTCGATGTCATCATGTAAGGATGCATCTCAAGCTCGATCTTCAGACATATTTATTGGGTTCTCTATTTGTATCTCATCTTTGATCTCCATTCGGTCACCTATGAGCCTTCTAGATATCTCTATCTCTCTGTTTGCATCTTGAGATGTTTCTTGATTTATTTGGTTATCCTTTATTCGATGTGAGGAGTTTATCGGAGTATGGGAAGCTTCATCTTGATTTCTTGTTGGGTTTTGTTGATTTTTGTTTTGTTTTATGTTTGTTGTTTGTTTGGTTTGATGTTGGTTTAGTTTGGTTTGATTTTGATTAGCTTCCACTTGCTCCTTTAAACCTCCCATCATCAGAGTTTGTGCATATACAACACTTGAAGATGTGACCATTGTAGAGAAGTCTACACGCTCTTGGCACCTTGTAACCTTAGAGGTCACATCAATCGCACTTTTAGAAGTTTCTTCATATTTCCCATCATCACTATGTATGTCAAGCCCATGCATATCTACTTCATGCCCAAGTGGTATCTCTACAACTTTATGCACTTGACTGTTATCCACACTTGGTAAAATGCTTGGAACGTGGTTATAATTTTCATCTGCTTGAAGATCAGTTCTCCAATCATTTAGCAATTTCTCAATTGTTTGTTGTTTCTTCACATATCTAATCACAGCTTCATGGACGAGCATCCAATCCTCTGTGAGCCCTGAGTCAGAGTCTATATCTTGTAGAAGCGGAATTAACTCCTCTCTGGCTTTAACGTCGATTGTTCGAAGAAACAACGATACCCTTTCATGACTTATGCACTTCTTATCGTGTTCAGAAAGATCATCATATTGTCGCTCAAACTCTTCTTTGATCTCGAGAATCGACTGGTCTTTGGGCATATGAACCCACCTCAGGAAGGACTTACGAGTCACTTTGTCTATGTCCTCTAGCATGAACTGCTTCAGGAGCATCGCTTTATATTGCAACCATGTCATGCGGTTTATTCGCATGAGTTGATCGCGAACACTGTATTCACACACATAGGCAAAGTTTTCGCATAATTCCATATCCATCATTGGACTTAATCCGACACCTAGGTATTTTGCCTCGAGTTCATATTATTTGCAGAACTTGGATATATTTTTGCCATTGAAAAACCCACATCGCTTGATTAAACGGTCATGAAGAGACTGGATGGCTTTTTGACGCCGATCCTCTTCCTGAAAGCGTATGAACTGAGCTAGGAGATCTTCCATGTCTAAAGTACTAAATCACTCAAATTTCAGTTGCTAACTTGATTCTTTAGTTCACTAGCACTATGATTTACTCACCCCGTCCTTTCACGTCGGGTTCACCAGGTATGTCGCGGGGTTCTCAGAAAAGAGGGTGAGAATAAAGTGGTGTCTATCTTGGAAGAGGTTTAAAGATGAATCTTGAAGGTGCAAAACAACTCATATACACATCCTAAGGTTGTTTCATATTTTAGAGCTTTCAATAGTTCAAAGACATGTTGCAGATGGAAGACCGGAACAAGCCAGGTCATTGATGTATGGTAACTTTCACCTGTGGTTTGTTGTTCTTATGAAAAATCTAATCATTGGCCCTTGTGAGCATATGTGGCGAAATTAATTCGAGTAGTTCTAGGAAATCATTGGAATGTAGAGTCCATAAGCTACAAATTTTGGGTTCCTATGCATTGGGTTAACAATATAAGAGCTACAATTATTTTCGTTAGCATCATGTCATTCGATTCACATATGAATTTATTAAAGCTTCAAACAACCATAACGTAAAGCTTTTCATAACAAGTAAAAGAGGATTACACTATGACAATCACAGCCTCATTTTATTTTGCAGCTCTTCAGCGAATGACTCTACTTCTAAGAATAGGCAAAAAGGAAGTATCGCATGCAAGTCACGAATAGTGTAGCTTGAAATTAGTAGACATTCAACGCTTTTCTCAATAGTCTACCTTCTTTTGCACATAGTAAAGTGTTTTAAAATGAGCCCACCTACATTGGCAAATTTGGAAAAGAAAAAAAAAAGTTTGAATAATCCTCTCTTGAACTTATGCGATATTTTATTGAAGGACCAAACAACAAAAAATGCGAAATAAAACAAGAAGCAAGTGTGCACATAGACAACAACTTTCCATTAGTTCACGAGAAAAACAAGCTCGATTCGTACGAATGTCTCTCCATGTTGTTAGTAGGGGCTGAAGATGATTGGCAGACTTCAATCTTGTACAGAGATATTTCCCTTCTATTAGAACTGAAGATCACTCGTGTAATTTAATCATGCTTTGGAACGTAATGCAAGCCTTTAAGCTGGTAATATTAGTAGAATATTGATCTTCGTTAATGATTTTCTAGAATATTTAATACATTTCATCGCTTAATTTTGTGATATGATCATCGATATATACAAGTGCAGTTGGTCAGAAAACCCCAATTGTACAGATGCAGCACCTCTATCTCGTACTATCGATGCAGCTGCTCAGAAAACCCCAATATGTACAGGTGCAGGTATACTGAAATCGAAGTCAAAAGAGTGTGGAGACGCAAGCTAAAATCTGAGGTATACTGAAAACGAAGTCTCGTATACTGAAATCAAAATCCAGAAGCACTATATTCGTACATCTGCTCTCCCTCCAGCTACACATGCCTTCCTTTCTTCTTCTCCCATAGTAACACGTGACTATGTGTCCTTGAAATACAAAGGCGACCCTCTGTCGCTCTCAGAAGATCCTCTAGATCAAATGCATGTCTTCTGCTATAGCATCCGTGTTAGAGGTTTGCAAGAGCTACGGGTTGGGCTGATATTCTTTCTTGGATCGTTCCCATATGCACAGAAGAATGTAGACTAAAGATCCTCGAACCATCAGAGGAAAAACTCCGATCATAGAATCAATGATCATCCCCCCCAGCTTCTTCCTCTTCCAGTATTCGTATTCTTCATGAAATCGCTATCCTCATTTGGAAAAAATCTCCCTCATGTCCTCAGCGAGCGCCACATAAATCCCTTGTTTCTCAACGATTCTCCTCTTTCTAGTTCTTGCTTCCACGTTAGTATATTACATTCTTACTTCCAAAAAAGGCGAGAATGTCTTTCAATTAGAATGTAATATATTTGAGTAATTTGTATTTTGATGTGCAGCATTACGCACGCATACAAAGAGATACTCACACATCAATTACATATTAACATTAAAGTGCATGCATTGGTACTCATGCTCAAGCACGAATACACATAAACACTCACATACTTAATGTACATATATACATATATTGATATGTATGCACATAGCGTAAATACATTGATGCTCATTTTTTACATAGAAAATCTCAACACACACACATGTTAATATGTACATGCATGGATACGTTTTGCTCATATGGGAACATAGAATATTACACATCCATGACCGACATGCAAGCACATCTACCTACAATGTGGGAGCACACATGAATAGTGCATTGATGTCAAAATCTTATGGAGGTGAAGACAATAAGATCAATTCAATACCATGGGACATTAATATCATGCAAGTGATGATTAGACGAGTCACTCTAACTCATGAAGATAAGTCAATATGAATTTGTGTTCATAGACAGTCACATATACATACACATAAAGATGTAGGGTTTCATGTATTAATCAAGATATTTATAAATCAACGTTTTATGGAAAGAGTTCACCACAATGTTAAGCATATTGATATCTTCTCATTTGAATCGATTGGATGCTTTGTAATGGTACTCAAGCTTGAGTGTCCTTTCTCGACCACATCCACCCCCTCTGAACCTGTGCATCCTCCGGATGTGCCAACCTGCATATACATCATCAAACACAAACGAGCATCAAGTAGTCATGGCAAGAAAAACATAACTTAAAGAAAAATTTAATTGGATGCATGAAATCTGAATATGCATTAAACTTGGCATAAATTAAGAGAAGAAGGTAGACAAAAGCATCGCGTACAACATATCAGAATACACTATTGCAGCTAGACTAGAAATCATATGCGTAAATCGAAAACTTCTTAGCTCTCTCGTTAACTCGACCCGGCCAGATATAGTAGCCTATCCGAAGCATTTGTATATACCAGTCTTCACTAACTCGATTTATGAAACTTGCTTCTGGCTTCTCTATTGATCTCCCATCATCCTGACCCTCATCAGACCTTTTCTTATTTTTCACTTATTTTTATTCTATTTTTCTTTATTTTAATTCTTTGTCCCAGCTCAGCCTTTATATTTTTGTTTTTTTTCTTTAGTTATTTATTTATTCACAGATATCGGCCTATGCCAAAATCGGAAGCGACTCGTGGACCTGACCACCCAGCCAGGTTTAGCCCACCCATCTACCGATCCGACATAGTGCACGATGCACAATGTCAGCCTCATACAAAATCAACGTCAGCTCGTGGCTCTGACCACCCGGTCAGAGTGACTCCACTCGCCTATCAACCCGTATCAGCGCATAACAACATGTAGGTTAGGCCATACGACACAACTAGCGTCAGCTCGTGGTCCTGATCACCCAACCAGGGTAGTCCCACCCGCCTACTAGCTCATCGCAGCGCCCAACGGCGCATACACATACAAATAGATAGCTGGCTAGTATAAGAACTCTTCTCTCAAGGCATAATCTGTCTGAAGATCAGGTCATATGAGATATCAAGAGCAGAAGTCGAAGTGTCTCACTCATCAAGTGCTCATAAACACTAGTATATACAGATACTTAGTCTAGGTCTTCCCTTCACCTTCCTAGGTCTTGTTCTCGAAAGTTCTAGTCCATCTTCTAATCTTACTCATATAATTCTTGTCCTTATACATCACATATAATCTTTTTAGTGGTACGAGATTTTTGGTCTACTTAATTTTCTTGTTATTTATGCATTTCTTTATGCATTATATGCTTAATCATGCACTCTTTTTATATACACATATACAAGAGAAAAAGGAAATTGAAACAAAAAACATTTCACCTTTATAGTGTCGAAATCCCTTTTGAATCTGCATTCTGGATCATCTTTGTTTCTTCATTTTGAGTCATCCATCTTTACTTGTTGATCTGGATTTCCTGTTTCTTTCTTAAAATCAAAGCAAAAACATCAGTTATATCGTTTCTATTTACAAAAACAGTATTAAGATTTATGGACTTTTATTGAATGAGACTCTCGTTTCAATCCCACCTTCTCTGATACATGCTCACCAAAGAAGCTATGCTTGAATAGAAGCCATCTTTGGATCGCATCAATCTGCGAGTCATTTTTAAACAGATTAGATATGTGGACAAGCCATTTCATTTGCTTGTCCTTCCCTTGGTGATGAGAATGGTAGCTATAGCTCTTGGCAAATTTGAAAATCCATGATGCAATCATCTGGACACAGTTACCTTTGTTCATGATCCTCTCACATGCATCATATGAGGTTACTCTTGATGAATCAAAAGCACATAAGTATAGAGTTTTGATTTTTGATGAGTTTAAACCATCTTCAAAAAGTCTTTTCAAGCATGCATTTTTATCTGTTTCATGCTTGGAATCATTTGAGGAAATATCCTCATCTGCATCATTTTGAATATGATTTTCATCTTCATTAGAGCATAATTTTTTACTAGATTCATTCGATTCTTTCACCAAGTAGATGTGATCATCACTCTCAGATGATAATACACAATCACTTTTGTCTTCCAATCTATCATGATTCCTTTCTACTTGAGTCTCAGCAATTATGGTATCTGCTTCTTCTTCTAGTCTATCCAAGAACTCTTCATCATTGTCTTTGTTATGATCCCAAAACATTTCTCCCTCAATGTGAATGGAATCCATATCCTCATAATCAAGAAAATCTTGATCTTCAATTTCTTCATCCAAAATGCCATCATAGGATTCTACATCCATCTCCATCAATTCTTGCTCATTCTCTTCAGAGGATGTACTTAGTCCACCTTCTTCAATTATTGATTCTTGCTCAAGTATCTCATCATGTACGAGAATCTCGACATATACACCCAAATCAACTTGAGCTTCATCAATGCAATCGTTTGACTCAATAGTTTTACATTGCATATTCTTCGATGCTATACACACATCAGATTTATAATACATCACAATAAACATTTCATCTCTCACTTTATGCTCAATTTCTTCAACGTGTGGACTCAATTCAACATTATTATTTTTGACATACATATCAGTGTTTAGAGGAATGATCAATGGTATTTTCTCATCCTCCTCCTGTTCATTCATATTTCTCTCTTCATGGAGTGTGGCATCTTATACATGCATATCATTATTTTGAACTCCATCCAACTTATCCTCTTTTTTATGTGTGGGATCTTTGTCCAATGTGGCATCGCTCAAAAGCATATCAGTATCTTGATCTTGATCTAGACTATCCGTAGGATTAGGATCATGCTTATCACCATCGACATACATATCACTATCTAGAGGACTTATCATTTGTATATCCTCTAGATTAGCATCATACTCATCTCCGTCATCACACATTTCAATCTGTAGAGGACTCATTATTTGCATGTCCTCCTTCATATAAGTAAATTCATTTTCTTGCATCTTTGTATGCATGTATAATGTGGGTTTCTGCATATCCATTTTCTTACCCATCGAATCTTTTGTTGACAGGTCTTTAGATTCAACATCATGTTCCATCAAAGTTTCTTCATGTAATTCAGTCATTAGATCAGAAGTTGTATCCGGGTCATGTGTCAGAAGGGGTTTATCACCATCAAGTGACATCCAATCATACTCCACATCTTGTTCGATGTCATCATGTAAGGATGCATCTCGAGATCGATCTTCAGACATATTTATTGGGTTCTCTATTTGTATCTCATCTTTGATCTCCATTCGGTCACCTATGAGCCTTCTAGATATCTCTATCTCTCTGTTTGCATCTTGAGATGTTTCTTGATTTATTTGGTTATCCTTTATTCGATGTGAGGAGTTTATCAGAGTAGGGGAAGCTTCATCTTGATTTCTTGTTGGGTTTTGTTGATTTTTGTTTTGTTTTATGTTTGTTGTTTGTTTGGTTTGACGTTGGTTTAGTTTGGTTTGATTTTGATTAGTTCCACTTGCTCCTTTAAACCTCCCATCATCAGAGTTTGTGCATATACAACACTTGAAGATGTGACCATTGTAGAGAAGTCTACACGCTCTTGGCACCTTGTAACCTTAGAGGTCATATCAATCGCACTTTTAGAAGTTTCTTCATATTTCCCATCATCACTATGTATGTCAAGCCCATGCATATCTACTTCATGCCCAAGTGGTATCTCTACAACTTTATGGACTTGACTGTTATCCACACTTGGTAAAATGCTTGGAACGTGGTTATAATTTTCATCTGCTTGAAGATCAGTTCTCCAATCATTTAGCAATTTCTCAATTGTTTGCTGTTTCTTCACATATCTCATCACAGCTTCATGGACGAGCATCCAATCCTCTGTGAGCCCTGAGTCAGAGTCTATATCTTGTAGAAGCGGAATTAACTCCTCTCTGGCTTTAACGTCAATTGTTCAAAGAAACAATGACACACTTTCATGACTTATGCACTTCTTATCGTGCTCAGAAAGATCATCATATTGTCGCTCAAACTCTTCTTTGATCTCGAGAATCGACTGGTCTTTGGGCATATGAACCCACCTCAGGAAGGACTTACGAGTCACTTTGTCTATGTCCTTTAGCATGAACTGCTTGAGGAGCATCGCTTTATATTGCAACCATGTCATGCGGTTTATTCACATGAGTTGATCGTGAACACTGTATTCACACACAGTTGGAAGAGGTTTAAAGATGAATCTTGAAGGTGCAAAACAACTCATATACACATCCAAAGGCTGTTTCATATTTTAGAGCTTTCAATAGTTCAAAGACATGTTGCAGATGGAAGACCGGAAGAAGCCGGGTCATTGATGTATGGTAACTTTCACCTGTGGTTTGTTGTTCTTATGAAAAATCTAATCATTGGCCCTTGTGAGCATATGTGGCGAAACTAATTCGAGTAGTTCTAGGAAATAATTGGAATGTAGAGTCCATAAGCTACAAATTTCGGGTTCCTATGCATTGGGTTAACAATATAAGAGCTACAATTATTTTCGTTAGCATCATGTCATTCAATTCACATATGAATTTATAAAAAAGTTCAAAGAACCATAACATAAAGCTTTTCATAACAAGTAAAAGAGGATTACACTATGACAATCACAGCCTCATTTTACTTTGCAGCTCTTTGTGAGTTTCTAGTTAACAACGAATGACTCTACTTCTAAGAACTGGCAAAAAGGAACTATCGCATGCAAGTCAGGAATAGTGTAGCTTGAAATTAGTAGACATTCAACGCTTTTCTCAATAGTCTGCCTTCTTTTGCACATGGTAAAGTGTTTTAAAATGAGCCCACCTACATTGGCAAATTTGGGAAAGAAAAAAAAAAGTTTGAATAATCCTCTCTTGAACTTATGCGATATTTTATTGAAGGACCAAACAACAAAAAATGCGAAATAAAACAAGAAGCAAGTGTGCACATAGACCAACAACTTTCCATTAGTTCACGGGAAAAACAAGCTCGATGTTGTTAGTAGGGGCTGAAGATGATTGGCAGACTGAAGATCACTCGTGTAATTTAATCATGCTTTGGAACGTAATGCAAGCCTTTAAGCTGGTAATATTAGTAGAATATTGATCTTCGTTAATGATTTTCTAGAATATTTAATACATCTCATCGCTTAATTTTGTGATATGATCAGGTCAGATATAACTTTCGTTTGTTTTATGCAACAGTTACACCACATATAAAATCATGAAGGCAAGAGAATTCTCTTCCCTCTGTAAAGATGTTACGTACAGATGCAAAATTTACGTACAGATTTACGTACAGATTTACGTACAGAGAATTCATGCAGATTTACGTACAGATGCAAAATTTTCAATAGAAAATAAGGAAGATGTAGCCTTCATATTTACAAACCATAGCGAAAATTCGGCCTTCTGGATACTCAAAATTGCAATGTATGACAGTTGAAATATGACTCATATATAAAAGGAATTTGATGTTGCATAAACTAGAAACTGAATGAACTCTTTACTGATGAGAAGTAATGACAGCAAGGAACTCAAAGATGTGCGAAATGAGCAATACACTATAAAATAAAATCCATAACCTTCACACAAGTTTTGATATGTAGCACAGCCATTTTAGTATTCAACTACGATCTCTGTCCTCCTTTGTAGATGTTTGTACGCGACACCAGACCGCGATAAAGCTAATAATGAAGTCCTCCCTGTTGTATTTGTGAGTAATCTATGTATTTCTCTATTCCATCGATATATACAAGTGCAGTTGGTCAGAAAACCCCAATTGTACAGATGCAGCACCTCTATCTCGTACTATCGACGCAGCTGCTCAGAAAACCCCAATATGTGCAGGTGCAGGTATACTGAAATCGAAGTCAAAAGAGTGTGGAGACGCAAGCTAAAATCTGAGGTATACTGAAAACGAAGTCTCGTATACTGAAATCAAACTCCAGAAGCACTATATTCGTACATCTGCTCTCCCTCCAGCTACACATGCCTTCCTTTCTTCTTCTTCCATAGTAACACGTGACTATCTGTCCTTGAAATACAAAGGCGACCCTCTGTCACTCTCAGAAGATCCTCTAGATCAAATGCATGTCTTCTGCTATAGCATCCGTGTCAGAGGTTTGCAAGAGCTACGGGTTGGGCTGATATTCTTTCGTGGATCGTTCCCATATGCACAGAAGAATGCAGACTAAAGATCCCCGAACCATCAGAGGAAAAACTCCGATCATAGAATCAATGATAATCCCCCCCAACTTCTTCCTCTTCCAGTATTCGTATTCTTCATGAAATCGTTGTCCTCATTTGGAAAAAAACTCCCTCATGTCCTCAGCGAGCGCCACATAAATCCCCTGTTTCTCAACGATTCTCCTCTTTCTAGTTCTTGCTTCCACGTTAGTATATTACATTCTTACTTCCAAAAAAGACGAGAGTGCCTTTCAATTAGAATGTAATATATTTGAGTGATTTTTATTTTGATGTGCAACATTACGCACGCATACAAAGAGATATTCACACATCAATTACATATTAACATTAACACATCAATTACATATTAACATTAAAATGCATGCATTGGTACTCATGCTCAAGCACGAATACACATAAACACTCACATACTTAATGTACATATATACATATATTGATATGTATGCACATAGCGTAAATACATTGATGCTCATTTTTTACATAGAAAATCTCAACACACACATGTTAATATGTACATGCATGGATACGTTTTGCTCATATGGGAACATAGAATATTACACATCCATGACCGGCATGCAAGCACATCTACCTACAATGAGGGAGCACACATGAATAATGCATTGATGTCAAAATCGTATGGAGGTGAAGACAATAAGATCAATTCAATACCATGGGACATTAATATCATGCAAGTGATGATTAGACGAGTCACTCTAACTCATGAAGATAAGTCAATATGAATTTTTGGTCATAGACAGTCACATATACATACACATAAAGATGTAATGTATTAATCAAGATATTTATAAATCAACGTTTTATGGAAAGAGTTCACCACAATGTTAAGCATATTTATATCTTCTCATTTGAATCGATTGGATGCTTTGTAATGGTACTCAAGCTTGAGTTTCCTTTCTCGACCACAACGTTCGGTTAGAAATGCATTAAAATCAGAAGACATATATCCCCCCCCCCCCTCGATCTGAATGGAGGGTGCCGATTTTACATGCTGACAGATTTTCAGCCAAAACCGAAAACTATTTGAAGCACATGAACACTTTCGACTTTCCCTTCAATGGATATACCCATGCATGCCTGGAAAAATCATCAATGAAGGTCACGAAGTAAAGATAATTTCCAAAAGAAGGTGTCTGCATAGGACCATAGACATCATTATGTACAAGCTGCAATTTCTGAGTAGCCCGAACTGAACCATCTTTTGGAAATGAGGAACACTGCATTATGCCCAAAGTACAGCCTTCACAAACATGTTTTTCAGGTGCCTCAAGTTTAGGCAAAGAGAACACCATTTCAGATTTCTGTAGGCGTAGCAAACTAGCAAAATTCAGATGACCAAAGCATGCACGCCAAAGCTTTGCATCTAACATAGCTTGAGAATCATGTACTGCACATGCCAAATCATTCGGAGATCTTTCATAGTCTATGAGCTTATACAGCCCACGACATAAAATGCCAGAAGCAATAATCACATCACATGTGAACTGTACACCTGTCATCAACAAATTTCACAACCAATTCAATCTTGCCTAATGGAGAAACTGATAACATGTTCTTCTTGATCCGTGGCACAAATAAAGCATCTGACAAATTGAAAGAACTACCATCAGCAGTAGTCAAAATGATCTTACCAACTCCCATAACAGGCTAAGAGGAGTTGTTGGTGCATGTAACAGTATTCCCTATAGGGGCAGGCTCGAGTGAAGAGAAGAAACTGTGTTATGAGGTAATATGTTTGGTCACCCCACTGTCAAAATATCATACATCTGATTCTACTGCAGACATGCACTGCTCATGAGAAGATGGGTCAAAACTACAGATAGTAAGTAGTAAACGCCCATTCTTCTTCCTACACAAGATTAGCAAACTTTTTTTTTGGTGTAGAGGCCTTTGTAACAACTATTCTAGCCTCTTTCTTCTTTGCCTCTTTAGCAGCCAGTTTTGGACAGTTCTTTATGATATGATCATTCCCTTTACAGTACTTGCAAAACGAGTTCTGCTATTGTGATTTCTTCTCATCTTTGTCTTCCTTCTTCAAATGTGCAGAAGTAGCAGATTTTTGCTTACTAGTTGAAGAGCTCCATTTTCCTTTGCCCTTCTGACTAGCTAGGAAAGCTTGATCTGCAACTCGCATAATGGACCTGTTCTATCTGGATTGGTCTTCCTGCAATAGAACAGAGACTAACTCCTCAAATGACAAGGCATTTGGATTGCCTTTCATCATCAATCGAAGAGTAGATGCAAAACTCTGATATGAATCAGGAAGACCATTCAGAACGGTTTGCAGAAGTGAGCTATCTGGTATAACCTCATCAACAGAAATCAATTGTCCCTTCAAGTCTTTGATCTTTGTTAGGAAACTGTCTATAGAATCACCTTCATTCATGTGCTCACTCTCCAACTGTTTTCAAAGGTAAGCAACACGAGCCTCATTCCTAGCTTGGTACAATGTGGTAAGTGTATCCCAAGCATCCTTAGTTGTTCTTCAAGAGCGAATGTGAGGAATAATGGCACGTTTGATAGACAAAGCTATCAATGCATGTGCATGGGCATCTCTGCCATCCCAACAAATCTGCTCTTTAGTAGGTGTAGCAGAAACCATAGCACGAATAGGAATATGCAGAATATCATCATCTTCAATACCTTCTACATCAGCTTCTGTACCTGCAGTTGTAATAGTTGCAGGTGTGATAAGACGTTTTTCAATACCTTGCACAATGTTCCATAGTCCTTTTGCAACCAAAACATGTCGCATCATATACGCCCATAACGGGTAGTTGGTACCATCCAACTTATCGTCAACAACCAACATACGGAATACATCACTGCTTTCAGCCATGGTCGGTGACTAAAATACCTTGATGCAGAAAATTGACTGTATCTCAAAAAGTTGAACGGAATTGCCCTGACAAATTCTACTAGAGCTGTAGCAGACTTCAAAACGCTTATATTGGCAAATAGAAACTGGTATATACCTTTGGCACAGAAAGATGAAATATCCTACACAAGCACTGCAATAGTGGGTTTGGAGGCGATTCTAAGACTGCAACTGGAGGAGTGTCGATGGTGCCCTAGAAGAAGCGATGACCTGCTCTGATACCAATTGTTGGAGATAAACGTCTACAAAAGCATGCGAACAACACAAGGAAGGAGAAGAATCTTGGAGCACAACACACAACACTGAATGTATTAGAGAATGTACAAAGATAAGTAGCCCATTAGGGCAATAGGCATATATTCAAGCCGGGGAAAAAAACCTCCTAAAGAGGGAAAAATGTGCCCTGGCGGTCCTAGTGTGTTCACACACATCACAACCTAAATATATCAACAATTTGCTTCTCTTCAATCTCCTCTCCTATGCTTTCCAATTGGTCAGCCACATCCTTGACTTTGGTCACATACTCTGAGATGCCTTGCTTGGGTTGCTTCCTTTGAGTTGTAAACTCAATCCACAATTGGCTCTTTCTAGACCTTGTGTTGGAAGAAAAATATGAAGACAATGTTTCCCAACTCTCTTTGGATGTCTTATAGTTCCTAATGTGTGGAAGAAGAAAATCAGAGATTGAGTTAAGTAAGTATGACCTTGCTAATGCATCTTTGGCACACCATGAATTGAGTCTTTCATGCTCCTCTCTTGTAGGTTGTCCTTTGCTTCTGAAAATGGGCATCTCCTCATCTCCTGAGATCTATCCATAGAGACTCCTTCTTTGCAAGTATGTCTTCATCCTCAAGGACCATGCTTGATAGTTTTTCCTCTCCAATTTATCAATGAAAGAAGGAAAACCATCTCCCATTTTACCTTAGCTTTGCTCTGATACCACTGTTGGGAAAGATGGATGGACACTCCAAGAAATGAGTAGGTACTGCAAATTCCTGCTTTGTACCAACCCTCTTCCACTTTAGAGTTGAGTTGTAGGCCCTCTTAGCTTTCCAACGACACTAAGCAAATGCCTATGTACTTTGGAAATGATGCAAGCAATGATTAATTCAAAACAGACTCCTTCCCACTTCACAATCCAATGAAAACCTTCTATTTTGGTTCACACACCTGCTGCTTGTTAAGTTTAGTGCTTCCAGTACAGTAGGAATTAGAAAACTTCCTTTTGGATATGTTAAAATAGGTTAAAGATCTAATGATTCCAAGTGGAATCACTTAAGATGATTGACTATACACAGAGCAATCAATTTAGCAAGTGTAGCTTTATCCCCAATTCTTTAGGACCTCTAGAGGGAATGACCAGTTACCACGTGGATGCACTTTTCTTCCAATTCACTAACTAGAATGTCTTCAAACTTTGTCAGAACGTAGTAGACTTAGAGACAATTCCAACAAGCCATAGAACATTTGAAATGGTGGAGAAATGATTGAGATATGAGCAAAACAAAATGACTATTTTGAGTGACTATGATAGAGAGATCAACAGATGTAAGCAATGATATATTGTACTATATGACAATGTTGTACATGATCATTGGCATGATAATCAATGCCCAATGATGGTGAGAAGTGTAGACTATGAAGTGAGCCTCACTCTCTTACAGTATGATCAAATAAAGGCTAGGAATTGGAGTGATCTAAACGTGAGATTTTACATTCATCTTTTATAGATGCTTCACTCAGAATTTGAATTTGAATTCAACTTTGGCTCTCACTAAAAAGTGATCCACTAATCTAGGAGATATTCTCTCTAAGAAAGTCGTATCTTTCCTATCCATCTAACTCCATGAGTTTAGTGACTTTTACAAATATTCCTTCAATTCAAATAGACTTTATAGCAATGGTTCTCATGGGTCTTCAATCAATTTCATATGAAGTCTTCTCATGCCTAGCCAAGTGTGTAGGTTTGGCACTTGCACCAACAAACTCTTCACTCATGAAGCAAAGATTAGCAAAGGTGGTGAGTCCTCAAGAGGTATCCAAACTTCTGCCTTTTTTCTGATAAAGCTAAAGTCAAGGACAAGTCAAAGAATAAGAAGAATGAAGATGAAGGTAGCTCTTTCCAAGCAAACTTTGTAGGTAGAGGAAGAGCTAGAGGAAGAGGCAAAGGTGGAAAGCAAGGTAGGGGGAGATTCCAATCATCTCAACCTTGCAATATATGTGGCTTATCTAACCATACTACTGAAGAGGTAGAGGTGGAAAGCGAGGAAGGAGATAAGGAAGAGATCTCACTCAGGCACTCTCACACTCAAAGAGGAGCACACACATAGATTGAGGCAAGGAAGAATGATCTTCTTCTTCTTCTTCTATTACATAAAAGGAATATACAAGAATGACCTAGAACAACAATACTAGTGCCATATATGAAGAACAGTATATAAGGAAAATCCTAATGTCTATGAATAAGTGAGCTGGCAAGAAATAAATGTGCCATCACTCTTGGTAGATAAATCTAGTAAAGTATCCCTGACATATACTAGTGTGACCACTATACATGTCAAAGAAATAAAAAAGTGATACATCTCATCTTGGATCATATGTTGAGCTTGATATCTCAATCGTAAGAACTCACTATTTTTTTATTTATTTTTGTTGACTTTGTTGTAGGTTTGTTTTATATTGAAGTAATTTAGAATATTTAGAGTACTTCACATTAATGTAAATTTAATGTTAATGTGATTCACATGTTGCAAAAGTATTAAAATTTAAGATAATAATTTCATCTAATGCAAGAATATGGTTATATATCAAATGCAGTTGGGGCATATTTATGCTCTCTCTCTCTCTCTCTCTCTCTCTCTCTCTCTCTCTCTCTCTCTCTCTCTCTCTCTCTCTCTCTCTCTCTCTCTCTCTCTCTCTCTCTCTCTCTCTCTCTCTCTTGAAGTCAGATTCCAATGATGGGAGACTTTTTTGTTTCTTCAAAATTATGATGGATGTGTCTCTCGATTATGGCATTGCCTTGATATTTTCTATGTGGCCTTTGGATCCAAGATCAACCATTCAAAAACTACTTTCACATCCCTTACCCCACAATTGTTGTGGATGCAACGATGTAAAGCTCTTCCCAGTAGTCAAATATTTTGTCTATTGAGCATCCTAGTATGCTTTGGCATCTCAATGGGCCAACAACAAAATTGGATGCTTGCTAAGCTTCAAAAAAAAAAATCATTATTAGAAGGGTATGTAGCTTAATGTGGGTGGTCGTGTGATGGTAATTGATACTTATATCCTCTATCATCTAATTCTTGGCTTTCTAGAAACTATGCAGTAAGGGGATGCAAAAATTGGAAAGAACTTGTAGAAATCTCCTTTGGATGAGAGATCTGAATGAGAGGGGGTGCCAAAAAATCAAATGGAAAATTTCCACCAACCCAAAGGATGTAGGCAAAATAGGTATTTTAGATGTGCAAGCCCTCACCAATAAGATGGTAGCCAAATTTATTATTAAAACTTGGAGCAATGCGGTAGTTTCTTGGGTGAAGCTAATTTTGAAAAACAATGACATCCTTTATTTTACTGGAATCCCCAAGTGGAAAGAACTCAACTTAAATACTCTCATGTTCTCCCCTTTCCTAGTTAACCCTAAGGGCTCAGATCTTCTATGCTTGTGGAAACGGTGGAACAAAATGATGCCTTTTTGTACCATCAATGATGATTGGAGATGGGCATCAAATAGCACAACTCTATTTGGTTCCTGATAGCCGGTATAGTAGAGTGTAAGAGGAGCACCTCCAAATCGACAAGAGGCTTTGCAACAAAGGATTTCATCAATGGAAGCACCTTTGAAACCAAGACAGAAGGCATTGGATGATATTTTAGGACATTGTTCTAAATTGCAGAGTGGATTGTGATGATTGGTTCCTTTTAAGACACACAATCAATACGTGTGATGATTGAAAATCTTGCCTCTTGATTGGCCATGATCTCCCCTATTTTTAAGGCTTATGATGGTAGAATGGAAACAAAATTGAGGATGTGTCGATAAGTAAAAGAAATTTGGAGCCCCATCGTGTTCTTAAGAAGAATCGGTGTTTGAATTGGACTTGGGTTAGATGGGAATTCAAGTTAAAATGAATCCTGAGCTTGATGGTAGAGTATGGGCTTTGCTATCAGAAGAGATGTTGCAATGGAAGGGTAGAAAACTCAAGCACCACAAAAGTAAGGCCTCCTTTCTTACAGGCATTGAAATTTGTAACTAAGGTGAGAAGGTAAAAAGGAAATGGTTCCTCCATGAAGGGGACAATATGATTATCATCTTCCTTTGTAATTGTCTGAAAACAATTGTATAACCTATCTTCATGATTCTGTTAAATCTTCCATAAGGAAAATCTTAACCTTGATTAATAATATCATAGTATTTTTGAAATCCATTAGCATTTGGTTGCAAAACCATTTTAGGGTCTCTATTCCTTTCCATTTTGTAACTCTGTATGTGCGTATAAAGTGCAATAGAATTTGAATTGAACTCCTATAAATGAAATAAATTGATGTAAGACCGCAAAAATTGATCACTCGCAATATGATCCATTTAAGGCTACATGCACACATATATATACACACTCTCTCTATGTATGTATGTATGTATGTATGTATGTATGTATGTGTGTGTATATATATATATATATATATATATATATATATATATATATATATATATATATATATATACACACATATATATATATATATATGTGTGTGTGTGTGTATCCTAAAGAAAAATCATGATCAAAAGCTTAATGAATATGATTTTCTAAAAGCATAGACGCACCCTGCACCAAGTATTTGAAGAAATTAGCTTCACATACATGAGAAAAGTTCAGATTTTTAAATCTTTGAGTCAATTGGTTACTCAAATATGAAATGTGAGCTACACAAAGAATAATGAGAAGCCTTCATTCGATGACATTGTAAAAGTGCGATATTGATCATTATACAAAGAACAAGAAGTCCATGTAGAGAAAGAAAAGAAAATATATGATGGAAATAAAATTCTAGAAGGAATGAATGAACTTACTACCCTCAATATCTTTGCTCCTTTCAAAAATGATGTTTTTCAGATGAAAATGAAACCTCCCATGATGCATTTTAATTTATGAACTGACTTAAAGGCCTGGAAACCATGATGCTAGAATTGTATTCAATGGGGAGACCACAATTTCAATGAAGACCTTTGCAATTTTTGAGAATATGGCCCAATGGTGGAGCTCAAGTGGTTTCCTATTCACCTCCCTTGTGTGGGGTGAGGGTTTAATCCCCACGGGTTTCACTAGCACAAGTGGTCCTCATCCTTGTTGTGAGATGCATGGGCACCCCTCTAAGACATCTTGCATTGGCCTTCAAGCCTTCTTAGTGGACAGTCTCAATGATAGCGAAGTCATGCTTGTTGTGGTAGCACTTCATAAGTTCAAACTAATTTCCTCACCTGACCTTAGCGAGCCTTCAAACTTAGTTCATTCCTAGTAGGTGTGAGGTGTTCTACCCCGGTTTGTGTGGAATTCGAGGTGTCTCATCTGTACCATAGAGTTCATTTATAGTTACACTTTCAATTTATACAGTCCTTCATTGATTTAATTCATAATATTGAACTTCCCTTTCAAAGAAAAGAACCTATCAATATGGAATGGCTCTCTCTACTCAACCATATTGATAGGTTCCATATTGATAGGTTCTAGAACTTTTCCCCTCAAGGACACTTCATGACTTGGTGTCTAAAGGCCTTGAGCAAAGTTTTGTGTCTATCTACAATAATGCAAGGGACCAATTGTATATTTCTAGTTAGGAAGTCCCTTGCCCTTACTACCCTAGGAGTTAACTTTAGAGGAAAAATATTAGGTCAAATAGGAATAGCTTTAGGTCTTGGATTGACAGACCCTCAGTTAATATCCCAATCAGTTTTGACTTACCAATTGCCATTGTCTTTTCAGAGAAGAAAGAATGTAGTGGAGAGGCTCAAGGCCAAGAGCCAATTGTAAAAACTTTACAATACCAATTATTGTTTTTCCAATTTCCATGTGCATTATCTTTATGTTTTTGACAATCTCTTAATTTTTGCACACTCTAATCAGTCTTTTTCCAATCACTCTTGTTATTTTTGTTGCCAACAATGCATGGGATGGCCTAGGAATTCCAAAAAAAAGGCCTGCCATAGAAACGCGGGGATGGGCCCTGCAAAAGTTTTGCAGGGCCCATCCCCACGTTTCTGTGGCAGGCCTTTTTTTTGCATTCCTAGGCCATCCCATGCACTAGGTTCCCTATATTGGAAGTCTATGTCCCTCAATTATAACCTACACTTGGGGAATTGCGGAAGTCTCTTCTTATGTGCAATAATAAGAGAAAGTTTAGACTCCTCTGGGTGCATATAAGCATGCAGCAATAAATAAGTACATGTATATTCATCAACATTGTTTACGTATTGGTCAGAGGGTTGGCCTGCAGTGCACTCTATTTAAGGCCAATCATATGCCCCAATGTGCATGGCATGTGGTTTCATGGCTTAGAAATGCCAAAAAAAGGCTTGCCATAGAAACGTGGGGATAGGCCCTACAAAACTTTTGTAGGGCCCATCCCTGCATTTTTGTGGTAGGCCTTTTTTTGGCATTTTTAAGCCATGAAATGCATTATATAGCATTACCACTTACAAGAAGTACAGTAAAAAGAATGATTAAACTATGCAAAACACTTCAAAGAGGTACTGGAAAAAGACACCTAGATACATAGGAGAAATAGACTTCAAAACATGTACACTAAGAGATAAACACTTGGCAGAGCAAATATAACAAGAGAAAGATTATATTCATCATTTGGGATTTACAAAATATTCATCATATGGGATATACAAAAAGTTCTCCAAACAAGGGAGCACAAATTCTTTTTAAGGGTTATTCCCTCTCATTCTTCTAGCTAGCTGCAAATCTTTAGATTGTATTGTCACTCTCTTTGCATGGATGGCACACAGGTTAGAGTCCTCCAAAATTGATATAAGATACGCCTGTGCAGCTTCTTTGAGGGCTTCAATGGCTATCCCTTGGATACGAAGTCCAACGCAATAGCATTGGATCTCTTCCTTCACAACTCTTGCAAATGACCTTCATGGAATAAGAAGCTCCACAGACTTTTGATAATGTTGAATCTCTGCAAAGGCTTTGGTTTGCTTTTTGCACCTTTGTGGTGCTCTTGCATTTGGGGGGATGTTGGGTTGTGGTCGTTGTGGTCTACGACGTGGTTGATAGTTCTTCTTTCTTCTTGGAGCATGCATAGATGGTCTTGCCTCATCATTTACTTCCTCTACCCGACCTTGCTCTCTTTCTTCATCGGTTGGTCTTTGTCCTTGTCCTGCGGTGAGTGTCTTGCCTCTTTGTGTTACTCGATGGTTCACGAGGATATCGTCATTGTTCCATGGCGTCTCGTTTATACTTTCTTCATCTGAGGAACCCGCTAAATTTGATGTCTCCATCACATCATGCCTCCGTCCTCATTGTTTGGGCCTTGCCTTGAGTGGTGTCCTGACTAGGGGCTCATCATCAGATGTGGGAGGGGAATAATTTATTTCTTGTGTTACATCTCTCTCTTGTGAAGCTTCATCCCCCGTGATGGAATGCTACCAGAGTGTGTCCCTGCACCCGAGTTTCTTCTAAAAGAGTGGCTTGTGGTTCGACGCTTCTTGTGGGGTGTCATCCATGTTGGGCACTGAGTACCTTGCACATGGCTAGGGTAGACGACATGATCCTTTCTAGCAGTCTGCTTTCTGCGTGCCATTCTCTTAGGTTGTAAAGTGGTAAAATGAGGAAGGACACCTCTATTTATAGCCTTTCACTTAAGAATTGTCCTGTTCACATTTAAATGGATAAAAATTAGTTTTAAGACATTAAAAGTATATTCACAAAAACACTAAAATTTTATTTGAAGTGAAAGGAGTTATAAAAACCTTGAAAAGAATAATGCATTTTAAGAGTTTGGAAACTATTTCCAAGTAGAACCCTCGCGGACTCTTTGTGCATGCCATTGGGCATGATGTAGGGGTCCTTATGATGACATCCACTTCTCTCTTGCAATATCATGTTGTAGCTTTCGTGTAATCTTTTCTATTCGTGACTCACATGCTCGTTCCATTACATATTTTCTAGCGAATGTCGCATGAAAAAACCAATTGAACATTTCTTCTAAATAGTTTGATTGGAGTAGACCACCCCCATGATGAGTGTTTTTAAAGTAAACAACTCTAGCCTTGTAATGTGACTTCTCCATTCCTTGTGTACTAAAAATGTCCAGTGACCCATATCGATTCATAAAATATGCTCCATGTGCAAAAAGAATGTGCTATGATCTGGTCAATAAGATATACACATAGTGTTTAAGACGAAATAAAAAAATGTAAGCGAAACTTACTATGTAATGTGTAATGTTGCTTTCTCCCCAATATAAGATGAATGACTGTGTAAACTCCTTCAAAGTCACTTGGAATAATTCTCGTTGTGAAGCATTAGTGGAAACCAAACACATCAAATGTAACAATTGATCGAACGATGACCAAACCTTCTTTTGCTTGTTAATGAGATCAACTTGACTATCATTGTTTGATGTAATTGAACAGAGGTCCTTCCAAAGCTCCCATTTCCCATCATCTTGACTATTCACATCTCTTTTAAAGAAACGTCTTGCCTTCTTCCCAGTCATTGAAACTTGTTGTAAAATCTCTTGAGACTCACCATACTTCTTAACAACTAAAGATATGTGGCCACCATGACAACCTATAGAATTCAAAAGATCTTCTATTTTTTGGATTGCTATTGTAGACCTCTCTAGTGGTTTCATTGCAAATGCATATTCAACATGGAACTTCAAAAGCCTATCAAAGATCCTCATGAATGCATGCAAAGTACAAAAGTGAACATTGACTAATGGAAATGGAATAATGGGGTTCCAATCATTGCTTATTTTATCATGAGTCGGTTCCTGTAACATTGGACACCTCAAAAGTGATATCTCCCATTCCCTGTGATTCAATGAGTTTGTTTCATCAATTTCTTCACAATCATCAACTCTCATCAATGCCCTTGCAGGTTTAGACTATCTCTTAGATCCTTTGTAACCTTGTGTACAATATGGGCAAGGATAGAGAGAAGATGCTCCTTGTTTACAACCTAACATGTGTTTTATACTCTTAATGTCTCCACCCAAATGCCATTCTACCTCAAAATCACATATATCATCTACAGAAAGCTTTTGCCCATGTATTTGAGAAGAGATAAATCCATGGAGTCCTACTAAAAATCCACGAAATAACATTGTTTGTTTCTTTGGGAACTTCTATAGCACCTAACCACCAGATATCTCTCTCTGATTGCACACTGTAAGTCAAATGGTCCCTCCTAAGTTTCATCACTCATTGCATGGCCCATAACTTCATTCATTAGCGTCACACTCAACCTTTCTAGTCGCCGACCCTTTATGATTTGACACTCATCAAGCTTTAGTATGAATTTTAACTTAACATTATAGTCTGCACAAAAGAGAAAACATTATCTTAATATGATACTTGAATGCAATAAAACTTCAACACCAAATAAAATGTAGTAGGGGCACCTTTGATTGTTGAACTATAAAAGTGAACCATTGCTTGTTGAATCTTCTGAAGATCCACAAATATATTGTTGAATTTAGTGTAAGTAAATCCTTGTATAGATAGATAGATTTTTTATTGCTTCTTGGGAATATTTGGATGATAAACAGAGGCAGGCATAGTGTCTTCTATGAATTAATATTGTCCAATAGTACGAGTCACATCCTCATTTGAAGTTTTTTTATTGATAGAAACTGTATATGGGCATGGAAATATACTTTGAGAAATACCTTGTGCTTGTAAGGCTTGCCTCAGAAGGGTGTACATTCCAGTATACCCATTTCTACTGATGCCCGCTTTGTCACATATTGCCTGCACATCTTGCACTGTGATAAGGTTTTTTAACTTCTTTGAAAACTCAGCTTCAACAACAACTCTAATACACTTTCCTATGGGTGATTCTAAAGCAGAAGTGATTTCTTTGTTGTTTATACAACTATTTATCAGCTTGAATTGGTCTTGTGTTGTTGATGAAGCAGTTATGTCTTGAATAAACGACCTACACAATGAAAGATTCCATTACAAATCTTCATTAAAACATATAAAAGTAAAACAAACACTCACCTTGTTGCATATTACGTCGTTTGTGTGCTCCATCACCTTTTGAAAGAGCTTCAAAGGATGACAATGCTCTTTTCCTATGTCTCATACCAAGTGGATTCTCTTTCAGCTACTGGAGATTGGCAGTTAACTTTGAAATTGTGCTTTGTTTTGCTTCAATGTCCTGTTCCAAATCTGCAAGTTGTTTTTGTAAAGATATGATTGTGCTTTCTAAAGTGACCACCCTCATATGTTAGAGTTGATATTGTTGGAACCAATACTTAGCAGTAGCATGTGAATGTGTAGATAATCGCTTGCAGTAACCTAATAGTCCAGCTTCACCTACACCAATGAACTGAAGTAAAATTGAGAGGTTATGGAATGTTGGATGGTAAGAAGATATTGGATCAAGAGGATATAGTGAACCATGAGTCCAAAGATCAATACTTTTTTCTCCAGCTGCACGACGTTCATTTTGAGAATTGGCATCATTGTTGCATCGTGTATTTGGAGCAAACTCTCTAGGCACTCGGACATGGATACTTGTTGATGCAGGAGCATGAGGATGTTCTACTGTGAAGTTTGTGATACATGTCAACACCATCTTTGCTAATGACCAGCAATATCAAAAACAAAGATGAAAAACTAGTTGGAAGGGACTCTAAAGCATATGTTTTGCTCAAAAAATGTGTTTTCTTGTATGTGTATGGGTTAAAGTGTGTTTTTTCCACTGTGTATGACTGAAAATGATGAAACTTGAAAAAAGTCATTTTTTGGGGGAAGCATAGTCATGGATTTGATGATGTGGCACTTACTTTTGGAGGGAGTTTGAAAATTATACTTTTTCTAAAAGAAACTTCAAAAAATGGGCCCAAAAAAGTGACTTCTGACATATATATTAAAAAATAGGCACTTTTGAGTTAAGATACACTGAAAATGAGACTTTTTTAAAAAACTAATTTTTTTTATTCAAATACATGCACGAGTTTGATGATGTGGAAAGTGGATTCTCTCTCTCTCTAGAAGAAGAAAGAGAGAGGCCTACCAAAGCCTAAAAAAAAGCCTACTCCAACCTACTAAAAAATGCCCTATTAAATGCACTTTGTCCCCTTAAACAAGAACAAAATTAAGCTTAATCCCTAAAAATTAGGGATCCTTACAAGACCCATGCAGGGTTCATTTTTTCCCTAATGAAATGCTAACATTAGGAGCCTACTTTATTGTGGCCTTTGGAACAACTGGTCAGCCCATCATACTTTTAGCTGGTAGGTCATGAGTTCAATTCCCACATTTTGATTTGTGAACCCAGTCAGGTGCCTTTTAACACACACACACCCCCCAATCACTTAACACAACAAAGATCATTGTACTTCCTTGCTCTTCCATTCATCACGACTCTTTCCTCTCTCTATATGCACATACATAGTACACACAGACATACAGAAATTATCATCCTCCTTAAAAACACCAAGGTCAAATAATGATCTCTAATATTCATTGGTCCGTGTAAGAAATTCCACCCTTCAAGCATCATCAAGTGCTCCTTCTGATCAACAAAAAGCTTAAACCCAAGTGGGCCTTGCATGAGAGTGATGAGAGGGTGATTAACCTTCGTTGTAATGCCATTTAAACTCTGTAAAATCTACCCCTGGTCTATGGGATTTGGGGGGTCCCGTGGGCACTAGTCCCCTTCACTTGTACTTTTCTTTTAATTAATACAAGTCCGGGAGAGTAGGCTAAGGCCGAACTTCTTTTATTTAAAAAAAACATAGTGTAATGGAGCATTCCGCATGTGGAAGCATCTCTCGATGAGAGTGCACTCTAAGGAATGGTGCCTATTTAGGCACATAAACAATTGCTTTCTAAATGAGAAGTGGTGTTTGTATTGCTTTCTAAGTGAGAAGTGGTGTTTGGATTGGATCTCGATTATATGGGATTTCAAATTTAGGGACATGTGGCACCCATTTATTGAGGAAAATAAAGCAGTCCTCATGTGGAAAATTCTCTAATGGAGGATGTGCACCAATATCTTAGCCAATAAATTTGTAATGCGCCCCCATGATGCAAGAGATGCCTTGGTGGTAGGGAAAACTTAGGTCACTTGTTCCTTTGCTCTTTGAGTGCCTTTGGGACATGGCAACACCATATTTTCTTATATGAAAATGAAAGAGATTCCATCTATCAAACAAGTTTGCCATCTTGATCACTATACAAAGAACAACAAGTCCATGTAGAGTGATGAATATGTGCAACCAACTTCAAGAAGCTTCCTAAAGAGTGGTCAATTGAGAAATCCCTTAGCTAGTCAGGTAAAAGGAGAGAATGAAATTACTACCCTCAAGATCTTTCTTCCTTTCAATAAAGATATTTCATCATAAAAAAATGAAACCCAAGATGAATTTTGATTTATGAACCGACTCAGAGGCCTAGAGATTATCTACCCTTTTGCTTGCTTCTATAGGACAAGACCATCATATTGGTGGTGAACCATTCTACAACAGAAAGCCATCATCTTGGTGGTGAACCAAAGAGGAACCCCAAATCACAAAGAACTAAGAATGAAAGTCTTATTATAGATGTTTCCTTAAGGAATGTAAGCTTGTTCACATTCCATGCTAGAATTATTATAGATGTTTCCTTAAGGAATGTAAGCTTGTTCACATTCCATGCTAGAATTGTATTGTAAGAGGAGGCCACAATTTCAATGAAAACCTTTGCAAATTTCAAAAATGTAGTCTACCAAATTAGCTCAAGTAGTCATCGGGTTGTTTTCCTCCCTTGGGTGGCCTGAGGGTTCGATTCCCAAGGCTTTCACTAGGAGGAAAATTCTTCATCCTTGTGGTGAGACAAAAAGGTGTCCTTCAAGGATATCTTATGTTTGGCATTTGTTCATTGTTCATGGACACTGTGCACTGTAAACTATAGCAAGAGTTGTGCTTGTTGTGCAATGTTTCTGAGTTCAAGCCAATCTCCTCGTCTAACCTTAGGGCCCTCCTTTCTCAATTCCTATCCTTAGGGCTGATTCCTAGTAGGTTCAAGGTTTTCTAAACCTACTTGTGTGGGATTCAAGAGGTCCCATGATACTATGACCTTCATTGTATAGTCACACTCTTTATTAATTCAAACCTTTGAAGATTTAGATCATAAGATCGAACCTCCCTTACAAAAGGGGAGAGAGAGAGAGAGAGTATGGAATGGCTCTCTGTACTCAGCTATGTCAATGTTCTCATATATCCCTTCACAATCCAAGCAGCTGTAGATCTCAATGGCTTTGAAATCCTCAACAGCCATGGCCAACTCTCTGCTCAAAAGATCATCAACTCAAGTTACATCATAAATTACTATGTTGACTTTGTTGTATGGTTTGTTTTATCTTGTCGTGATTTAGAATATTTAGAGGACTTCACATGAATGTAAATTTAATGTTAGTATGATTTACATGTTAAGAACTTTGTTTAATGCAAGAATATGGTGGATTATCAAATGTAATTGGGACATATTTTTGGTCTCTCTCTCTCTCTCCCTTGGAATCAGATTCCGATGGTGGGGAGACCTTTTGTTGATGACGCCAATGGGTATCTTCAAAATGGTAATGCATTGCCTTGACATTTCTTGGGTGGAATTTGGATCAACCATTCAAAAACTACTTTCAGATCCCTTACCCCACAACTTTTATGGATCTCAATGGGCCAACAACAGCATTGGTTGCTTGCCAATATTGACAACAAATTCAGTTACTGGAAGGGTATGGAGATCAATGTGGGTGGTAGAGTGATGGTGATCAACACTTATATCCTCTATCATCTACTTCTTGGCTTTTTAGAAACTATGCAGCAAGGGGATGCAAAAATTGGAAAGAACTTGTTGAAATTTCCTTTGGATGAGAGATACGAATGAGAGGGGAGTGCCAAAAATCAAATGAAAAATTTCCACCAACCCAAAAGATGCAGATGGACTAGATATTTTAGATGTGCAAGCCATCGCCAATAAGATGGTGGCCAAATGGATGATTAAAACTTCGACCAATGAGGAAGTTTCTTTGGTGAAGCTAATTTTGAAAAACAGTGACATCCTTTCTTTTGGTGGAATCCCCAGGTGGAAAGAGCTCAATGTAGTTACTCTCATGTTCTCCCCTTTCCTGGTTACATTTTCTTTAGCCCGTTTATTTAGGGAATGCGCTAAAGAAAACATAAAAGGCCGGAGGGAAGACCATGAAGTAAAGGAGCACAGCTACACAATGTAGGCTAAAGCGAATGCTTAAGCGAGCCATGTAGGGAATGCTTAAGCGAAGACTATGCGCAAGACCCAGTCAAAGCTTAAACAAGACCAACATGGTCTCTTTAGTGCAAGACTAACATGACCCCTAAGGGTTCGGATACCTTTGGAACCAAGATAGAAGGCATTGGATGATATTTTAGGACATTGATCTAAAATACGGAGTGGATTGTAATGATTGGTTCATTTTACGACACAAAATTAGTACGTGCAATGATTCAAAATATTGCCTCTTTATTGGCTATGATCTCCCCTATTTCAAAGGCTTAAGATGGTAGAATCGAAACAAAATTGAGGATACCCCGATAACCAAAAGAAATTTGGAGTTCCATCTCATCCTTAAGCAGAATCAGTGTTTGAATTGGACTTGGATTGTATTGGAATTCAAGTTAAAGGACCTATGGCAACAACTAATTGAAAACAAGAAAGCAGTTCTAATGTGGCCATTCCTCCAGGAGGGGGGGGGGGGGGTATGGCAAGTCAAAGTTGTTGTGTCTCCCTCCATCGTGTTAGTGATGCTCTAGTGGTAACAAAGACTTGGGTCATCTTTTATTTTCTTTTCCTAAAATCATCTTGATCTAGTAGGACCTTAGTCATCTTGTGATGTTACATCATCAAGTTGATTGGAAGAAGCTCTATTTGGGGAAGCGATTGACTAATCTTTTGCTGTGTGGAATGCCATTAAAACTGAAGTGCTTTGGAAGATTCAGAAGGAAAGATGTGAAATCAACATTGATAAGACTACAAAAGAGTAGTCGATTGAGAAATCCATAGTCTCTATAGGTAGAGGATCCATGATTTTAAGAAATCAATCCCACCCTTTAGACACCAGAGGGTATTCACTTTAGAAGAAAACAAGTTGAAAAAAAAATGGGTCCCCCACAAAGGGGACAAAAAGGTTATAGAGCTTCTCTCCAACTCTCTTGTATTTTCCTTCTTTTTCTAATTTAAAGCACACACTCTGAAAAAAAAGAATCTTGAGCTTGATGCATCTCCTACACTAGGGCAAGGCCTTGTAGAGATGTTGCAATGGAGGGTGGAAAAATCAAGAACCACGAAAGTAAGGCCTCCTTTCTTACAGACGTTGAAATTTGTAATTGAAGGTGATAAGGTAAAAAGGAAGTGGTTACTCCATGAAGGGGAAAATATTATTACCAGCTTCCTTTGTAATTGTTTCAACACAATTTTATAACCTATCTTCATGATTCTGTTAAAGTTTCCATAAGGAAAATCTTGAGCTTGATGAATAATATCATAGATTTAAGGCTACATGCACTCATATATAAACTCTCTCTCTCTCTCTCTCTCTCTCTCTCTCTCTATATATATATATATATATATATATATATATATATATATATATATATATATACACGTGTGTGTGTACACATTTATATATGTATGATTAAACGTCTTTCCTGAGAAGGTACTAAGTTCATTCATTCAATCTGTTTTATATCCAAATGGGTGTGGTGTAGCAATTTGCATCAGATGCCGTGGGGCAGAAGGCCTGGGTTTGTTTCCTGCCCAGTTGGACATTTCAAATTTCCTTGTACTCTTAAAAAAAATATGTTGTTTCCATAATTCAAAATTAAGATGTAAAAGAGAACTTGCCTTTTTTTATATAAAGGAAGTTCGGCAATAGCCTACTCTCCCGGACTTGAATTAAATTAAGAAACAAAGGTACAAAAGAAGGGGACTAGTGCCCACGGGACCCCCCAAATCCCACAAGGCAGGGGAAGCTTGGTTGATTCCTAGGTTGCATTACAAAGAAGGTTGATCACCCTCTCGTCGCCCTCATGCGGGACCCACTTGGGTTTGAGCTTGTTGTTGATCAAAAGGAGGACTTGATGGTGCCTGAAGGGGGGGGATTTCTTACTGTTGACAATCCTTTTGCCAAGGAGGAAAAGAGATTTTTCAATCGACCACTCCCTGGGAGGGTCGCCGAAGTTGAGAGCACACCGCTCCCGCCAAATTTTCCACAGGACTTCCCCTCTGATTGCGTTCCAGAGAGCCGCAGAGCATCCAATCGCTTCTCCCAAAAGGACTTGTTTCCAACTAAGCTGTTTCTGAACTCTGATTTTCAGTCCAACCGTCTGCCAGATTCTGTAGGAGTTGGGGCAAGTAAGGAAGATGTGTGGGACATCTTCGATTGCACGGTGGCAGCGCTTGCACCACGGAGGGATCCCACAAATTTTGTTTGCCTTATGGTTAGTCCAAATTCCTCGATGAAGAATTTGCCATAGGAGAACAGACTTCTTAATCTCTATAAGTGGGTGCCAGATGCCCATGAATTTCATGTCCCACCGAAGCCGCGTCCAAGACAGGCACCACTTCTTGTTGAGGCTGACCTGGAGGTCAGTCGCTTCTTTGATGTTCGGGATTTTGAGTAGGCTATTCCCATTGTGCCATTTGAGACCACGCGCGTTCGGAGCATCATGTCCCATGAGAAGGCGGGTTTTGTGACGATCCCAAGCGAGGCATCTGCTTTGCAAGGTGTTCCATTCTTCGTAGGAGATGTTTATGCGAGGGTCGATATCCTCGTAGCTGATCCAGCTGTTGGTGTCATGTTTCCAGAGGTGTTTCCATTTTTTGAATCCTTTGTTCCATAACTTCTTGGCATTATGAGTGTTCCACGACTCCACACTCCTGATGCCATGAATCGGAAACCAAATAGAATCATTTTGTCTGATTCTGGCCGCCCACTTCCAGTCCTCACTAATTCTTGTGAAGCTTTTGACTTTATTCCAGCCCTTCCAAAGAGAGCAGACGAGGTTGGAGCCTTTCGGGAAGACAGGTATCGGGGAGAATAGCAGTGTCATGATGTCAAGGTTTTTCCAGTTCGGGGACCCCGTGAGAGCCAACTCATTTTTGTTTCTGAAGATCAGCTTGGCCCACGAGGCCTCCCTATTGCACCAAGCTTTAATCATCCATTTGGCTGCCAGTTTGTTAGCCATACACCCAATGTCCAGGATGCCAAGCCCCCCGCTATCTCTAGGGCTGGTGCAGATGGCCCATTTGATTTTAGGCACCCCCCTTCTGTTATGATCACCCGTCCAAAGAAAGTTTCTGCAGATGCTATTCAGTTTGGACAGGCCTTGCTCATTCGGTCTCCAGCAAGAAAGGAAATAGATGGTAGACGAGAGGAGGAACGTGTTGATAACCATCGCCCGTCCAGCGAGATTGATTTGCATGCCTCTCCAGTAATTGAGCTTGTTTTCAAGTTTGGCCAGCACCCAGTTCCATCGCTGCTCCATAGAGACGCCAAACCCCAGGGGGATTCCTAGCAGCCGAAAGATTTGGCCCTGCGGAATGATTTGGCAGCCATGATCAATGAGAAGGCCAGGTTGATGTCCCACAATGGCCCTAAAGGCGGTCTTATTGTGGTTGATTTTGGATCCAGAGGCCTCACAAAAGGTATGAAGACACCTCCAGAAAGTCTCCAGGCTGGTATTATCATTGTGAACGAACGCGTTCATATCGTCGGCAAAAAGTCTCATGATGATTTGACTGTGGTCGTGGGGTAGCTGGAGGCCTTTGATATTGCCAGCCTCCACATGATGAGCCACAAGTCTGCTCAGCCCCTCAGTGGCGATGGCAAAGAGAAGGGGGGCAAGGGGGCACCCTTGCCTAATAGATCTTTTAAGATGGATCGCCTTCGAAAGTTTGCCGTTAACGTTAATTTGGGTCGTTGCGTTGCCGAGAAGGGTCGCGATCATCTTGGTGAATTTCTGACTACATCCGAGGTCTTGGAGCGACTGCAGAATATAGTCCCATTCGAGCCTATCGTAAGCTTTGTCAAAGTCGATCTTGAGGAAGACCACATCTTGATTAGACTCATTTGCAAATTGAATACCTTCCCAAATATCCATAATGGTTTCCAGGATGGACCTGCCTTTGATGAAACCTTTTTGGTCCTCACTAAGCCAAGATCTCAGGTGGCACGCAAGTCTGCTGGCAATAACTTTGGCGAGGATCTTATATCCTGTTTGGAGCATCGTAATTGGCCGCCAGTTCTCGATTCTGTTTTTTTCCCCCTTCTTGTGAATCAGCTTGATAATTCCATTATTTATACAAGAGGGAAGAGCACCGAATTTTAGCGCTTCTTGCCAAACCAACCGAAGAGGGGTGGCGACCACCAGCTTGAAGGATTTAAAAAACTCATTAGTGAGTCCGTCGGGTCCCGGGCTTTTACCGAAAGGGAGGGCATCAATGACCTCAATGATTTCTGATTCAGAGATCGGGGCATGGAGCAGGGAGTGGAGGTTGGGTGGTATTCTCCGGGGGGAAACCCTAGAAATGGCAGCCATGCAATCCCTTCTATGGTGGGAGAGGGGGTTCGAGGTTCCCAGGAGTCTCGTGAAGTGCCCTTCGATGATGCCAAAATTATCTTCTTCCGAGTTGCATACATTGCCATGTGGGTCAAGCAGTAGGGGAATCATCTCTCTGTTGTGTTTCCTTTTAAGGATATTGCACATCTCTTTGGTGGGTTTGTCGGCTTTTCCAGCCCACCACTCCTTGAAGAAGATTTGCAAGTTTTTCCTTTGTATTTCTTCCTCATATCTCAACGCTGCTCTGATTTTTCGGAGACCTTTCTGGGCTTGGTGTTTTCCTTTGTTCACTTCCTCCTCGAGTCGCCAGAGTCTGTGGTAAAGCGCTTCCCTACGAGCCCGCCGCACTGTCTCGAGCATCTTTTTAGTTCTGATCATGATCTTGCGAGACTTGTCGACCGCACTTCTCCAGCACTTGGCTGGGGCCAAGCCAGAGGCGAACGCCACCTTCCACACATCGGCAATCTCTTGGTGGACGGAGGGGAGAGAGAAGGTGGAAGCGTTGGCATGGAACCACGGAGCCTTGTGGATCCTGTTGGAAGGTTGAAAGGTGATAACGATCGGGTAGTGATCAGAGATGGTGAGGTCAGTACGTTGCTTGATGGAAGGGTGGCCCCACAGTTGAGTAAAGCTCTGAGAGATGTAGCATCTATCAAGCCTAGCCTTCCTCAGATCCTCGCCCGCTTGGAGATTCGACCAGGAAAAGCCATTCGAGTCTTTGAATTCGACCAGATCCAAGTGGAGTTTGGTCATGTCCCACGTTTCTTTCTCCCGACGGTCGATGACCCTGCCCTTGCCCATCCATCTGTCCATAGGGTCCTCCACCATGTTGAAGTCTCCACATATAAGCACTTTGTGGGGAAGCGAGTCAAGAGAAGTCCAAGTGTTCAGCCTCTCCAAATCCCCGTTAGGGGCGTACAAAGAAACCATAGTGACACAGAGGGGAGCACCAAAAGAAACCGCAATCCAGCGGTGATTTACATCTTCAATGGAGTTCTCAAGCTTTTCAAGCCAGGGTTGTTTAACACCGATAGCCGTTCCACCGGACCCCCGCTGGTGCTTTGTTGGGATCCACACATGGGCCGAGGAAACCTGTCTGAGTCGCTTCAGAAGGTCTTCTCCGTCAATTTTAATCTCTTGAATGCATATAATGTCTGGTTTTAAGCTAGTGTCGCGGAGCCATTGACCAATGATGGCCGCTCTTGAGGGGTCGGTTAGCCCCCTAGCATTTAGCGAGATGACAATCATTTGTGTATTGATCCCTCTTTGCGGGAGGGAGCCTTATCTTTTCTTCTCTTGGCTTCATCTTTCTTTTTCGCTGGGATCTGATCCCGACTTAGAAATCGGTTCTTATGGGGGCTTTTCCAGGGTAACTCCAAAGGCTGTTTCCCTTTGCGGGATGCCCCCCGCTGGGGAGAATTGGGCTCTGTGCTCGGCATCATTTCCGGGATCGTCGATCCAATGATGGAACTTTCACTATCCATGTTGTCTTCATTATTAGTAGTGAAACCATCTTCTTTACTTGTAGTGTAGCCCTCCTGGGGGGTTTCTTTGTTGTCAGGGATCTCTAGGGCTTCGTCGTAGTTGTCTACCGCAGGTGGCTTCCCACCTGGGTAGTCGAGCTCGTTGATCTCCTCTCCAAGATTGCAATACAGATTGTTGTGTGGGGCAATTGGCAGGTTGTGCCTCTCCCCGTTGGCCCTCGGACTTCTTTTCCTTCTTCTTCTAACTTCGGTAAAGCCATCGGCATCAGCTTGTGGATTGCGGAGGCCCTTGCCTTCCCCTTCCTTGGTCAAGTGGGTCAAAACGTCAAAGTTGTCTTGAGCAGTTTTGGAGGCTTCTTGAAATCGCTTGTTTTTTTTCATGAGAGGGCAGTCTTTAATCCTGTGACCTTGCTGGCCACAACGAAAGCACGCGTTGGGGAGGTTTTTGTAGGTGATATTCTGCTCCCAAACATCTCCTTCGCCCATGTCCACTTTGATCGTTGCAGGAAGCGGCGAACTGAGGTCGGCCTCGACGCAGATTTGTGGGTGCCATCTAGCATTGAACGAGTGTCTTGCACCCTCGTAGATGAGACCACCAATGTCTTCTCGTGAAGCCAACGGCTTGCCGATAGGGGAGACTATGTCCCACACGAAGTTGTACAAGAAGTATGGGAGGTTAGGGAGCTCAACCCAAAGAGGGTACCGAAGTGATTTCGATTTGTCGGGGGTAAAGTCCGGAGACCATCTGAATAAGCACAGGGTCGTCTGACCGAGCTGCCAGGTGCCAACGCTTAGGGCTTGGAACGCCATCTCTTCATTTTCAAAGACTAGTAGCATGTGGTTTGCTGGTAAGAACTGACATTTGCTGACAATTAGTCCTCGAGGGAACCACTCTTTTCGAAGCCATTGTCGCACGATTTCGAGCGGGGGCCTAGGGCCAAACACTTGGCCGACGAGGCAAACTTTCTTGAGTTCCTCCTGAGCAGACAGCACTGCAGGTCTACTGAGGGAAACGATGGGGGAATCAACACTTTTGGATGCCCCAGGAGCGGCACATGACCCCCCCTCCAGCAGAGCGGCCAGAGTGCCGGTCACCCCAGGGGGGGGGCCCGATTACTTTTCACGAGAGAGGACGAAGCCACATCCATGGCCGAAGGAGCTTGCACCACTTTTAATTTTCAATGCCCACCAACACCCCACCGATCACATCGCAAGACAAACGAGAAGATCAAACTCAGACACTCTGAGGGAGATACACCAGGAAAAGCCCAGAACCCCACGATAGAAGGAAGCGCCCCGCCCCCAAAGAAAACACTACTTCTTCTTCTTTTTTCTTCTCTTTTTTTTCTCTTTTTCTCTTTTTTTTTCCTTCTTTTTTTTTTTCTTTTCTTTTTTTTCTTTTTTCCCTTTATCTTCCCCTCTTTTTCATCTTCTTTTAGCTAATCGATTGAAAAAGGGCTTTCAAAACCCCTGTTCGGTTCTCTTCTAGCTGAATTGTATGGAAAAGATCAAGGGAAAAAAACGAGATACAGCAGCCTGAAGCTCGGGAAACCAAGAAGATCGTCAAGGGACGTAAAGATAAATTGATTAGGCTATAAATTCTTGTAGAAGAATTAAGTGGCCCATTTCGATGCCATCGCCCCTTACTAGAAGCCACGTGCCAAATAGCGCGTACTTTGAAAACATTGTGGCGGCGAATCTGACGCGCGGCGGCAGGCGACAGAGGCGACCGGCGGCGCGCAGCGGGGGTAGGTCCGGGAGCACCTCCACGAGCCCTGCCACGCGTCGGGAAGCACGGGCCTCGAGGCCACTGTTAGCAGCCGCGATAGGCGGTTCCCCTCCCACGCGACAGACGCCTGGAATGCTTCCGCGATAGACGGTATTTCGCCCGCGATAGGCGGTTTCTCTCCCCCGCGATAGACGGCCTAGTCAGCGACCAATTGCGACCTGGAATGCTTCCGCGATAGACGGTTTAACGCCGCGATAGGCGGTTTCTCCCCCCGCGATAGACGGTTCAATCGCCGCGATAGACGGAAAGTGCGGCCTTCCCCGAGAGCTACTGTCCGTCGTGCCACAGCAGTTTCCGTCATGCCACAGCAGTCCACAGAGCTTCCGTCGCGCCACCGCAGTCCACAGAGTTCGCCACAGCAGCTTCCGTCGTCACTCCATTGCTTTCGTCGCTTCACAGCAGAGAGTCCGTCGTCACCCCCACTTAGCACCCTGTCGGAAAGTAAGCTTAGCACCCAATCCACAGCAGAGCACCCGTCGTCACTCCATTGCTTCCGTCGCTCCTCAGCAGAGAGTCCGTCGTCACTCCATTGCTTCCGTCGATCCACAGCAAGAGTCCGTCGTTTTCACCTGAACTTGCCTTTTGAAAAAGGAGAAGTAGAGGTACATAAATATATGTACGAGAAGTTTCTCTCAAATTCTCTTATTTGAAGTGCTCTCACTATTCTAAATTACAAAAAGAATAAATATAACATACAAAAAAAAAAATATATGGTTATTTCACTTCAGTGCAAATCTACAATGAAGCGCATAGTACTCAGAGGACCCCCAAATTTCACACAAGCAGAGGCAGAACAATTAACACCTATTAGGAATGAACAGAGTTTGAAGGTCCGCTAAAGTAAGATGAGTAAACTAATTTGAACTGATGAATCACTGCCACAACAAGCATGGCCCTTGCCATCATCGATATTGTCCACCAAAAATGCCCAAAGGCCAAGAAAAGATGTCCTGGAATGCCACCTTTTTTTTTTTGAGAGAGAGTACAATGAATTGGAAAGATGCATGCACCCAACCTCGTAAGGTAGAGGCACCCATCTTGAGGAACTCTTTGGCATCCAGCCCCTGGGAGGACTTGAACCCTGACCATCTGCCTAGGAGTACAAGGCACATCTGCTAAACCACGCCCGCTAGATGGAATGGCACCTTTTAGTCTCAACACAAGGATAAGGAAATCTTTTTCTAGTGCAACCCATGGGGATTAAACCCGACCAAAGAAGACTGTATTCTCAGAAATTGCAAAGGTCTTCATTGAAACTGTGGCCTCCTCTTGCAATCCAATTCTTACTTCTATGTGCTTTGGCCTTCTTCTTTTGGTTTGCCACCAATATGATGGTCTTCTTTTGTAGATGCAACCAAAGATTTCTTTCATCCCGTCTTTCATTTCCATATGATGAAAAGTCTTTTTTCATTTTCATATGATGAAATGTCTTTTTTGAAACTTCAGATGTAAAGTAGAATTTATCTTTGAGGAGAGGAGAATCACACTAAGAAGAAGCTTTGCTTTGAACTTGTACGAGACTTTGCTTTGAACTTGTCTTGTTTAAAGTGTTGGCCAAAAAGTTGATTGTAACAGAGTTCCAATTCTTCTTTTGACCACAAGGGCTGCAAAACATCAAAAGATTTTTCTTCTTTATGATAAAGGTTGATTTTTATGAGGTGACATGTCACAAATTGGGCAATACCTAATTGGTTTTCCACAGGGATTTTTATGAAATTTGAATCACTCTAATGGGTGAGTCTACTGATCATCTAGAGAGTTTAGAATAGACTCACCCAACATTTCGTATTTCAATGTTGGGTGACTCTATTGATATTTGATTAATCTACTCATAAGAGTATTTAAAAACCCAAATTTTTCTAATGTGTATAAGATCAAATTCATGTATGTGATGTCAATTTCTCCATGGTAACATCATTCTCCACTTATTATAGTATCATGTTAGTGTTTTTAATGACTTAATCTATAGCTATTTTTTTTTTAATGATTAAATCTATTCCACCTTGGTGTAGAGTGCGCCTAAGCTTTTAGAAAATCATATTCATTAACCTTTTCTTCATGTTTTCTTTTGATTATATGTGTGTGTGTGTGTAATTGCACCATCTCTTCCAATGCCAAAGCCCAGACTCTCTAGGGGCCTTGCACTGGTGTAGGAGATGCTTCAAGTTCAAGATTCAACATCAAAAAATAATAATAATAATATTTTTTGTGTGTGTATGTATATGAATGTGTTTTTTATATATGCATGTATGTTTATGAATGCATGTATGCATGTGTATGTGTGTGTGTATGATGTGTATGTATGTATGTGCATGTGTGTGTATGCATTTATGTATGCATTTGTGTGTGATGTGTATGTATGTATGTGCATGTGTATGGGATATATACATGTGTGTGTATGCATGTATGTGTATGCGTGTATGCATGTGTGTGTATGTATATTTGTGCATATGAGAGTGTATGCATGCATATGTGTCTATGAATGTGTGTGTGATGTGTATGTATGTGTGCGTGTGATATATGCATGTGTATATGTATGCATGTGTTGGTGATGTGTATGTATGTATATGTGTGATATATGCATGTTTGTATGCATTTGTGCATGCATGTATGTATGTGGGCATGTGTGTGTGCATGTGTGTATGTATGTATGCATATGTGTGTGTGATGTACATGTATGCATGTGCATGTATGTGTGAATGCATCCTTGTATGCATGTGTATATGCATGTGTGTATGTATGCATGCATGTGGGTATGTATGCATGTGTAAATGTATGCATGTGTGTAATGTGTATGTACATATGTGCATGTGTGTGTGTGACATATGCATGTGTGCGTGACATATGCATGTGTGCGTGACATATGCATGTGTGTGTGATGTGTACGTATGTGTGTGTGATATATGCATGTATATGTATGCATGCATGCATGCATGTGTGTTTGATGTGTATGTATGTGCATGTGTGTGTGTGATGTGTTTATATGTATGTGCATGTGTATGGGATATATGCATGTGTGTATGTATGCATGGATGCATGTGTGTGTATGCATGTATGCATGTGTGTTTATGTATATATGTTCCTATGTGTGTGTATGCATGCATGTGTGTGTATGCATGCATGTGTGTATATGCATGCATGTGTGTATATGCATGCATGTGTGTATATGCATGCATGTGTGTGTGATTTGTATGTATGTGTGTGTGATATATGCATGTATGTATATGCATTTATGTATATGCATTCATGTATGCATGTGTGTTTGATGTGTATGTATGTGCATGAATGTGTATGTATGTATGTGCATGTGTATGGGATATATGCATGTGTGTGTATTCATGCATGTATGCATGTGTGTGTATGCATGTATGCATGTGCGTTTATGTATATCTGTTCATGTGTGTGTGTGATGTGTATGTATGTGTGTGTGTGTGATATATGCATGTGTGTATGTATGCATGTGTGTATGTATGCATGTGTGTGTGATGTGTATGTATGTGCATGTGTCTGATATATGCATGTGTGTGTGTGTTTACGTATGTATGTATGTATTTAGGCATGTGTATGTACATGTGTTTGATGTGTGTATATGTATGGGCATGTATATGTATGTGCATGCATGTATGCATGTGCATATGCACATGTGTATGTATGCATGCATGTGCATGTTTATATGTATGCATGTGTGTGATGTTTATGTATGTACATTTGTGTGTGACATATGCATGTGTGTGATGTGTATGTACATTTGTGTGTGACATATGCATGTGTGTATGCATGCATGTATGCATGTGAGTATGTATGGATGTGTAAAGGCATGTGTGTGTGTGATGTGTATTTATGTGTGTGTGATATATGCATGTGTGTGTGCATGCATGTGTTTGTATGCATGTGTGTATGTTTCCATTTTCATGTGTGATGCATATGTATGTATGTGCATGTTTGTGTATCCATGTTTGCATGCACGTGTGTGTGATATGTATGTATGTGCATGCGTATTGAATATATGCATGTGTATGTGATATGTATGTATGTATGTGCATGTGTATTGAATATATGCATTTGTGTGTATGCATTTGTGTGTATGCATGCATGTATGCATGTGTATGCATGCATGTGTGTATGTATGCACATATGCATGTGTGTCTTCATGTATGCATTTGTGTGTGTGTGTGTGTGTGTGTGTGTGTGTGTATATATATATATATATATATATATATATATATATATATATATATATATATATATATATATATATATATATATATATATATATATATATATATATATATATATATGTGTGTGTGTGTGTGTGTGTGTGTGTGTGTATGCATATGTGTGTATACATGCATGTATGTATATATATGTGTATGTATGCATATGTATATATATATATATATATATATATATATATATATATATATATATATATATATATATATATATATATATATATATATATATATATATATATATATATATATATATATATATATATATATATATATATATATATATATATATATGCATATGTGTTTGAAGGTCCGCTAAAGTAAGATGAGTAAACTAGTTTGAACTGATGAATGGCTGCCACAATAAGCATGGCCCTTGCCATCATCGATATTGTCCACCGAAAATGCCCAAAGGCCAAGAAAAGATGTCTTGGAATGGCACCTCTTTTTTTCTTTTGAGAGTACAATGAATTGGAAAGATGCACACACCCAACCTCGTAAGGTAGAGGCACCCATCTTGAGGAACTCTTTGGCATCCAGCGCCAGACGGGACTTGAACCCTGGCCATCTGCCCACGAGTACAAGGCACATCCACCAAACCATGCCGCTGGATGGAATGGCACCTTTTAATCTCAACACAAGGATAAGGAAATCTTTTTCTAGTGCAACCCATGGGGATTAAACCCAACCAAAGAAGACTATATTCGTAGAAATTGCAAAGGTCTTCATTGAAAATGTGGCCTCCTCTTGCAATACAATTCTTACTTCTATGTGCTTTGGCCTTCTTCTTTTGGTTTGCCACCAATATGATGGTCTTCTTTTGTAGATGCAACTAAAAATGTCTTTCATTTTCATATGATGAAACGTCTTTTTTCATTTGCATACGATGAAATGTCTTTTTTGAAACTTCATATGTAAAGTAGAATTTCTCTTTGAGGAGAGGAGAATCACAAAAAGAAGAAGCACATAAGTACATGTACGAGACTTTGCTCTGAACTTGTCTTGTTTAAAGTGTTGGCCAAAAAGTTGATTCTAACAGAGTTCTTCTCCAATTCTTCTTTGGACCACAAGGGCTGCAAAACATCAGAAGTTTTTTCTTCTTTATGATAAAGGTTGATTTTTATGAGGTGACATGTCACAAATTGGGCAATACCTAATTGGTTTTCCACATGGAATTTTATGAAATTTGAACCACTCTAATGGGTGAGTCTACTGATCATCTAGAGAGTTTAGAATAGACTCACCCAAGACTTCATATTTCAATGTTGGGTGACTCTATTGATATTTGATTAATCTACTCATAAGAGTATTTAAAAACCCAAATTTTTCTAATGTGTATAATATCAAATTCATGTATGTGATGTCAATTGCTCCATGGTAACATCATTTTGTTTGAAAATATTTCATCAACCACTATCATCCATATGTAATTTGTTCTTTACACGTTCACAAAGCTTCCACTTATTATAGTATCATGTTAGTGTTTTTAATGACTTAATCTATAGCTAATTTTTTTTAATGAGTAAATCTATTCATAATCATAACCTTGGTGTAGAGTGCACCTAAGCTTTTCGAAAATCATATTCATTAACCTTTTCTTCATGTTTTATTTTGATTATATATGTGTGTGTGTGTGTGTGTAATTGCACCATCTCTTCCAGTGCCAAAGCCCAGACTCTCTAGGGCCCTTGCACTGGTGTAGGAGATGCTTCAAGTTCAAGATTCAACATCAAAAAATAGTAATAATAATATTTTTTGTGTATGTATGTATATGAATGTGTTTGTGATATATGCATGTGTGTGTATGAATGCATGTATGCATGTGTATGTGTGTGTATGATGTGTATGTATGTATGTGCATGTGTGTGTATGCATGTATGTATGCATTTGTGTGTGATGTGTATGTATGTATGTGCATGTGTATGGGATGTATACATGTATGTGTATGCGTGTATGCATGTGTGTATATGTATATTTGTGCATATGTGAGTGTATGCATGCATATGTGTCTATGCATGTGTGTGTGATGTGTATGTATGTGTGTGTGTGATATATGCATGTGTATATGTATGCATGTGTTGGTGATGTGTATGTATGTGTATGTGTGTGCTATATGCATGTGTATGCATTTGTGCATGCATGTATGTATGTAGGCATGTGTGTGTGCATGTGTGTATGTGATGCACATGTATGCATGTGCATGTATGTGTGTATGCATCCTTGTATGCATGTGTATATGCATGTGTGTATGTATGCATCTGTGTATGTATGCATGCATCTGTGTATGTATGCATGCATCTATGTATGTATGCATGTGTGTAATGTGTATGTACATATGTGCATGTGTGTGTGACATATGCATGTTTGTGTGATGTGTATGTATGTATGTGTGTGTGATATATGCATGTATATGTATGCATGCATGTATGCATGTGTGTTTGATGTGTATGTATGTATGTGCATGCATGTGTGTGTGATGTGTATGTATGTATGTGCTTGTGTATGGGATATATGCATGTGTGTATGCATGTATGCATGTGTGTTTATGTATATCTGTTCATATATGTGTGTGTGCATGTATGCATGCATGTGTGTGTGATGTGTATGTATATGTGTGTGTGTGTGATATATGCATGTATGTATATGCATGCATGTATGCATGTGTGTTTGATGTGTATGTATGTGCATGCATGTGTATGTATGTATGTGCATGCATGTGTATGTATGTATGTGCATGTGTATGGGATATATGCATGTGTGCGTATGCATATATGCATGTGTGTTTATGTATATCTGTTCATATGTGTGTGTATGCATGTGTGCATGATGTGTATGTATATGTGTGTGGGATATGTGCATGTGTGATATGTGCATGTGTGTATGTATGCATGTGTGTGTGATGTGTATGTATGTGCATGTGTGTGTGATGTGTATGTATGTGCATGTGTGTGATATATTCATGTGTGTATGCATGTTTGTGTTTATGTATGTATGTATGTATTTAGGCATGTGTATGTACATGTGTTTGATGTGTGTATATGTATGGGCATGTATATATATGTGCATGTATATGTGTATGCATGCATGTATGCATGTGCATATGCACATGTGTATGTATGCATGCATGTGCATATGCACATGTGTATGTATGCATGCATGTGCATATGCACATGTGTATGTATGCATGCATGTGCATATGCACATGTGTATGTATGCATGCATGTGCATGTATGCATGTTTGTATGTATGCATGTTTGTATGTATGCATGTTTGTATGTATGCATGTGTGTGATGTGTATGTATGTACATTTGTGTGTGACATATGCATGTGTGTATGCATGCATGTATGCATGTGAGTATGTATGGATGTGTAAATGCATGTGTGTGTGATGTGTATTTATGTGTGTGTGATATATGCATGTGTGTATGTATGCATTTTTATGTGTGATGCATATGTATGTATGTGCATGTTTGTGTATCCATGTTTGTATGCATGTGTGTGTGATATGTATGTATGTATGTGCATGTGTATTGAATATATGCATGTGTATGTGATATGTATGTATGTATGTATGTGCATGTGTATTGAATATATGCATGTGTGTATGCATGTATGTATGCATGCATGTGTGTATGTATGCACATATGCATGTGTGTTTGCATGTATGCATTTGTGTGTATATATAAATATATATGCATATGTGTGTATACATGCATGTATGCATGTCTCTATGCATGTGTGTGTGATGTGTATGTATGTGCATGTATACATGCATGTATGCATGTGTCTATGTGTGTGTGATGTGTATGCATGTCTGTGTATGTGTGTGATATATATGCATGTGTGTGATGTGTATGTATGTGCATGTGTGTGATATATAGATGTGTGTGTGGTGTACATGTGTGTGATATATACATGTGTGTGTATACATGCGTGTATGCATGGTGTGTGTATGTAAGTATGCATGTGTAAGATGTGTGTGTATGTGTCTATGCATGCATGTATTCATGTGTATATGCACGGGTGTGTATGCATGTATGTATGTATGTATGTATGTATGTATGTATGTATGCATGTGTGTGATGTGTATGTATGTATGTGCATGTGTTTGTGTATGCATGCATGTGTGCATGTGAGTATGTGTGCATGTGAGTATGTGTGCATGTGAGCATGTGTGCATGTGTATGTATGTGTGTGTGTGTGCAATGTTTATGTATGTATGTGAATGTGTTTTTGATATATGCATGTGTGTGTATGCAATGTGCATGCATTTGTATGTATGTATATATGTGTGTATGTATGCATGTGTGTGTGTGATATGTATGCATGTATGTGCATGTGTGTGTATGCTTGTGTGTGTGATGTGTATATATGTATGTATGTATGTATGTATGTATGTATGTATGTATGTATGTATGTATGTATGTATGTATGTATGTATGTATGTATGTATGTATGTATGTATGTATGTATGTATGAATGTATGTATGTATGTATGTATGTATGTATGTATGTATGTATGTATGTATGTATGTATGTATGTATGTATGTATGTATGTATGTATGTATGTATGTATGTATGTATCTTTATATGTATGTATGTATGTGCATGTGTATGGGATATATGCATATATGTATGTATGCATGTATGTTTATGCATATATGTGTGTATTTATGCATGTATGTTTATGTATATATGTGCATATATGTGTATGTATGCATGTGTGTCTATGTGTGTCTGTGTGATGTGTATGTATGTATGTGTATGTGTGTGTGATATGCATGTGTGTATGTATGCATGTGTTTGTGATGTGTATGTATGTGCATATGTGTGATACATACATGTGTGTGTATGCATGCATGTATCCATGTATGCATGTATGTATTGTATGTATGCATGTGTGTGTATGCATGCATGTATGCATGCATGTATGCATGTGTGTGTATGCATGCATGTGTGCATATGCATGCATGTATGCATGTGTGTGTGTTGTTTATGCATGTATGTGCATGTGTATGGGATATGTGCATGTGTATGCATGTATGCATGTGTGTGGATGTATATATTTGCATGTGTGTGTATGCATGCATGTATGCATGTGTGTTTGTGTTTGCGTGTGATGTGTATGTATCCATATGTGTGTGTGTGACATATGCATGTGTGTATGCGTGTGTGATGTGTATGTATGTATGTATAGATGTATGTATGTATGTATGTATGTATGTATGTATGTATGTATGTATGTATGGATGTATGTACATGTGTGTGATATATACATGTGTGTATGCATGTATGTATTTTTGCATGTGTGTGTTTGCATGTGTGTGTGCATGTGTGTGTGCATGTGTGTGTGCATGTGTGTGTGTGCATGTGCGTGCGCATGTGTGTGTGTGATGTGTGTGTGCATGTATGTGTGGATGCATACCTTTGTCTCTCTCTATCTCTCTCTATCTCTCTTCCTCTCTCTCTCTCTCTCTCTCTCTCTCTCTCTCTCTCTCTCTCTCTCTCTCCCTCCCTCCCTCCCTCCCTCCCTCCCTCCCTCCCTCCCTCCCTATGTGCTTGATCTTCTTCCTGCTCTTCCTCTTGAAATTTCTCCCAACACAATGGTGTTGGGAGAAACTGATTTTTTTTATACATCTCTTAGCATCGCTCACGCAACGCTTTTGCATCACAGATAGTTTTCCAACATCACTAGCATGTGATGCTAATAAACAACATCTCATAAGCAATGTTTTGCATTGCTTATGCGATGACCACTCTTTTTTTTAGCATCATTTATGCAAGGATCCATATAGGGAGCATCACGTAAGGGATGGTTCTTGTTTTTGTTTTGTGGGGCATTGCTATGGCCCCCATTCTCTTGTGGTGGTTTCCCAATGAAGTTGCATGTTTCCTAAGGGGAAACACTAGCAAACCCATATATATGAATTTAGTTTTTCAGATTCTGATAATTCCCAGTATCTCCCCTTGTCTTGATCCATATAAGTTACTCTGGTGGGATCTTCAAGATCATGTAACTTATAAATGGTAGCGGGATTGAAATTACTACCCATTCAAGGTGAAGTTCCCTATAGTACTCTATCAGTTCCCTCAATCAAGTAATTATCTTGAGGAATTCAATCACCTCTCAAAACATTCACAACAATGGATTTTCCTCGAGGAGTGGATACTTTTTCCCCACTTCCCACATTGATTGATTGATGAGTTTCTTCAATAACACCCATGTCATTATTTTTCTCAGGTTGGTGTATGACCATATACAAAATCCCCTTTTTTTCCACATACAATCCTCCTTCAAATTTAACTATTGGCCTATGAATCACTTCAGCCAGCCTAGAGTCTTGTAATTGGGCTATTAACCTATCGAGTCCATCCAAGTATATAGGTACTCCGAATAGGTTTGTCGATACATGCTACAAGGAAGTTCTATATTTCCCTTCAATTGTATACATAGCTTCAATGGTGAAGATAGGATCATGCATATCTTCTAAAGGTGCCATACTATCATAACTAGAATCACTAGATGTATCAAATTATGTTAAATGTAGACTCTTATTTGTTACACTCTTTGTCAAGGAACTAATACTTAGCTAATCCCTAAGATTCTTCCACATCTTAGGTTCATTCACATGTAAGTTTTCCCTCAAATGTGTGAACTCACCTATGGTGTTAGACTTTGGCTCAAAAGATCACTATTTGTAATTTGCTAAGTCTTTGACGTCCAAAAATTATTCCTCTTGCGTAGACACTCATGTATTGTTTTTTGAACAACTCGTTACTTAGTCAACACACTATACACAAAGTAAAAGAATGATACAGGACACTTGGAATGAAAACCTTACATGACACACAAAGAAAGATGATACAATACTTGAAGCATGGGACAATACACAATATTTTGGTATCCAATGATACATGGTACATAGATCTCACAACACATATGGATAATACACAAAACTTGTGATATGTGTGTGATACATGATACACATAACAAAATGATACACATTACACCACACTGGTCCCAACACACGATGAAACATTACATGATATTTGACATTGATGACAACATATGATACATGGATGTATCAATCATATATGACCAGCATAGGCATCATTGGCACTCTCAATGATACTCGGGAATCACGTGTTGGCAATAGCTTACTCAAACATGTGTCATGATATTTGGGATTTCTAGACTTGTAAATTGGAGTTTTATCTTTTAGGTGGGTTCCTTGTGCTCTACTCATGTAGCTTAGGTGCTTGGATTATAGAAAATCTACCCCAATATATCCAAACTCTCCTCATGATATATGGTATGTATCATTCTCAAGAAAATGATGTGTGTCACTTGCTATCAAGGTTTGCAAGTCTTGTGATACTTGTCGTCAGAGCTCAATCTCACAATACCTCTACAAAAAAATGAGGTTTTGGGCTTTTGATCCTTGTTTGTGATTAGTATGAAGAATAAAATTTTGTTTTTAGTTTTTTGAGTGTTCAATGTGACCTAATCTATCTAGTTCCACTCTCTTCTAGATCTAAACCCTAACTCTCCGTGTCTTTGCTTTCTATTACTCCTAGAAAACTTTTTCCATACTCTCTGATGTGAATAGTAAACCAAGTGCAAGATTTATAACTTTCACATAGTGTTCAGCTTCCTCTTCATGCACATTCACTCCACAAAAATTCTATAACCATCACGTAGGCACTCAGGTAATGCATTACTTCAAGCCAATCTTGGGATACTCTTTCTTTGTATGCAATGTGTAATGAGGAATGCATTGCTTACTTGAGAAAGCAACTTGAAGATATATGTATGGTGGAAAATGAGTTAGTGGATGTATATGTTACACACATAAAGGATTTGAAAGAACAATTGACAAACATTGATGAGATCATTCTAGATGTGTATCCCATTTCTACATTACTTAAGGATTGCAAAAATCTTTCCAAAGTTTTGCTATTAAATTTTATTTTGGTTGCAAAATTGAATGCAAGTATGCATACTTTTGATGAGTATGTGTCTCTTATTTTGTAACAAGAGTAATCAAGAGCAAATAGAAGTGGTTTTCTTGAGGGAATAAAAGCATTTTCTACTATAGAAAAGGAAAGAAGCAAGTATGGTTCAACTTTAGATTCATCAAAACCAAAGCCTGAAGCATCCTCTCCCACCTCTTCCTCTCTTGATGGTGATAAAGAAGAAGAGATGCAAGTATTGTTGAAAGATTGGACAAACCATTGATGAATGTACAAAGCTTGCCAAGCGTAATAAAAATTTAAAAGAATCTGGCATGTCTATTGTTGAGAATACATCTAATATAAAGAATGATGAAGCTAATGTTGCTCAAGATGTTTGGGTATGTGATGTTACATGTCATTATGATTCATCATCACCTTCCATATGTATGATTGTGAATGAGATTGATTCGGATTGATTTTTTGATAGTGGTGCTTCAAAGTATATCACTTCATGCGATAGATTTTTTGCATCTTTGAAAGATGCACCCAAGGAAGGACATGTTGTATGTGCAAACAATGCTTCTTATCCTATTATTGTTGATATATTTAGGTAGTGATGTATGTGAACACACTAGGACCATTGGGGCACTTTCTTCCCTCTTTAGGAGGTTTTTTTCTCGATTTGTATATATGCCTATTGCCCTAACGAGTCACTTATCTTTGTAAATTCTAGTGGTAATAAATTTAGTATTGTGTGTTGTGCTCCAAGCTTCTTACACCTTCAAACACAGTTGTTGAAGGTGATGTAGATGGTTTTGAAGACAATTATATTCTTCATGTTCCTATTCATGTTGTGGTTCCTGTTGCACCTACTATAGAGCAAACTTTTTAGGATGGAAAAAATGCTTAGGCATATGCATTGATAGCCTTGTCTGTTAAACATGCCATTATTCCTCACATTCGCTCTTGCAGAATAGCTAACGATGCTTGGGATACACTTACCACTTTATACTAGGCTAAGAATGAGGTTCGTGTTTCTTATCTCTGAAAATAGTTGGAGAGTGAGCACATGAATGAAGGTGATTCCATGGATAATTTTCAGACAAAGATCAAAGAAGAATAGTTGATTTCTGCTTATGAAGTCTTGCCTGACAATTCACTTGTGCAGACCGTTCTGAATGGTCTTCCAAATTCATATCAGAGTTTCAATTTTACTCTTTGCTTGATGATGAAAGTCAACCCAAATGCCTTAACATTTGAGGAGTTAGTCTCTGTTTTGCTGTAGGAAGATCAGTTCTAGGTAGAACAGTCCATTATGCATGTTGTAGATCAAGCTTTCCTCGCCAGCCAAAAGGGCAAAGGTAAATGGAGCTCTTCTACTAATAAGCACAAATCTACTAATTCTACATAATCGAAGAAGGAAGACGAAGAAGAGAAGAAAACAAAAAAGCAAAAAATTTTATTATAAAGGAAATGATCATTCATAAAGAGTTGTCCAAAATTGGAAGCTAAAGAGGCAAGGAAGAAAGAGGCTAGAATGGTTGTTGTAGAAGCCTCTACACCCAAAACAAACTCTGCTAATCTTGTGCAAAATGAAGAATGGGCATTTACCACTGTTTGCAGTTATAAACCATCTTCTCATGAATAGTGTATGTCTGTAGTAGACTATGTACTTTGATAGTGGGGCAATCAAATATATTACCTCGTACCGTAGTTTCTTTACTTCAGTCGAGCTTGTCCTTATAGGGAATACTATCACATGCACCAAAAACTCCTCTTATCCTATTATGGGAGTCAGTAAGATCATTCTGAATACTGATGATGGGAGTTCCTTTACATTGGTGGATGCTTTATTTGTGCTAGGGATCAAGAAGAATATGTTATCAGTTTCAGCTTTAGCCAACATTAGCTTGGTTATGAAATTTGTTGATGATAGATGTACAGTTCATGATATGTCAAATAGTGATGTCATTATTGCTTTTGGCATTTTATGTTGTGGGTTGTATAAGCTCATAGGCTATGAAAAAATTGTGAATGATTTAGCATGTGCAGCACATGATTCTCATGCTATGTTAGATGCAAAGCTTTTGCATGCATGCTTTGGTCATCTGAATTTTGCTAGTTCGCTATGCTTGCAAAAATCTCAAATGGTTTCTTCTTTGCCCAAACTTGACGCACCTAGTAAGCATGTTTGTGAAGGTTGTATTTTGGGCAAAATGCAGCGTTCCTTGTTCCCATGGTTCAGTTTGAGCTACTTAGAATTTGTAGCTTGTTCACAGTGATGTTTGTGGTCCTATGCAAACACCCCCTTTTGGAAACTACCTTTACTTCATGAATTTTATTGATGATTTTTTCCAGGCATGCATGGGAATATCCATTGAAAGCAAAATCTGAAGTGTTTGTTTGCTTCAAATAGTTTTTGGTTTTGGTTGAAAATCTATCAGCATGTAAAATGGGCACCCTCTATTCTAATTGAGGGGGGCAGTATATGTCTTTTGACTTTAATGCATTTTTGGCTGAATGTGGGATAAAACATCAGTGTACAGTGTCGTATACACCTCATCAAAATGGAGTTGCTGAAAGGAAGAATAGTTCACTCATGGAGATGGTGAGGTATATGGTCAAGAGTCAGGCTTTACCACATAGTTTCTAGCTTGAGGTTGTTATGAGGTGCAGTATATGTACTTAACAGGTGTCCCACTAAAGAATTGTGGTCTATCACTCCATATGAGGCTTTCCATGGCCGCAAGCCATCTGTTACTCACCTGTGTGTTTAGTGTTTGAAAAACATCGCAGGAAATTGGATGATAAGTGTATTTTTGTTGGATATAGCTCTGAAAGCAAAGGCTATCATTTGTATCATCCACAGACTAAATGCATTTTGGTTAATCGTGATGTTGTTTTTGTGGAAGATGTTATTTAGCCATTACTTTCATGTGCTAAGGAGACATCAATTACCTCCAAAGACATGTATGACTCTTTGTTGCCTCTTTTTATAGGTGGATAGTCTAGTGCTAGTCCTAGTGAGGCAACTTCTCAACCTTTACAGGTTTCATGTGATGATGCAGATCATTCCATTTCTGATGCAGATTTCCATGATGCACTTGTTGATGAGAGAGTTGATATTGAGGAGGAAAAAACTATGCCAAAATGGTTGGTGCAGACACCTCTCTCATATCATACTTGTTCGATCTCTCATATCGCTTCTTTTGCATTAGATTGCTATGCTATGGCTGCCTCTAGTCTTTGTGATGAGAATGAGCCTGTTTCGTTTGATAAGCACAAAATTCAGAAGATTGGATGGCTACTATGAAATCTGAATATGATGCTATAATGAAGACTGGTACCTAGTCTTTATGTGACTTGCCTCCTGGTAAGAAGTCCATTGGCACTAAGTGGGTATACAAGCTGAAGTGTAAGCCTAATGGAGCAGTTGATAGGCATAAGGCTAGGTTTGTTGCAAAGGGGTATGCTAAGGAAACAGCCATTGATTTTGATGAGACCTTTGCTCCTATTTGTGGAATGACTACTGTTCGTAGCACCGGTGCACTTGCAGCTCATCATGGTTGGAATGTCCATCAGTTGGACATCAAAACTACATTTCTGAATGGTGACTTGCATGAAGAAGTGTATGTTTTTCAGGTGCTTGGTATGAAAAGATACATGCCTATCTAATTTCATAGGGTTTTGAGAACACTCCAATTGAGAGCACCTTATATGTTATGCATGCAAATGATGTGCTTTTGATCATTGTTGTGTATGTTGATGACATGATGTTCATTGGTCCTCATGAGAAGCATATTGCTTATTTCAAGGCTGATTTGCATGCCTCATTTGAGATGTCTAATATTGGACATTTGCATCATTATGTTGGTATTCATCTCATGTAACTTGACTGCAGAATAGCTTTGTGTCAAACAAAATATACTGACATGTTATTGTAGTGTTTTGGCCTTGAAGAGTACAAACCTATTGCCACTCCTATGGAGACAGGTTTATGATTGAGTCTTCATGATGCTAGAGATGCATTTGATGTTGTTCTCTATCAACACATTGTTGGATGCTTGATTTACTTATGCATTACTCGGCCAGATATTCAGTCTGCTATCTCACAAATGAGCAAGTTTATGCATTTCCCAGGTGTCAAGCATTGGTAGGCGGTTAAGCGCATCTTTTGCTACTTGAGTGATACCCAGCTACTTGGATTGTATTATCCCAAGGGGTTATCACTACTGCCAAATCTACATGTTTTCTTTGACTCTAATTGGGTTGGTTTCTATGACATTTGTGTGTCCATTAGTGGTTTTTGCTTCATGCTTGGTAGCTCATGCATATCTTGGTTGAGCAAGAAGCAGCCTAGTGTGGCCACTTCTAGCTCTGAGGCTGAGTATAGGGCATGCTTCACATCCTTGCTCAAAACTTTTTCTTGAACATAATGATAATGCACTTCTATGTGTTTACTTTGTGCATGAAACATTGGATTGTTTGTCAAGTGAATGCTTGACATGTTGTCACCATAAATTGGAATGGTCTCTACTTGCACATCAAGATCATCCAAGAGCTTCTTAAACCACATAGCTTCACAAGATCCAAAGGTTAATCCTCTATATTCAACTTCTATAGATGATAGTGCAATAGTGGGTTGCTTCTTTGAGCTCCATGTGATAGGTTTGCTACCTATCATGAATACATAACCTGAAGTGGATCTTCTATCTTCCTTCAAACCAGCCCAATCAGCATCACTAAAGCCCTTTACCTACAATTCTTCATCGTATCTATAAAATAAGGCATTATTGACTATGTGCTTCACTTATCTTAGGACTCGTTTGGCTGAATTTAAATGTTCACTTGTTGGAGTTTGCATTGAGAAAGAATTCCAACAATATAACACAAATATGGTCTTGTGATTGTAGCATAGATCAATGAACCTATAATATTCCTGGATGTAGTTAAATTATGTAACTTCTCTCCATCATTTGAGCATAGCTTCACATTTGTGTCCATAGATTGAGTGAGTGGTTTGCATTCACTCATTCCAAATCTGAAAAGAACATCCAACAGTACTTTCTTTGCATCAAGTAGATGCCATCTTTCCCATAGACTACCTCAATGCCTAAAAAATATTTCAGCTCACCAAGATCTAAAATTTTAAACTCCTTACTGAGTTTTCTTTTTATCTCTTGTATTCTTACAGCATTACTTCCTGTTATGATGAGATCATCAACATATATGCAGATGTCTATCTGCTTGCCTTCTTCTTTCTTCATGTAGAGAGAAGGATCTGCACTACTTGGACTATACCCACACCTTGTGAGGTACTCAACCAATCTTTGGTTCCAAGCACGTGGTGCTTGCTTCAGCCCATACAAAGCTTTCTTCAATCTGCAAACAAAATTTGGATGCTTTTTATCTTCAAATCCAATCGGTTAACTCATGTATACCTCTTCTTGAAGTTCTCCATTGAGAAAAGCATTTTTTACGTCAAGTTGGTACAATGGCCATCTCTTTGCTGCACTCACTGCAATCAAGGTTCTAATTGTTTCCATCTTTGCAACCGGGCTGAAAGTCTCTTCATAGTCAATGTCGTGAGTCTACTTGAATCCTTTTGCTACTAGTCTAGTTTTATGCCTAGCTAGAGAACCATCAGCATTTCTCTTTATTTTAAACACCCATTTATTTGGAACAATCTTCATACCTTCAACCTTCCCATGTGTGATTATCCTTGAGAGCTTTTATCTCTTCTTGCATAGCTTGTTGCCATTCTTTTTGTGTACATGCTTCTTCATATGTATCCGGTTCTTTGTCTTTGACCACTTATGTCATATATTCAAAATGTTTTGCAACAAAACTATGATAGATCAGCCTTTGAATTGGATACCTTGCTCTTGAAGACCTCCTTTCATTTCCTTTTGAATGTTGCTTCTTCAACCGGTTCAACTTTACGTTTGGTGTAATCACCTCTTCATACTCTTCTTCACTTGCATTTGAATCACTATTTTGGGAAGCACTTTCAGCTTCAAATCTTTCATAACCTGATGTTGGTGATGAGGAATGACTCATTAGTCTCCCCTTCCATGTTGAGCTTTCTCCATGTGATGTAGAAGCTTTTGGACCTAACATTTGAGTGCTTGTTTGCGCGTTTTCGTAAAGAAAATCTAAAAATTATTTGGAGAAATATTCTCCTCCTCCATCAGACCTCAAGGTCTTTATGTACCGTCTAGTTTCCTTTTCTACATGTGCTTTACATCTCTTGAACATAGAGAACACATTTGATTTTTATTTGCAAAACATCCACACTTTTCTTGAATGATCATCAATAAAAGTGAAAAAATATCTATTATCAGCCACTGATGGTTGTTGTGATGGTCCCCATACATCTGTATGTATCAAGTCAAGGACATTCCTTGCCACTAAGTTTCTCTTCTTGAATGGTTGTCGTGTTTGCTTTCCTAGTTGGCATGCTTCACAAAACTTATCCAGTCCAACATCATTGAATCTTCGAAGACCTCTTACCACTTCATGGTTGCTCATGTCCTTGAGCTTGCAAATGTTGATATGTCCAAACCTTTTGTGCCACAAATCGATTTCAGCAATCTTTTTGTTTCCAAATTGAATATACATTACCTTTCCATGTGGTTGTTGAATGTCCAAAGTGAACATCTTACCTTCTTTCCTTCCCTTCTTTTGGATTCTTTATAAAGTAGCCTTTTTCATTGAAGACAACATGATATCCTTTCTCTACCGTTTGTCCCACTAAAATCAAATTCTTTGCAATAGTATGAACATGAAGAATATCAGTCAATACCTTCCTGTCTCCAAGCTTGATTTCTCCAACATGCTCAATTGTGTGTTGAGTTTCATCACCGGTCTCCATAAATCCTTTTCCACTTGGAGCTTGTAGATTTGTGAATAAATCTCCTTGGCATGTCATATAATTGCTACAACTTGAATCTATAAACCATCTTTGATCATTACTTCTTGGGTTTTTGTACTCATGCTTCATGGAAAGCATGGTTTGCTTGTCTCCTTCACTTGATGTACTTGCATAAATATTTTGGCTCCTTTGACTTCCTCCATTCGGCCTTCCATTCTTTTGCCAACAATCATTTGCATAATGTCCTACTTTACCACAATGATAGCATGTTATACCTTTATGAGGATTGTATGAACCTCGACCTCTTCCTCTATTTCTTCCTCGACCTCTTCCATATGTGTTGTCATTTGAGTTGTCCTTATCGTCCTTCGAGTTGTATTGGCTAGATTTGTGTTGTTGTAGCTTCTTCTTCTTCTTTGTGAGCCTCCTCTTGAGTTCCTTCCTCCACCTTGACCTACATATAACATTTGGCTATGGCTATCCTTACCTTTGTTGCCTTCTCCTTGTTGAGCAACCTCTTCAGCCACAAGATTTGGCATAATCTCAACAAATGTTGGTAGAGGGTCTATATAAAGAATTTTTGTGATGAGGAGCTTCCACTTCTCTTCACTCCTCAAGCCATTGAGGGCTATTTGGATGATATCTTCCTCTTCTATCTTGCATCCAACTGATGCTAGCTAATATCGAAGCTTTGTAATCTTCAATGTACCGCATACCATTTTTTGGGTAGCCTAATTGCGAGAGTCATATCTCTCAATGTGTGTATCCATTTTTACAGTTTAAATACTTGTTGAAATCTTATCTTGTATACTTTGTTTGCCTAGGATAGTTTTGTGAGATTCACCATGGTTTGTGAGTTATTCAATTTTTAGTGAAGTGCAGCTTTTAGCCTAACTAAGTGGACAGACAACCTGTTTTGAGGCAAAGAGTTTCCAAACCACAACTACTCCAAATTGAATGTTTGATAGCTCATTTGAAAGCTATTAGTGTCTAGTTTGAGTGAACAAAGTCTCAAGTTCATTGGATTCTTCAGTTGATACCAATTTTCATTCTAAGGTTCAGATGTAGGTAAATGTCCTGATCCTGAGAAGGTCTTCTACACTATCTATTGTACATAGGAAAGGAATTCTCCAATAGTTGGTATCAGATCTCAACAATATAGAGCTTGAAGAGGCAAAGCATTGGAACTAAAGTAAAGCAAAGGAAAAGCTACGAATCAAGGGGGAGCTTCGTACAGTCAAGACAGAGCGCCACAACATATTGAGGTAAACTTCAAACTCAAAAGTTTTCAATGGTTGATTTAGCACAACAAGTTGATAAGTTACATAAAGATAATTTTCGGTCTTGGAGGTATAGAATGACAAATTACCTTAAAGGTAAAGGTTTATGGAGTCTAGTTACTAGAGATGATCCACAACTAGTGGACCTTCAAGATCCCAACATTACTCCAGCACAAAGGAGACAATTTGTTGATTGGGAAGAGAGAAATTGAAGGGTGATGTTCCTCATTTCACAAGTTATTTCTAACACTATGATTGGTCATGTGCAAAGCTTAGAGATAGCCAAGGAAGTTTGGGAAGCATTGGAGAAGGTGTATGCTAACTCAAAAAGGTCTCAAAAGATGCAACTCAAGAACAAACTCAACAACATGAAGAAAAGCTCAAACTAAAGCATTAGTGAGTATGGACATAGTCTATGAGACTCAAGAAAACGAAATGATTGAAACCAAATGAACTACCTACAAGGGGACTTCAACACCTTCTTCCTCTGTTCTTGAGTGCCCTCCCTTGCCTCTTTTATAGCCAAGTGACCACAAGCTCTCATGATCAGTTTGAGAGCTCTTCTCCATAACTCCTCCACTACTTTGAGCAGCCACTCTTCTCTTTTGGTTTAGCTTTTGGATTTGATTCTCTTTTGATTGATTCTCTTTTAGCCTCCACTACTTGTTGAAGTAAATGCTTCCATTTTTCATTTTTGTATTTTCCTTCTATTTAAAGAAAAATCCTTTTTGCAAAATATATACGACCTTGCTTCTTTACATTTTAACAATATGAATCAACAAAATGGTGTTGCAGAGCATAAGAATAGAACACTTCTTGAAGTGGCATTGTGTGGTTAAATGAAAGCATATTCTAAATAATTTTGGATGGAACCTATCATGTGTGCAAACTATGTATGGAAGCATTTTCCATCAAAAGAATTGAGACTCATTACATCTTATATGAGGGTTGGAATGGGTGGAAGCAAATGGTTAGTCATATGCACATATTTTCTTGTTTGGCATATGCTTTTGTGCCATCACAAACATCAAAAACTTGATGACAAGGAAAATAAATGTATGTTTGTTGAATATATTAGTGAGAGTAAAGGTTATTGATTATACCATCCATTGATGCATAAATTTATTGTAATTTGAGATGTGGTATTTTTTAAAAATTCAGCTTATCCTTTACTTGAATGCGAATTCCAGTCAACAACTAGTTCACAAGATGTGTTTGATACACTCATGCCTTTGTTTCAAAGTTTTGTGCTTGACTATGGTCATGAGTGGAAAGTTCGAGCCAAAGATAACTAAAAATGTCCGACCAAACATGGTTGAACATTTGCACAACCACACATGGTTGAAACTCAACACGATATTGACTCCACTTCTGATGTACATTTTGATGATTTATTACATGAGGAACACATGTCCATCAAGGATGCACAATCTATGAAAAAATGGTTGTAAAAGATACTCCAAAATAGCAAGTTGAGTGCTCCTTTTTTTGGTATAACAAGATCAAGCTCTCACCATGCATCAAATGACTTTGTGGATGTATCTCTTATTGAAATTGCATGTAATGAAGATCCACTCACTTTTGAAGATGCATGTGATGATTCAAATTGTATGAGTGCAATGCAATTAGAATAAGATTTTACTCATGAGAATTGTACTTGGGAGTTATGTGAATTACCAAAAGGTACGAATATCTCTAATACTAAATGGGCTTACTAGATTAAAAGAAATTAATATGGTAGCATTGATCACTACAAAGCCAAATTAGTTATAAAGGGTTATGCACAAAAACATGGCATTGATTATGAGGAGACTTTTGCACCTACATGACACATGCCAACCATTTGTGTTGTGATTGAATTGGTTGCCCATCATGGTTGGAACGTGTATCAAGTAGATATAAAAAAACTTTCGTGAATGGTGATTTGCAAAAAGAGGTCTATATAAAGCAACCTCTTGAATTCACCATCAAATATCAATAGAATATGGTTTTCGATTGCATAAGGCTTTGTATGGAATTATGCAAGCTCCACGTACATGGTATGAAAAGATACATAATCACTTGATTGCTCTTGTTTTTACATGTAATCCAATTAAAAACACATTTTATGGGCAAAGATGGGGCTGATCTTATAGTGCTTGTTCTTCACGTTGATGAAATCCTCTTGACTAGGTCATGTGATGAGAAATTGGCATGCTTATGGTTGATTTGCAACATAATTTTGATATCACATATCTTGGACTTTCGGAGTATTATCTTGGCATCCATTTTGTATATGTTGAGGGGGGAAAGTTTTGTGCATCAAGTAAAGTAATTGAGAAATTACCTCAATATTTCAGTTTTGAGGATTTCGATCTGATCTTAACACAAATGGAAATATGATTTAGGTTCTCAATTGAGGATGTAGGTGATGAAATTGATATTACTCTTTATCAGTAAGTTGTGGGATGTTTGATATATGCATGTAACAGAAGGTTGGGCATACAACTTGTAGTTTCTTGGTAAGTCAATTTATGCATAGCCTTAGGAATAAGCATTGTCAAGCAGTAAAATCTATGTTAAGATATCCCAAAGTCATTATGAGTTTGAGTCTCTTTTATGGTAGAGATTATTGGGCAAGGGCAAGGAAGAGCATCAAGTGGTCCAAGTGGAAGTCATAGTATGATCATACATTGAAGAAGAGGGAGCATGTGAAGAGAAAGCCATACCATTTCACTTGATCAAAAACATATGTTTTCATCATCAAAATAGTGATTTTCATCACTATAATTTTGCAAAATCCCCATTTTGTAGATACTAGGTCCATTTTGTCGAAGCCAAAGAGTAGGTTTTGAGCTTTGAGACATAAGCTAGAAGGTGTGTACTAAATTTCTCATTTTTTGGAGCTCAATTGAGCCACAAAATTTGCTTTGGAACCTATTTTTTAACTATGTTGGACACTAAATGTGAAACTGACCAAAGCTAAACCAAAAATTATAAATTGAGCTTGTAGGATCATTTTGAGAGGTTAACTATTTGGAGATTGTGAAGAGAAGAGGACACTCATGGTAATCCTTTTGTTCATGAATGCAAGATTCCATTGTTTCACTCTATCTACTCTTCCTCGTGTGAATGTGTGCACGCTTTGTTGTGTTTCTCACCTTCACATTTGCATCTATCACTTGCTCATTATTTTCATATTACCCTCTTGTCTCCACAATTAATAATTAAAGGTTGGATCTTCATTGACGTTGCTACTCACCATTTTTCTATGAGAGACACCTTTTTGGGGCCATTACTAGGGATGGCTACTTGAGGGATGAGCGTGTGATGTAAGAGTGTAGAGAAGAGATGTTAGAATCATTACCAAGTAGGTCTTTTTTGTGATTTTCTACCATTATCTTGCTCATTTCCACCTCCATTTCCGCTCCTATGACCTCCATGCATCCCTCTTTCCATTCTCATTTTTTTGTTCTACTTTCAAGTTGTCCTCTCCAATCATCATAACATAAAGGACTAACAATCACAAACACTAAATTGTCAATTTGAAAAGTATAATAAGACCCTAGGCCCTTTCTAATCTATGGAGTCCAAGATTCATCAAACAAATATTAGTACAATCATCAAATCATTTCATATAAACATCATATTTAAAGATCTTACCAATTTTTAATGTAAATCTTCAACTTAACATAGGTAAAGAAAAGAATGAGCTTTTTTAAAGATTTTAGTTCCTAAAGTGAGTTATTTTTCATAGAGAAGACATATGTAATATTAGTTTCAATTTGACAAAACTCTAACCCCTAGACAAGAAAAACACAATTTTTGCAATTTCACACATTCTTGAGAAAATAGATTATACTTTGATTTCAGAAGCATTTAGAATGGAAATAGATCAACGATAACATTGTGCACACACAAAGCAACTAATCTCCAAGATAAATCCATGAAAATTACTCACAAAAGTCACTTCCAATTACCAAAACAACAAAGTGACAAGAAAGGACTTTGGCAAGAGCTTTCTTCTTCTCATTAATCTCCAAAATGAATTCGCCTACAAAAATGACTTGGATTGTCTTTAATACCAATTTGAGTCTCCAATTTCACACTTAAAAATTGGTCATTTCTTTCTTTTAATCTTAAAAAACAAGATCTTAAATTTCTATAAAGATATATATGCGATTATCACCATGAAGAAGAATCTTTCTCATTTTTATATTTATCCAATATAAAAATACATTTTTTCTCCTTTTCTTCACAAAGAACTTTCTCTTTGAAGCTATGTTGGCATCCATTCCAACACCATTCCATCTCCTTCTTCACCGAGATTTCACGCATGGGATCATATACGCAACTTCCCCCTTAGATTCTTCATTTGCTTGCATGCAAGAGAGAGAAAAAGTGAGAGAGCAAGAGAAAGACAAAGAGAGAGAGAGAAAAAGAGAGAGAGAAAGAGAGAGAGAGAGAGAGATAGAGAGAGAGAGAGAAAGAGAAAGAAAGAGAGACAAAGAGAGAGAGAGAGAGGGAGAGAGAGAGAGAGTGTGTGTATTATTTTTATATGTTTTTGCTATTTGCTTCTATTTTTAGGTGATCATTAGCTCCAATATCCTACGCAGGTACAACATACCATTTCCTTATTCCTGAGGCATCACGCTCAATCTGTTGCGATAGACTAATTAATTTGCTTTTCACCATTGCATCACCATAGCATGGTGGGCCTCCATAGTGCCTTCCCATGCAATAGGCACAACAAAAAATGGAGGAAAATTTCACCCTATCATGATAGAGCTCTTTCTATTGTACAAGCAATCTATCATGAAGAACTAGAACTATCGCCACAAGTGCACCTTATCACAAAAAACCATATGGATGGAACCTTGCTATTATTGTAGACAGCTTGTATCACAATAGACCACTCTATTATGACATACCCCTCTATAGCAATAGAACCATATTTATAATAACAAAGGCCCCTCATAGACCACCATCTATTGTGATAGACCACTCTATCATGATAGGCCAGTCTATCGGGATATACCAGATTCATGACAAGCTTAGTCTATCATGATAGATCACTCTTTTGTAATAGAAAAAAAAATTATAGGTTCACTCTATTGCGATAGAGGCCCTCTATTGCAACAGAGCACTCTATCTTGAGAGCCCCACTCTATTGCAATAGCCCATCCTATCCTGATAGACAAGCTTTTGAGCAAAAACTTTTAAAGTTATTTTTGGGATACTTCTAACATTTTTTTATGATTTTCAAGGTCTATCATCCATTTTAGGTGCACTTTGGAACAATGCAAACTTGTGCTTGCAAGCTTAAACATCATCTTGGGCTTTGAAGAACCTCAAAGAGCATGTGTCTTAAGGTTGGAAGAAACTAATCCCCCTTGTTCAATACTAAATTTTATACGAAGTGAATTACAAAGATAATTGACCGATTAGGGTTATATGCGTATATACAACAAGGTAGGGTAAAAACCTCCTAAAGAGGGAAAAAAGTGCCCCAGCAATCCTAGTGTATTCACATACATCACTACTGAAATATATCAACAAATCCCCTTTGGGAATGATGCAGAACAAGGAGCTCGAACTCATGTATAAGGAAGTTCCAAGCTATGTGGAATCAATCCACAAAAGGAAGTAATCCCAAAGCTTTGTGGAAAGCTTCAAACTTCAGCCCTACACATAGCCTTTGTGAAAAGGTCTACAACATACACACTCAATAGTCCCTATGAAAGTTGCTCTATACTCAACCTCACAGCTAGAAGTGGCTAGAGTAGGCTTCTTCTTGCTCAACCAAGATGTGCATGAGCTACCAAACATGAAGCAAAAACCAATCCAAGTAGTCAGGCACCACTAAAGTGAAAGATACACTTAACCACCTACTAATGCTTGACACCTAGGCAATGCATAAACCTACTCATCTGTGAGACAATAAAGTGAATATCAGGTCGATTCATGTAATAAACTAAGTCTATGATCTAAGGATCTGCTTGGTTCAGACAGATCTGAAATCAGACTCCGTTTGGTCATCCGTATGTGTGGCCAAAGATCTTGAATCTAGACTTACTGGTAGGTCAACTCTTGTAACCAAGTAATCCACTTAGCCTAGTGGTTAAGACTCAAGGGTGTGAAGGAGGAGTTCTTGGGTTCAACCCCCATGGGGTACATGGGAAGCGTATTTTGCCCAAAGAGGTCTAGAACCTTCTAGAAGCATCCACTTGAGTTAACTATGGCTAACTGGGACACTTGGCACACATGTTGGGACACTTGGCACACATGTAGTTACATGGCTGACACTTGAATGGTTAGTATCCACCTACCCATGTAGGCAATCCCTTGGAGAGAGCTATATAAAGAGGCATATGGTTGGGAGGAGAGTCATTCATTCAAGAGCATTTCCTGTGGCTACCACCCTGTTGCATTGGTATGAGAGCTCTCTCCATAGCTTCTTGCTCATCAGTTTTTGCATGCATAGCTCTCTTTCAAATTTCTGCTTGCGGTTGTCTCGAAGTATCATCCCGAATCGCAATTGTCTTTGCGAGCATAGCTTAAGGAGGAGATTAGCAAGAGCTCTCTCCATAGCTTCTTGCTCATCAGTTTTTGCATGCATAGCTCTCTTTCAAATTTCTGCTTGCGGTTGTCTCGAAGTATCATCCCGAATCGCAATTGTCTTTGCGAGCATAGCTTAAGGAGGAGATTAGCAAAAGTATAGGCTCTTTTGACGTGATCGCGGACGGGAGTTGAGCCTCTAACCTGTTGGGTCTTAAGGTTCTTCCTTATCCAAGAAGCCAGCGCCTTTCGATAATCTTACATCCCAGTTTTTGTAACCATCGTGGCAAAAGCTTCTTCATCGATCAAAATTGAAGACGGCTAAAGAGTTCGAACCATCGACCTCCCAGAGTGACGGGCACTTACCAGACCAAGGGGCCAAGTCGACTCGCATGTTTTCATTTGAGCACCCGCATCTTGTAATAATTTTTAGCACTGTAGACTTGCAACAGAGAAAAGGATCGTGCGTAGAGCAAAAGGAAGTCATCGACAGAAGGATTCGAGCCTTTGATCTCAGTACACGCAAGTGTTCGTGTACACAACACCACCACATTGGTACAGTGAGCAAAATATTTCTATTGGAGTTTATGATACTTTATTACAGCAGTACTAAAGGCAAGAAACAGAACACGGACAAGTTGTAAGTGCGCAGGTATCAAACCTTCTACCCCAAAGATAGTTGCCGAGCATTTTATCCACTACGATATTACTTTCGGTAATTTCTATGACTTCTATCTCTACTCTGCTAATCCCGAGCCATGATCCTTTTGTCTATTCTCTGGAGTTTGCTGATATTCCCAACCAAAATTGATTGCATATCTGAGGTGATCAAAACTGAAGATAGCTCAAGTCTTAGAGAAGATTGGAAGTGGAGCTGTGGAGTAAAGATCCGGAGGCCTAACTTCGTCATTATTCTAGCATTCTCAGCTAGAATCAAGTCAACCTCGATGGACCAAAAAATCAGGGATGATTTCTTGTGATATTCTTGCATAGCTCTTTTGATTTTGTTGCACGCACCTCTTGCGTTAGGAATACTAAGTTAGTAAGTTTAATAACGCGCTGTGTATGATGGAGGGGACTTCTAGCCACGTCTCGCTTACAAGTACTACTAGTGCATCAATGTATGTTTCCATTCCTATGTTAGTAACATCCTCATTCATGACTATACCACCAATAGTTTCACGTGCATTGCATTCATCTGCACCTATGGTTTCAAATACTAGTCATGCGTCTGATGCATCAAAAACAGAATCGACGATTGTAGCATTAGACGTTGAGGATTCTGCGAGGAAAGGGGAAACAAACACTACCTTAAATGAGAGGAAAGACATGGAAAGTAGGATGTTGCTAGTTGAGCAAAGACTTGGACGGTTGTCCAATATTCCGAATGAGGTTGCAGAACTCCGTCAATCTGTTGATGGAATCCAAGATTACCTTAAGGCTATTCTGAACTTACTTCAGACGCCTAGGGGTATCAGTAAGGCTACTTTGGATAGTCACACAGATACGATTACAACTTCACCAATGTCTGTTAGGATGGAAAAGGATAAGGGATTATCCTCTCCCCATACATACATGTTTCCCCTAACGGGGAGTATGAGTCGTCTTAGTTTGGTATCTTCTACTCCCTTGTTTGCTACTTCGGTAGGGATGTCAAGAAGTCCTAACCATCCAGTGGATCTTTCCTTAGGAAAGGAGATCCGTCCTCCTTACTTCTCTGGAGAGGATAAGGATAGGAATAAAGATGCGGTTTTGACCTTCTTGGAGAAGTGGAATGATGTCCATGAACTCAATCATACCCCCGATCATGTGAGAATAGTAGAAGCAAGCTTATCACTAGGACCCAAGGCTTATACTTGATGGATGAGTCTCTATGAGACTCACAAGAAACCTACTACCTGGGTTGAATTTTCTCGCCTCTTCAAGAAAGAGTTCCTCCCCGAGAATGAGGAGGAACGCAATTGGGAGGCGTGGGATAAAATTCAACAAAAAGGTAGACTACTACCAGTTTATATTTCAGAATTATTATTCTGAAATTAAAAAACTTAGATGACTTCCATCGTCTTCGCGGTTTTGTCAGAGGACTTAATCAACGAATTCGAAACGAAGTCAAAAGACATACATCATATTTATGAGGATAACTCATGTCTGGATGTCCCCCAAGAAAGTAGTTATTCGCAGAAGAATAACTTTAAGCACAAGGGCAAAGGGGCAAGATCCAATGAAAGGGTGTCTAAAAAACCTCATATTTTTAGACACGTACTTTCTCTGGAAGATCATCTTAAAGCGCAAAAGGAAAATTTGTGCTTTAAGTGTCTCAAGCCAAGACATCGTAGTCGTGCATGTCCAGTTGGAAGAGAAAGTAAGGGAAAGGGTGAGCAGCAAATACATCTGATTCAAACTTTGGACTTGGATACAAATTCAAGTGCAAAGGAGGTTCAGATAATGCACTACGATAGTACCCAAAAATGCCAGATCTTCAAAACATGTGGCAATCTCAAGAGTTTGGTCCACATGATTTAGTCAAGCTGCATGGATCAGTTAAAGGGCACACCATCCGGATAATGGTGGATGATTCTACTACACATAATTTTATTAATTATGCGTTAGTGAAAAAACTAGCTCTTCCTCAGAAACCATCTCCTCATAAATACATTGTTTCCATGATGCATGGTCAAGACACCCCTGTTTGGGACACAATGATATGTAATTTGGAACTAGAAATCCAAGGATTTAAAGACACTTTGGACTTCCAAATAATGAACATGGATCGGGTAGATCTGGTATTAGGAAGAGAGTGGCTATGGAGTCTACGACTTTCATTGATCAGGTGTTATTTTACTAACACTTTGGAATTCTAGCGCTACGGTGTAGTGTATAAAATCAAGGGCGAGCATGATGTTCCAAGTATCCCTTTGATTTCATGTACTGAACTTAAGAAACTTGTAAATATGGAAGCCAAGACTCAAGCTTTTCTTGTCCTTGGCACTGATGTGATAGATTCTGATAATATAAATCAAGTTTTTTATGTCTCGTCTTTTATTCCTCGTGAAGTTCATGCTAAATTTAACAATTTAATGAAGGAATTTAGAGATGTGTTCCCTAAGGAACTCTCCCATGGCTTGCCACCCTCTTGTGGAAACGTCGATCACAATATAGATCTGTTTCCGGGAACCAAGTCAAAATCTCAAAACCCATACCACCTCCCCTATGTCTAGAATCGGGAAGTTGAGAATCAGATTCAAGACTATTTGGATAAAGGATTTATCCGCCCAAGACAATCTCCTTGGGCAGCACCCATCCTTCTAGTAGAAAAGAAAGATGGAACTATGAGGCTATGTGTAGATTATAGGGCGTTAAACAATCTTACAATAAAGAACAAGTATCCCATGCCACTAGTCGAAGATCTTTTCGATAGCTTAAAGGGGGCTAAATTCTTTTCTAAGATTGATTTACGCCAAGGTTATCATCAGATCAGAATCAAAGATGATGATATCCCCAAGACAACCTTTCAAACAAAGTATGGTCACTACGAGTTTCTAGTGATGACGTTCGGGTTGACAAATGCACCCTCAACATTTATGACTTTAATGAATCAAGTGCTTAACCCGTACTTGGGAAAATTTATTGTAGATTTTCTCGATGATATTTTGATCTACAGTAAAGATCATGAAAGTCACTTAGAGCACTTGGAAAAAGTTTTTCAACTTCTTCACGATAATAAACTTTACCGTAAAGAGTCAAAATGTGAATTATTTACCCCAGAAGTAAAGTATTTAGGCCATATTATTTCCGCGGAAGGAATCAAAGTTAACCCTGAAAAGATCCAAGTGATTCTTGAATGGCTTAAGCCCAAGACAATTCGAGAATTACAAAGTTTTTTCGGATTGGCAGGATATTATCGGAAGTTTGTGGCTGGATATGCCAAGATTGCAGTACCTTTGACAGATCAACTCAAAGGGAAGCATCAGAAGATAAATTGGAAAGAGGATCAAGCAAAGAGTTTTCAAGAACTTAAACTTGCTTTAGCTTCGGCCCCGTTCTACAAATCGTAGATCCAAATAAGCCTTTCCAATTAGAAATAGATGCAAGTTCATCTGCAGTAGGATCAGTACTAAGTCAAGATGGTCAACCAATAGCTTTTGAGAGTAGAAAGCTAATTTCTGCTCAGCAAAACTACTCTACCTATGAGCGAGAGATGCTCGCTATTATAAATGCTCTGAAGAAATGGTGCCATTACCTGTATGGATCAAAGTTAACCATAGTCTTTGATCAAGAGAGCATCAAATGGTTTGCAAACCAACCAGATCTGAGAGGTAGAAAAGCAAGATGGACCGAACAGTTACAAGAGTTTGATTATGAGCTGAGGTACAGAAAAGGAAAGTTCAATGTAGTGGCAAACGCCTTAAGTCGGATGCCTATGTTGAACAACCTAAGTTTTGTACAAATTCAAAGTGAATTTATTTCAACTTTGAAAGGAAGCTGCACAGAAGATCCAAGCTACAGTCAAGCATGGAAAACAGCTGAACAAGTTCATCAGAATGAAGCAAGTACTTTTGAGAGAAATTTTAAACACTATTCTCTCCAAGATGAATATTTGCTTTATAAAGATAAGGTTTGTGTCCCAAGTATGCCGTACATATGAAATCAAGTACTTTTTGAATGCCATGATGCTCCAAGTGTAGGACATCCTGGTATTAATCGAACCTATGAATTAGTGAAACGATATTTTTACTGGTCTAGTTCACATCGAGATGTGCAAAACTATTATCCAAGTGCCATAAATGTCAAGTCAATAAATTTGAACGACTTAAAGTTGGAGGATTGCTGCATCCTTTGGAAATCCCAAAGGAAAGTGGGAAAGTATTTCCATGGATTTCATTTCTGGATTACCCCATACTTAGAAAGGCTTTGATTCAGTCTGGGTTGTAGTTGATCGATTGACTAAACTTGCTCAGCTTATTCCAGTCAAGACTACTTATAAAACTCCAGAACTTGCAAAAATATTTGTAAATTAACTTTATAGACTCTATGGTCTTCTAGTAGACATAGTTTCTGATAGAGATGCTTGATTTACAAGTCATTTTTGGCAAGTAGTCTTTAGTAGACTTGAAACTAAACTAAGTTTAAGTACAGCTGAACATCCACAAACGGATGGACAGATAGAGAAAGTCAATCAAATCTTGGAAGGCATACTCAGAGCTTATGTTACTTCCAAAATGACTAATTGGGAAGACTATCTTCCTTTATCTGAGTTTGCTTATAACAGTGCCAAGAATTCATCAATTGAATTTAGTCCATTCATATTGATGTATGGGTTCCAGCATAGGTCTCGGTATGTTGTAGGACTTCAAAATGAACGAGTTCAAGCAGCTCAAGAATTCCTTCAAGACATGAACTTTAAACTTAAGTTAGCTAAAGAAAATTTAAAGAAAGCTCAAAATCATGCAAAGGTATATGCCAATCCGAAGCGAAGAGATGTTACTTTTCAGGTAGGCGATCAAGTTTATCTTTGTATTCCTGAAAGATCGAAAAGGTTCAAGACTGGTCAATGCACCAAGTTGTCACTTAGACATTGCGGTCATTTTCCAATCACCAAGAAAGTTGTTTTGTGGGCTTATGAATTGCAAAATCCAGATGATAGTTGGATTCATCCAATATTCCATGTTAGTCGACTTAGGAAGAGTCTGATAGATTCAGATAATCTAGTTGGACAACAGGTTATACTTCCTATTCCAGTAAGTGAAACAGTTCCTCATGAACTCGAAAGGATACTTCACACCCGAGATAAACGTACAAGAAGTCACTTGTACGAAGAGTGCTTAGTAAAATGGAAGGATGGAATCGAAGACAATTCAACATGGGAAAAAGTTCCCACAATCCAACGTCGTTTTTCAGCTTTCAAGTTTTAATTTGGTCCCAAATATAGAAGGTTTTCTACTTTCAAGTTTTAAGTGGATAAACCGATCATGTCCTTCAAGATCTAGAACATGATAAGGTTTTTTACTTTCAAGTTCTAAGTAAATAACCTGATTGAATGAATGCATGTTCTTCAAGTTTTAGAACATGAGGCTCGGGGGTTGCCTACACTATGTATAGCTCTAATTTTCGAGGATGAAAATATTTTCCAAGGGGGGAAGAATGTAATAAAGTAAGTCTGTGATCTAAGGATCTGATTGGTTCAAACAAATCTGAAATCGGACTCCGTTTGGTCATCTGCATGTGTGGCCAAAGATATTGAGTCTATACTTATTGGTAGGTCATTTACTCTTGTAACTTAGTAATCCACTTAGCCTAGTGGTTAAGACTCAAGGGTGTGAAGGAGGAGGTCTTGGGTTCAACCCCCATGGGCTACATGGGGAGAGTATTTTGCTTAAAGAGCTCTAGAACCTTCTACAAGCATCCACTTGAGTTAAATCTGGCTAACTCGGACACTTGGCACACATGTAGTTATATGGCTGACACTTGGATGGTTAGTATCCACCTGCCCATGTAGGCAGTCCCTTGGAGAGAGCTATATATAGAGGCATATGGTTGGGAGGAGAGTCATTCATTCAAGAGCATTTCCTGTGGCTACGCTGTTGCAAGTTATGCATAAGTAAATCAAGCATCCAATAGCTTGTTGATAGAGAACGGCCTCAAATGCATGTCCAACATCATGGAGTCTGAACCATAAACCTGTTTCCATAGGAGTGGCAATAGGTTTGTAGTCTTCAAGGCCAAAATGCTATAATAATGTGTCAATATATTTTGTTTGACACAAAGCTATTTTGCCATCAACTTGCATAAAATGAATGCCCAAATCATCCAAATGCCCCAAATTTGCCATCCCAAATGTGGCATGCAAATTAGCCTTAAAATCAACAATATGCTTCTCATTAGGACTAGTGAGCAGCATGTCATCAACATAGACAACAATGATCAAAAGCACATCATTTGCATGCTTAACATATGAGGTGCTCTCAGACTATTCTCAAAAGGCATGTATCTTTTCATATCAAGCACGTGGTGCTTGCTTCAAACCATATAATGCCTTTTGCAACCTTCATACTTTGTTTTCATGCCTTTTCTGCACAAAACCACAGGGTTGAAAAACATACACTTCTTCACGTAACTCACAATTCAGAAACGTAGTTTTAATGTCCAACAGATCTAGATTCCAACTATGATGAGTTGCAAGCGTAGAGATGCTAGAAATAGTACTCATTCGGCATCTAGGAGCAAATGTCTTATCAAAATCAATGCCTCTTTCTTGAGCATAAACTTTTGCAGCAAGCCTAGTCTTGTACGTATCAACTATTCCATCAGGCTTACACTTCAGCTTGTATACCCACTTACTGCCAATGACCTTCTTGCCAAGAGGTAAATCACGTAAAGACCAAGTACCATTCTTCATAATAGCACTATATTCTGATTGCATAGAAGCCATCCAATTTTCTAAATTTTTTGTTTCATCAAACAAAATAGTCTCATTCTCATCACAAATACTAGACATCCATAGAATAGCAATCTAATGCAAAAGAAGCACTATGAGAACCTAAATGAGTATGATATGATAGGGTTGCATCCAACTTGCTATCTCACAAAGTCTGCACCAGCCATTTTGGCATAGTTTTTGCCTCCTCAATATCAACCCTCTCATCAAGAAGTGCATCATGTAAATCTACATCAGAAATGGAATGATATGCATCATCACTCGAAACTTGTAAAGACTGAGAAATTGTCTCATTCGGACCAACACTTGATTGTCCACATGTAAAAAGAGGCATCAAAGTATCATACACATCTTTAGAGCTAACAAAAGTCTCCTTGGTACATGAAAGTAATGGTTGAATTGCATCTTCCACAAAAACAACATCACGACTAACCAAAATGTGTTTAGTTTATGGATGATACAAATGATAGCCTTTGCTTTCAGAATTGTACCCAACAAAAATATATTTCACTCCTTTATCATCCAATTTCTTGTGTTGTTGTTTAGGCACTAATGCATATTCTAAACAACCAAAGACATGCAAATGAGAAACAGATGTCTTGCAACCATGGCAAGCCTCATATGCAGTGATTGACTACAATGCTTTAGTGGGACACCTATTAAGTACATATGTTGCACATATAAGAGCCTCAAGCCAGAAGCTATGTGGTAAAGCCTGAATCTTGACCATACATCTTGCACAACTTAGTTTTGACTTCAAATTCAAATTACCCCTCAAAGATAGGATCACTTTTTAGGTAAAATCTCTAGTTACCGTCAACTCAAAAAGGTATATACTTACACCATAATTTGAATCGTGGGATAATTAGAGTGACTAGAGTTTATCATCACACATTTCTCTGTGTGTAAGTATTCGTTTTCCATTCCATTGATTGGATCCCTTAATTAGACTATGATAAGAAGTTTCATCATCACTGGATGCATAGAACTAGAGATATGAGTGATTATATGTGATAGGGTTTGTGTATCTCCTTCTTCCTAAAAAGTCAGGTCTACTCCCTAGACTTCTTAGATACATTGCTCTATGTATGATCATCCTAAATTCATGAAATAAATTGTTGTAGTTGTCTTAGCACTTCATTTGAAGGTGTGCAAATGGTCTCTAGAAAATTGCAACAAGGCTATGAGCAGTGAGCAAAATATTGAGAGCTTCTCTTCCATAAATAGAAAGTTTCTCAAGGTATTTTGAGCTCTCAATTTGTCTATTTTGACACAGACATTTGAGAATGATGCTCCAAAGTACTTTGGTGTTTTAAGTGCATATTTTAGAAGCCCAAGGAGTGACTTAAGATTCTATGAAGTTATAAAGGCTAGTCTTGAGCGAGTTTTTGCCAAGAAAATCCCATCTTTGCACTATACCCATCACCTATTCACAATCTATACTAGGCCTCTATTAGTTCTTTGCAGTATGCCAACCACATTGACGAGTGCCACTTTCAAAATATTGGAAGGGTTCTTAGGGCACTCCCAAACAAGATGTTACTTGCCACAATCTGAGTAGAATCCTTTGATCACAATGGATAGAGGTTGACTTAGGGGTGGGGGATGGCCACATTCATGCAAAAAATGATCTCCCTAGAATCTAAAACATGGTCCTCTAGCAACCTATATCCTTACTTCTCTAATTTGAGGTCTAGAATTTCGATTAGCATACATGAAATTCATGTAATATGGAGCCCAACTAGGTTCTAGTAAAGGGGCTTCATATTGATAAGCCTCTTGGTGCTCTATTGACTCTATGTAATTATGGGGTACACTATCACCATGTGAAGATTCAAATCTATAAGCCTTAGGATCATTACCTATGATCAGAAATGATGCAAGCACTTTGACACTATCTTGATTCTCCTCAATTGTTGCATACTTGACTTGAAATATGTTTACAGGGATGGTGGTTGTTGACAATGGACATAAGACCGATTGAGGTCTTTGTTGGGATTGGTAAGGCTTCTGATAGTTTTATTGAGGTCTATAGAACTATTGTTGTTGGTATTGTTTTTGATACATATAAGGCCACTAGTAGGTTTGCCTTACTGTTTTTTTTTGTAAGGATAATCCTGAGCTAGGTGATTGATATACTTTCTCTCAATGGTGTAGTAGTACAATCTTGAGTTGGAAGAGCTTGCGATTGCATAGGAAAAACATTTTCCATGTGATCTCCTCCAAGCATATAGCAATGGTTTAATATGATTACTATTTGGGCTTGTCTATTTTGAAGGTTTCCTCTTTTTGAGCTACCAATTCTACATTTTTTCCGCCAATGAAGGTCTAAGAAATGATACTAGCTGAATTATGTGACCTTTTGTAGAGTTTTGAAAGTTCTAGATCCTCTCCTAGGTTGTCTCAATCTCAATGCATATATGAAAACATTGATCTAGAGTATTTAGCTCTTTCAAATATACATACGACCTAAGCTTCCCACTCAAAAGTCCACCTAAGAGAAAGGAGAGTAGTTTAGCTTGAGTAGGTAACTTTGGGATGGGACATCTCCTAATGTACTACTTGAGCCTGCATCCTAATAACCTAATTGTCTCCTAAGGGGGTTTGTTTGAAGCTGTGAATCAAAGACAAAGTATTATGCTTGATTTCACTTTTAGACAATTCCATTGTAAAGGGATCCAATAGTTGAGCTATCTTGTGGTAGTTTCCTCTGTTCAATGGTTGAAACCAAGCTAGGATGGTGCCTTTCAAGGTTAATTTGAAGGCTTCAAATTGCATAAGAAATTCTTCCGGCTCTAAGCACTTGCTTGAACTCAGCCACACGATCATAAGGAACACCTATGCAATGCCATCAAAGTAATTCTTCATGTCCTTTACTACCTTAGAAGGTTTAATTGTTCTAGAATGTACTCTTGGTCTTGATAGGGGAAATATTTAGTATATCAATGTGTCATGTTTCCTCTTGGTCTATCTCACTCTGATTGACTAGTTCCTTGCTCCAATCTTCCTATGCCTAGGTTGTGTACAAAACTCACTTCTAGGGTTTCTTTTGATTTGTATTTTTGTGCACCTAATGGTTTTGAGGGTCTAACACATCTTTGCTTGTGAGAAGCCCTTGGCTTATGCAAGGGAAACACTTTCTCTCCTTTCCACACATGATTTGAATTCCTAACTCTCAAACTTGGTACATCCAATCTGAATTGTGATCCAAATAGATTACTTTGTGTGGGGTCATTCTTAAAGTCACATACCTAGAGCTCATCCTTGGTGTATGGCATTGTTGATCAAAATCTCCAAAAGGCTTCTTTCGTTGCCTTATTTTCAAATAGCTCTATGCCCATATTATCTTGGGAATGATTCTTGTCGACACTGATTTCCTCTAGGTGTACTAGGTCCTCTGTCAACATCCTCTTCCTCAAGTTCTCCTATTTCATACTCAAGAAGGACTATTCCAAATTCATCAGTTCTATATAGGCAGACTATGAGCAACACCCATATGGACAAGAGGCCTATGACAAGCTGGAATAGAAGCATACTTGAAGCTCCCCATATACAAGATCGACTTTCAAATGTGCACGTAAGTGATGAATACTCTGTATCCAGCACTCGACAAGCCATTTGTCCATGAGGCTATGATGCTGGATAGAAATGGAGAATGGTAGACCATCCGCTTCACTCATGAGCTGATCAAGGTAGCATTTGATTGGACAAAGGATGGTATAACTGACCTAAAGGACAAATGCCATGAAGCCAAGAAAAGGACATTCATAGATATCAATAGAATCGACATAGAAGAGGAAGTGAGACCGGTACACCAACATTTTTGTTTTCCAACTATGCATAGATACATAGCTCCATAGAAGGTGGTAGTGGAATTGTTGTCTCATGCAATCAAGAAGGTCGGCAATCAAATCAAATTGACCCCATATGTCCAAAAGCAATTATTCGAAGCTAAAAAGCAGTGGAGAAAAGTTTTTAAATGGAAGTTCTGCTTTGACCTTACTGATATATCAAACCTTAGAAATGAAAGATTGTTTATGACTAATGCCTTCCACGACTCAAATGTCAACATATGTCAAGTCCACAATAATACCCAAGAAAAAGAAAGGCATTGTTATAGTGGACGAGGTTGGTACAAGCTCTAGGACTACAATAAGAGGTGTAAAACGTGCTCGAGAAGAGAAAGTAACAGACATCCCACTATCAAAAAGGGTACATGTACTACCAAATGTATCCTTCACAAAACCTCCATCTATTACTCAATGAGACCTCTCCGTTACAATAGAAGCGATACATGCTTACACTAAAGGTCAGGTGAACCTTACTGCACAAGGTCACCAGTATTATCAATCAAGTAAACAACAAAAGTCTCAACAAGCAGGCAAGAGCATATTAGAATTGGACCAGTATAAAGAATTGGGTTTAAACAACTCAAGCTCATATGACGAGTCATCCCAGGATCAAGATACGCTAAATATTGACATACACATGGATGAGCATGTTGATGAGGAATGAGATGAGTTGAACCAAGTTCAAAATCAACTTGAGGTAAAAAATACACAGGTGGAACAAAATCAAATGGTGCAAGAGGAACACATTGAGAATCTGCATACTATTCAATTAAAAGAAAGAAACAATGAGGAAGTGCACGAAGAGCAAGGACCTACAATACCCATCTGAGTGGTTGTCGGACCATCACCCACGGATGTGGTAGCTAATTCTCAAAAAGTGCAATCTAAGGAATTGGAAGCACAAGAAACAACACCAGGAACTAAAAGGGCTAAGCCAAGAGTGCAAATCCATATCAGGCAGCCCCATCAAGATACACTACATGTCGCTCAAGGTAAAGACATGTGAATGGGCAAAGAACCCATTACATCAAAGACATGGATTAATGTTGATGTGAATTAGTTTAAGCCAATAGTCAAAAGTATGATTGATATGGCCATGACTGCTCAAACCATATTGATGGAAGAAGATAAAGAAAAAGCCGAACTATTTGAGGCCAAAAGTAGATTCCAGATAATGAGCGAAGAGCTCTTGACCAGAAACCTAAGTACTCAGTAGGAACTCGCACAGAAGACAACTGAATTGGAGGCCATGCATGAAGAGTTGAATCATGTAAAGGATGAGAACTTGATGATCAAAGGGAAACTGGAAAAGGTAACAATATCTATATCTGAACTTCAAAATAAAGTAAAAAACATTGAAAAGCAATAGGAAGCATATGAATTGGAGAAGGTGTGCATTGTTGGTGCATTTTACCCAAGCCTACATGCTTGATATGCTTGATATTATCCTCATTTGTAAGTCACATGTGTAGTCATGTGAACACCTCTTGTAAAAGAGTATATTTTATCTCTTGTAATTGAAAAAAGGAAAAAGGAAAAACATGGCTTATCTCATCCATGATGTAAAAGCAAACTTGTGGCTCTAACTACCTAAAACCACGAATTTTTGAGTTGAGGGAATATCTCCTAACTTTGGGGATCACTTTTAGGTGGAGCCATTCGAATTCGAATTCAAAACTCCCTCCAAGAATAGCTATAAAAAGAGCAAGAAGGAAGAGGCGATTAGCTAGCCTTGTACGTGACCACTTCATGTCATTTTGTAGAGATTGAAGAGCTTACTCCATAGCTCTATCATTCTACTCCCATTGTGCAAATATTAATTGCCAATGTGGTTGTAATCATATGTGAATCTATACATTTATCATCATCTACTTCTCTGTTTTGTTCTCTGTTATACTCACTCAGAACAGTGACTTCAGAAGGTCATATCTCGAGTTCTACTCAATGTTTTTCAGTGTTTTAACAAGCGTTGGATAGCTCTTAATGTCTTCTTTTTTCATATAAATTTTCAAGGTCATTGAATTTACATTTTTGGAGATATCTGCATTTTACTGTGCACTGGTCTATCTCTGCAGAGCTCCGAGAATGGTGGGCATGTTCCAGAGATTGATGAATCTTGTTCTCCGTGCTCAGTCCATCATTTGAAGTGTTTTAACTTGGATTGGGAAGCTTGCTAAGTCTATTTTCTATGCCCAAAAAGAATGTATCTAATTCCTACCAGGTTTAGAGCACTGTTCATTTTTTCCAGCAGGTATATGTCCAAAAATAGCAAGTTTTGCGAGCTAGTCATTTTGCAACTAGTCTGTCTTCACTCAAACTTTTGGGATACATGTTCCAAAGTACTTGGCTGATATTTTGGTGGATTTAGGAAGCTCAAAGGGTCTACTAATCGACTCTGAAGTCTCAGTTGGCTGGTGTGAAGCTGGTTGTAGCAGCACCAACTCATCTTTGGATTGCATCCACCATCTCTCTTCACATGCATGACAAATCAAAGCAAGTTATTAGAAAGCCAAATAAAAGTCTACATGGATGAAGTGGACAATCTGCATACCAAGAACAAAGAATTAATGAATTCCATTCTGTTAAATCAACCTATCGACACAGCCATCATAGAAGGTGAAGGAATACGACAAATGAAAGCAAAGTTATTAGAAATGGAAGATCAACTAAAACAAGAGCAAAGGAAACATGCTGAGTTAGAAGCAAAGTATACATCAAACACAAAAGCACTGGAACTTATGTGGAAAGAGGTAGATCAAGTAAGGATCATTTGTGAAGCTAGAGCAACGGTGGAAGCCGATCTCAAGGCAAGTAAGTTACAACATGAAGAGGAAGATCAATTCATTGCGGAGCTCAGAGCACAATTAGAACAAGCAAAGAACTTGGGGGCACCAGTAGTGCAACCATCCACCCTGGCTACTAACGAGACGAGGTACACCCTCTTTCTCCCCCAAGAGCTCATTCACCAATAAGAGAGCATACGGTAGATGAATTTGACGACCATCCAATGTCATATACTACAGACCTAAGTAAGAAGGAAAGGGCATTACTGGTGTCCCATCTTACAGAGAATTTTGAAAATGAAGTGATGAAAGTCATGAAGGAAGCTAAGATCAAGAGCAAAGATTTAGATTAGATCATGAAGCCCTTCAATCTACCATATGGGATTATGAAAGAGTAGACCCAAAGGTACATCAAGAAGACTACGGAGAAGGATCCGGATGGCAACTCAATTTCACAGCAAACACTTTTAGTTATACTCAATAGGAGATTGAAGATGTCGATCCTATTTGGAGAATAATTTTTTTGGAGAAAAAACCAACTTTGCGGGTGCACTGGCAAGAGGCACCATATCTATTACAAGTCAATCGCTCTTTTTGTCATGCGCCACATTGACGATACTAGCCATAGTTTTGGGATTTGCAATGCCAAGGTAAAATAAATAAACAATGGCTCAATTTTTCGATGCTTTCGAGCCTTCTGCATAATTACCTCCCTAGTGAAGAATGCATGGTGAAGACAATCAAATTTTGGTTATCAAGATAAGCTATTGTCCCAGATCTCACCATCAAACTAACAAATAAAATACTTAGCATGATTCTCATAGTTCTGAAGGTCTTCAAACACGTAGAGTACACATTTTTGAACTTCATCGACATAAATCAAGGAACAAATATACTCATTTTTGAACTTTTTGTTATGACTAGCCAACTTATTCTAATGGACTACTATTCGAGATTAATGTTTTTACCAAGCATATACATGCGGACCTTTGAAGGAGCATTTTTCATGGGCTTCTTTAAAATCGACTTCGAAATCTTTTTAAAAATGTCTGCAAATCTCAATGCTAGATTGGTTGCCTATGAACTTAGCTTTTTGGCCGATCACAGACAAGCACCATGTGATGGAGTAAAGTCAAAACAATGGAAATAGTTGATGATGTGTGAAGCAGATTTGCTAAATGATATAGAGAAAAAGGTATATAAGACGTTCTCCCATCACATTCCAAATCCTATCTAGGACGACAGAGGTCAGGAGGGGGGATGTGTGGAAGGAGAGACAAGCAAAAGGAAAAGAAGAAGAAAATCAAAGAAAAAGATTCATTAGAAGAATAAAAGTTAATATATAGCTCTGTAGGAAGCCCCACAGGGGCACGCAACACCTTTCTCTGTGCAGATCCCCACAGGGGCAAGTAACAGGTTTGAGCAATACAACAGGGTCCAAAAGTGTGTGAACAAATAAATTATTTGAAGGCCAAAAGTTAGAAAGATGTAGAGGCTGAAAAGTTGAGGAGGGTGACTAAGATAGTCACATTCTTAGCCACTAGGTGCGTGTAGTGGAAAAGAGTTATAAAGGCATCAACAATAATGCAACAACCATCAGGTATGAATATATGGGATACCAAGGGCAAAACAAAAGCTGATGACTGAAACAGAGGGACTGCAAGCCTCTTAGTTTAGAACATCTGTCAAGGGATGATAGAAACAAAGAGGGGGAGAGTGTTGCAGAGAGCCGCGAGTAGAGAAGCAGAGAAAAGAGAAGAAAAAGAAGGCCCCCAAAATTTTTCTGAATATGGGCATATATTCTTGTAAAACATCCATCTTGTAATATATTACACTCATTTAAATGCACTAAAAGAGTCCTCTAGATGCATATCCAAAGAGATTTGTAACATTAGCCTTGTAAAGTAATACGAATTTAGGTTTTTTCAATAAAGTGCCATTGTGAGAATAGAGAGCACAAGAATTTCGAATTTGCCTCTTCTTTCCGTGGTATCTCCTTGCTTGTGATCTTGCATGTGTTTTTGTAGCTTGAATTGAGTGCATGTAAGTGTTGTCTATCCATTTCATTGCTTTTCTGAAGAGTGTAATGCATGAGTGAAGCTTGAGGAGGTGTGCGATGTGATTAGGTGAGTCCCAAAGCTCAGTTTTTGCCCATAACTTGAAGTAGATTTGTCAAAATCAGACAAGAGATAGACCCATTGGATGCATCTCGTTGAGAGCTTCAAAAGAACCTGCTATTGACTATATTCCGAGTTCGGAGCTGAGACAAAAGTCTGTTTTTGTGCTTGCTACTGTTTCAAGCATCGTGACACCATTTTCACTTGTGTAGGTGATGTATGTGATAGATTGCACTCATCTGCATGCAATGTTAGCTATTCCACTTCATTGACCATTATCTAGGTGTGCTTCCTCATACAATGGGTTAGGTTTACGATACTTTTCGGATTGATAATTTAAATGTGTGATCATCCCCACTATATGTACTTTTTGGTGATTGAGGTATAGTCTCTTTCGTTGCAAGTCCCTAAGTAATTACTTATGTACACACTTACCCATCCTCGCCATAGGAGATGTATGATAGTTGTTCATAAGTGCTTAATAAGACTAGTTGGCTTCTTTTGGTTATGGTTATATGCAATGGAGTTAGTCATTCACTATGCAGGTTCACATGTTAGTACTTGTCATTTAGTGAGTTTTTCTGACACTAGTCATTGCTATTCTGTAGAGGAGACTGGCAATTTTTTTCCAGATTGTTTCAACTATACAGTGGTTGATTGTACTCCTTGGCACACCTATTCATATGAGCACATATGTTCTCACATAATCCTTTTGGTTGGTCATCGTTATTCATTAATCCATTTTTTTGGGGAGACTGCTGAATTTTTCCTAGAATCTGACACTCGATCATCCTTTTTTTATCCTTAGTGGTGTTTGGACTATTCTAGCTCTATTATCAATCTAGTCAATTCTCTATCATCATGTCATGAGATATCTCAAGCACGTCTGGTGGATCAGGCACTAGTGCCAGTGTTCCCAGGAGAAGCTACAACTTTCAAGGCAAAGACAATTTTGAGATCTGCAAATTTGATGGCACAAACTTTGCTCTATGGAAGAATCAAATTAAAGATGTGCTAATTTAGAGGAGGCAATGGAAACCAATAAATCAAATCTCAAAGAATCTTGCTGACATGGATGAATATGATTGGGATGAGTTGGATGAAATCACTAGGTCTAGCATTCTAGCATTTGATTGCACTTATCAGATAATGTTTACTTTACAATATTGGATTGTGAAAGTGCAGAGGAGCTTTGGAAAAAGTTATGCAACACATATGAAAAAGAAACGACATCAAATAAAGTGTATCTGATAAGAAAGTTGTATGAACTTTGCATGGACACATATAATGTTGCTCCTCATCTAAATGATTTTGATGATATATTCTCACAATCATAGGCTCAAAAAATGGAGATGGATAATGAAACGAAAGCTGTCTTTTTGCTATGCACCTTGCCATCATCATGGGATATGTTCTGCACAACTATTAGCACTAGTGCACCTAGTGGTAAACTGGTCTATGATGACATATGTGATAGCACTCTTGAGTGAGGAGATTCATAGGAAATCCATGGTTGGAACTCAGAGTGGAGATCTGTATAATGTTCATGATTCTTACCAAAAAAAGAATAAAAAACGTGGCAGGAGCAAGAACAAGGAAAAGAATGGTCAACTGAATAAGAGTAGAAGTAAATCAAGGAAGGAAGAGGGATATCAAATGGCATTATTTTCATAAGAAAGGACACATGAAGAAAGGCTGCTATGTCTTAAAGAATGCTAAAGGTAAAGGGCAGAATGTTGATGGGCATGTTAAACAATTACGTGCACCATCTACTTCATCCGTGAGATTGAAGAAATCAATGATACTTCCAATGATGATGATGTGTTGACACTTGACAGTATTGTGCCCACTGAGGCTCTTATGGCTGATTCTCTTTCCCACACGTGGCTTCTAGATTATGGTGCTTCTTTCCATGTAATACCACATAGAGAATGGTTCTCTACTTATGCAGCAAAGTCTCTTGGTACTATGAGACTTTGGAGACTCTGACCAGTGTGACATTGTTGGGATTACAGATGTGGTTGTGCAGTTCATTGACGGTTCAAAATTTACTATGCATAATGTATGCCATGTACCTCAGTTATCATGCAGTTTGATGTCAGTTGGTCAACTTGATGACCTTGGTTACAAGGTGGTCTTCTATGCTCAGTCCTTTCACATATCAAAGGGAAATATGGTTACTGTAAAAAGGAAGTAAAGTTGGCTCACTTTTTGTATCATAGAAAGAACACTTGTTAGATGTTATTGAATAGCCTATGGCTTGTATTTGGCATGGTTGTTTGTGCCATATATCTTCTAGTGGAATGGAAAATCTTTCTCATTTTGGTTACTTACCTTTGTTATCCGTCTCTGATGTTTCCTTCTATGAGCATTGTCAATATGGAAAGCAAACTAGGAATGTGCATAAAATGCACATTGACTCTTCAATTCAGCCTTTCGATCTCATTCATATAGGTGTGTGTGGTCTTATGCCCACAAGTTGTTAGGTAGTTCTCTTTACTTTGTCACTTTCATATATGATGCTATTAAAAAAAATCTGGGTATATCCTATCAAATCGAAGGATGAGGTATTCCCTATTTTTAGAAACTGGCTTGCTTTAGGAATGCAACCTTTTCTATCAGTCTAGATGAATTCATAGAGATTTTACAGTTCCTTATACCCCACTACAAAATGGTGTAATTGAAAGGTTGAATAGAACTATTTAGGATAGAGTAGTTTCTATGCTCCATCATGCAAACCTTTCACAAGGCTTTTGGACAGAAGCGATATTGAGTACATGTGATTAACCTTTCACCTAGAACTGCCAAAGGTTTGACAGTGGCACAAGATTTATGGAGAGGGAAGCCACCATATTATGATCATCTTCGAGTTTTTGGGTGTGAAGCATATGTTCATATACCCATGAATCTTAGACAAAAGTGAGACCATAAGTCAAAGAAATGCATTTTTCTTGGATATGGGAGAGAAGGTCAATTTGGATATCGCTTATGGGATCCTGTAACACGGTCAATGATCAGAAGTAGTGATGTCATTTTCAATGAGTCTAAGATGCATAAAAAACCCATTAAAGAGGTTGAAGTGAGAAGATTGGTGTTTGAGGATACTATTCCTCTAGTTAACATGCATAAAATTGATGCACAATTGGTTGTTCAAGAGAATGTCCGATCATATCAGTCTACAAATATTCTTGTTCAAAAACCATTGAGATGCTCTGCACATGTTTCACATCCACCTAATAGATATGTTGTAGGTTTTGATTTTGTTATGTTAATAGATGTTGGTGAGACTTCTTGTTACAAAGAGGCTATGCAGACAAAGGATCATGTCAAGTGGGAGCATGCCATGAAGAATGAGTTGGATTCTATTCACAAGAATGGTACTTGGGATTTAGTGCCTTTTCCAAAGGGCAAGAAAGCTTTACCATGTAAATGGGTATATAAGTTGAAATTCAGATCACATAGTGCTTCTCCAAAGTATAAAGCACGACTTGTTGCAAAGGGTTTTAAGCAACAACATGGTGTTGATTTTGAGGATATCTTCTCTCCAATAGTCAAGATGACTACCCTACAAATGTTGCTTGGATTTGTTGCAATGGAGGACTTAGGGCTAGTTCAAATGGATGTGAAAATTGTTTTCTTGCATGGAGATCTTATAGACAAGATATATATGGAACAACCAAAGGTTTATGTAGTTCTTGGAAAAAAAAAGTCTAGTTTGTAAGCTGAAGAAGGGCTTATATGGACTTAAATAGTCCACTAGACAATGGTACCAAAATTTTGATACTTTTATGATGTCTCAAGGCTATTCTCAAAGTAATGAAGGTCATTGTCTCTACAAAAAGGGATGCTCCGATGGAAGCTTGATATGCTTGATACTTTATGTCGATTATATGTTGATTGCTGGGAAGTCCTCTTATGACTTGTCAATTCTCAAAAAGAAGTTGGCTTAGACATTTGAAATGAAGGATTTGGGGGATGCCAAACATATTCTTGGCATGCACATTAATCATGAGAGGACTAAAATATGCATATACTTGTCTCAAAGTGAGTACATATCCAAAGTACTTCACAGGTCCAATATGCAAGGTGGAAAGGCATTGTGTACACCTTTACCCACATATGTGAAATTGAGCAAGGATGATTGCCCCAAATCAAATGAGGAAAAGGAATTCAAGACCAAAATTTCTTATCAGTTTGATGTTGGTAGTCTCATGTATGCTATGGTAGCTACCAAACCAGACATTGCATTTGCAGTGGGAGTTGTGAGCATATATATGTCTAATCTTGGCAAGAAGCACTGGGAAGTGGTTAAGATGATTTTGAGATATCTGAGTGGCACTAAGGACAAGTTTCTATGCCTTGGCTAGATGGAAAGCATCCATTATTGGTTACACACATTCTGATTATTTTGGTTGTGTAGACAATCAGAAGTCTACATAAAGGTACATTTTTCATTTTGTTGGAGGTGTTATCTCTTGGAGATCTCGTCTTCAAGAATGTAGAATTGTTTCCATCACAAAAGCAGAGTATGTTGCAACAAGTGAGGCATGTAAGGAAGCATTGTGGCTTTCTCGTCTTGCTTGTCATATGCCTATATCAGCATGTACCTCGTTTGCTCAATGATGGTCAGAGTGCCATTTCTTTGGCTAAGAATCCGCTCTATCATGCAAAGACCAAGCACATTGAGGTGAGGTATCACTTCATTAGAGATTGCTTAGCCACTAAGCACATTATTCTTGAGAGGTTTCATACTCGAGATAATGTTGCAGATGCTTTAACTAAAGCTCTACCACTGGATAGCTTTTGACATTGTTGTCACTTGATGGGGGTTATTTGATTCATGATCTTACACAGTTACTTGTATATTGTGTAACATGCCCATTAGGTAGGAGGTATAGTTTGTATACTTACACTCCGGTATTCTTTATCATTCTTTATTTTTCTCTCATAGTCACTTTGAACATATTGGCCTTTAGTGGGAGGTTTTACTGTTAGTGTCCATGTGAAAGGGCAAATGGGTGCTGGACTTTAATAAAACATATAGTGTCCTGGTCAGTCATAGATTGTAAGTTCCACCGCATTTTGGAAAACCTAAGAAAGTTGTGTTTGTGCCCCCTTGTGCACTGTGTTTTATGCATATTCTGTAGCCTCTATGCATAGTACTGTGTGTGGCATCTAGAGCCCAGTTTTCTACTTTGAGGGTATTATTGTGGATCTCTCGAGAAGGAGAGCCCACTATGGTGCATCACCATTGAAATACTTCACTGCACTATCATGGTTTCAGCCATTGATGATTTAGATGTTCAAAAATCTAGAAGCTTTGTTACAATATTCCATTGGAGAGTCCTTAAAAAAACATGAATTGACTTCTTTTAGTCACAAGTCTATATGTGTAGCAGCCAGACGTTTCAAGTAGTACATAGATAGATGCCTAATCAACAAAAACCACCTGAAAGGAAATTAATCTCTCTCTCTCTCTCTCTCTCTCTCTCTCTCTTTAAAGAGACATAAAAACAAAATTTACATTCTCTTGTGTAAATTTGAAGATAATAATTTTGAATGAATGTATCATAGAATGCATCAATTTAGAAGATAACCTAGCTACAAAGTTAAAGATTCCATTGGTTAACACCAAGAGTGAAGCATCCACTTCCTCTAGCATGTCGAGATCCTCTGTCGAGGAAATAGTTGACTTAGTTGTCAAAAAGCTACAAATTGAGCAAGCCAAGGAACATTGCAATGCTTCCTATGGGCAAAGGCCACAACCGAGAACACTGAAAGAACTATATACATGTGGAGCTAGAAATAGTAGACATAAGTTCTATTTATTTAGAACCTTACCCTAAAGATAGAAATTACTATCCAAGAGATACTTATAGTGAAGGAAAATGGTAACAAGAAAGCACACTATCTTGTAAACACTAGTGATAATTGAAATGGAATGGACAAGACTAGTCTAGGTGTGTACTATGTAGAAAAAGGAGCCATAGTACAAAGTCAAAAACACACTAAAGGTGCACCCTCTCCTAAATGTCCTTGCTACTAATGTGATGGTGACCACTTCTTGAAGGATTGTCCAAAACCATCTAGGATTTTCACACGGAAAATTGAAGGCTACAATGAGGATTATGGGAAAGATCATTTGATTAAAGATTTCCATAGAATATGCAAAACATTGCTCACACATTGTTTAAAATGGTGGACATCATTGGAAGTGTTAGTGAAAATGAAGGGCAAGTTCCTCTCCAAGTTGTGCTACGTGCACAAGCTAAGAAAAAAGAGCTAAAGCAATTCAATGAAGAAGATCATTTATATTCTCCCCAATTAGAGGACCAAAAAACATCTACATGTAAGGAGAATAAATTAAAGAATTTGACTTGGTGTCAATGCAAGGAGAAAATTGGTAAGAAATGGGAAAAGAAGATGGGAAGTTATGTAAAAGAATTAGAAGATGCACGAATGAAAGTCTCGCAAGAGAAATCTAGAACACCGAAGCAAAAGAAGACTTTGAGAAAGAAAAAAGTAGGTTCTATACTTGAAGCTCCCCTCCTTAAAGACCTAGAAATGAAATTCAAATCTTATGAAGCTCAGGTAAAAGGTGAGTTCAATGTGGAAACACATCACCGATTTCATCTTGGCGATCAATTAGAGAAAGAAAGACTAACCATGTGCAAGCAACTCATAGAGTTATCTCATAAGATTCTTGAAGAAGCTAGCCTACTCAGAGAGTGTGTACCCCCAATTGTAGTTCACAAGCCTATCCTTACTCTATGATGGATCAAGAGCTACAATTACTTAAGGAATAACCTAAAAGAGAGTGCATCCTTAAAAAACCCATTGAGACTTAAGTTATGTCAAATTCAATTGAATCTTTGGCAAAAGGATTCATTATTAAACTGGCTAATGACATAGTTGATGAAGAGTTGGAAATATGGTATTCCATTTTAGAAGTAGAAGATGAATGGTTTGAGTACTTGTATAATCAAGTGCAAGAAGCTAGGTGGAAAGAAGAGCAAAAGGATGAGCAAGAATCTCCCATTAAGGAGATTCAAGGCAATAAGGAATCTCACTTTTTAGATTACACTTCTAATGATATGGATTGATCTCTCTACAAAAGAAGATGAAAACATATTTGAGTTTCCTTAATACACAAGAGAGCATGAACAAGAATCAATAGTTAAGAAGAAAACCTCAATTATATTTCCCAAAGCCAAAACAACACAAGTTCACCCAGTCTTGAGCTTTTAAATAACACTCAAGTTGAAATGCACCTTGAAAAAAGAAGAGCTTATGGGCACCAAGCCCACGCATATGGAAGAAAATGACCAAACAAGTGCATCCAAACACCACTCAAGCTAAGCCTTTAGAAAATAAACCTATTATAGATGGCTTGAGTTTAAAATAGGTGATGATCGACAAGATAAAAGAATACAATGAAGAAGATGAAGACAATACTTGCTTAACTATGTCGTTCAATGGGCACACTACTAAAGCTACTTTATAAAGTGGTGCAAGAGTGGCGATTGCCACCAAATTCTTTGGCAAAAGTGGGGAAAATTTGCATTGCATCCTACTCATCTAAAATTGCAATTGGTGTTCTAAACAATTAAAATACCGATAGGATGTCTAGAAAATGTTAATGTAGATTGGACTTTGATCACACTCTAGGAATCTGTAACTTCAATCAAGCTAGTAATTAAGAGATGATTCTTGGAATATATTACATGAGAACATTCATCCACAATACAAATCAACTTAGAAGTCTAGCTACTCTAGTATATAGTCTAATACCACACTAGGAAGAGAGATGAATGTATCCAGCCAACCAAGCCCTCCAATATATAGCTACAACGTCAAGGGGGTAACTCACAATCAAGTGGAGATGTCAACCTTCCATCACATGGGTACCCAATGTGATCACATGGTTTCCAAGCTTAGGAAATCACATGTCTTATAAAAGAAGACCCTCCAAGCTCTTGCATACAAGTCAAGTGGCTAGGAGAAGCTTCCAACCAAATCTAAGGTACTTAGCCTTAGAGAAATCAACCCTTAGGTTCAAGACTCTTCAAATAGATGTAAGTAACACTACAAGGTATACGGGCGCATAGCAACGATTAAGGCGACACAATTTCATCGCTATAAAATTGCAAAATGCATTGCAATGAGCATCGAGCGTGGACCGTCGATTAAACGACGAGCCACGTTTTTTTTTTACATGTGGCACGACGGGGTGTGCAACGCTTGCATAGAGCGTCGCTAATGCGACGGTTTAAAAAAGCATCGCATAAGTGATGCTTTTTGCATCGCATAAGCGACACTAAAAAATGTCGCTTATGCGATGCCAATTCCAGTGGTTTTTACGACGCGTTACCATCGCTTACACGACGGTCTGTTGACGAAAAAAAATTAGAACGCTGGAGGCTCTTTGATCGGCATTTTCACGCATCTGATCGAAGAGCTCTCCAACATTTGCAATTGCGCTGTGCTTACGAGCTAAAACAAGTATATGCAGAATTGTTGTTTTGCCTAAGCTCTATCTTATTGTCTCTCTCTGTCTCTGTTTTTCTCTTTCTACATCTTTCTCTCTTTGAATTCTCTCTCTCTTTCTACATGTTTCTCTCTCTTTCTACGTCTTTCTCTCTTTGAATTCTCTCTCTCTCTCTCTTCTCTCTCTCTCTCTCTCTCTCTCTCTCTCTCTCTTTATTGCAGGTTATTCAAGAAGCTAACCAAGAAAAAACTATGGCTAACTATTGTAAGTACAATTTCTATTCTTTGTATATCATTTGAATTGTGTTATTAAGTATGTGTATGTATGCATGTGCATTATGTATGCATATGTGTGTGTATGCATGTAAGTATGTATGTATGAATATGCATATGCATTATGTATGCATGTATGTGTACGTGTGTGTATGCCTCTCTATGTGTGTGTATGCACATATGTGTGTGTGTGTATGTGTGTGTGCGTGTATGTGTGTGTATGCATGTGTATGTGTGTGTATGCATCATTATGGTGCATGTGTCTGTGTGTGTATGTGTGTGTGTGTCTATGTGTATTTGTGTGTGTCTATGATGTGTATATGTTTATGTGTGTGTATGTGTCTATGTTTGTGTATGTGTCTATGTGTGTGTGTATGCATGTATGTATGCATATGTGTGTGTATGCATTATGTATGCATATGTGTGTGTATGCATAATGTATGTGCATGTATGCATGTGCATTATGTATGCATATGTGTGTATGCATGTAAGTATGTATGTATGCATATGCATATGCATATATATGCATGTATGTGTATGTGTGTGTATGTGTGTGTATGTCTCTCTATGTGTGCGTGTATGCATATATGTGTGTGTATGTGTGTATGCATGTGTATGTGTGTACGATGCATCATTATGTGTGTACGTGTGTATGTGTGTGTGTTTCTCTGTGTATGTGTGTGTGTCTATGAGTGTGTATGTGTGTGTATGTGTCTATGTTTGTATGTGTATGCATGTATGTATGCATGTATGTATGCATGTATGTATGCATATGTGTGTGTATGTGTGTGTATGCATTACGTATGCATATGTGTGTGTATGCATTATGTATGTGTATGTATGCATGTGCATTATGTATGCATATGTGTGTGCATGCATATATGTGTGTGTGCATGTATGTGTGTATATGCATGTATATGTGTGTGTGCATGTATGTGTGTATATGCATGTATATGTGTGTGTATGCATCATTATGTGTGTATGTGTGTGTGTATATGTGTGTATGTGTGTGTGTCTATGTGTATGTGTGTGTGTCTATGTGTCTATGTGTGTATGTGTGTGTGTGTATGCATATGTATGTGTGTGTATGTGTGTGTGTGCATACCTGGCTTCAACGAGTGCGCTCTTGCTCTCTTTCGCTCTCTCTCTCTCTCTCTCTCGCACTCTCTCTCTCTCTCTCTCTCTCTCTCTCTCTCTCTCTCTCTCGCTTGTGCGTCCAAATCCCGGCACATTGTGCTGGGAGAAATTGAAATTTTTTTTAGCATTCTAGAGCATCGCTTATGTGACGCTCTGGAACATAGGATGTCGCTTATGCGATGCTAAAACGTCACAACCAGTTTGCCAATGTCACAAATAGCGTCGCTACTTAGCGATGCTATTTGCGACGCATACTTTTAGCGTCGTATAAGCGACGCTAGCATCACTTATGCGATGACTGCTCGTAAAAAAAAAAACCAAAAAGAGGACTGTCACTTATGCGATGCTAGCGTTGCATAAGCGATGAATCCCATTTTTTTACAATTCGGGGGCGTCGCTACGCCCCCCTATTTCTTGTAGTGTAATAAAAAATCCCAAGGGTTTTACACCTAGAAACCCAATGGTTATACCCCTTAGACCCATGTGATTTTATCACATTCCCCTCCTCTTAAAAGCATTTTGGTCCTTAGAAATGAGTGGAGATATGTACCGTGAGGTATTCCCCCATGTCCCATGATCAATCTTGTTTGATCATGGTCTTCACCTCCCTACTTCACCTTTTTTTTCAGACGGGGATCCTATCTTGATTGGATCTCAAAAGAGGATAATCCAAGTGTTCTATGACCCTTGTCTTAATTATGCAAAACCTCATTTGATTTTGCACACGAATAATTAAATCAAGTCAAAAATATGGAAAGAATGATAATGGTGGACTAGAACATCCTTGTCTATTTCACTATTTTTTGCTATGTGCAAACTGGGTCTCCATAGCCAAATCATGTGAATTAGGTGAATAATTCCAAGTAGATTGCTATTTGATTTCCTTTCTATGCACCACTTATGCATGGACCTAGAAAAATATATGGATATGCTTGGTTAGTTTAAGACTTTTTTTATTAGACTAATTTGTCTAGTCAGACCCTGTCTTAATAGGTAAGGAAGCTGAATCTTTCATAATCCCTACCCAAAGCACTTTCTCTTGATTTTGTTAGAATTACACATACTTTGTAACTTTGGGTTAGTCAAATGGGTGGATCTCTTTCTTTTGATTAGCCTCTAATAAAGAGATCAATATGAATAGAATGGAACCTATTTTATAATATCTGCCCAACCATTAAAATGATGGTATAGGTGGATTATCTATTTGGTTTTCTAAGAGGACATAGTATCCTCTTTCTTTGGAGAGAATCTTAAAAGCTTACTTAAAGTGGGTTTAATTTTCTTTCAAAACTTTACGTAGTTTTGAGAGCTCACTTTAAGAGACTAAGATTAATGTAGATTTTGAAGACTTCAATTGATTGAAATAGTTTCCAATCTATTTTACTTGTTCTTTGAAAAAGATTAATATCTTTGTAGCTTCCTTTTACTATGCACAAAATGGGAGCTCATAGTTTTGGGAAAAGATCTACTATCTTTAAGGTCACAAGTATTCATAGGAATGGATTATTCCAACCAGTTCTTCAATCTCTTGATTGATGCTCGGATCCTTAAGATTTTCAAATCTTAGAGATCTTATTGATCCTTCAAGAATTCTCTCTATCTGTACTCTAGATCTATTTAAGATGTCCTATGTTGACATCATGACTAGATCTTTCTTATTCTTCTCATTTACGTACTAACTTGAATAATCAAGTAAACCTTAGGTTCCAAAGATTATCTTTTTGAGCTTTCTTCCACAATTGACTTTAGATCATCTTTTAGTTCCTTGGATTCAATTCATACTTTGGATGAAGATTTTAAAACTTCAGCCTTTAGAGTTTATTTTCAAACTCGTAGGAATTAATTCCTCTTTTTATTCCTAGCTCCCAAGCTTGAATGTTGTTCATTGAGAATAAAATATTGACTTTATTTATGGAAGAATTTTCCTTCCCTTTGAGATTATAATTGAATAGATTCCTATTTCCAAACATTATCTTCTTGATGTATTCCATTGGACCATGAGTCCGTTTTCTTTTCGACATTAAGAAAAATTACTCAACGGGAATCAATTCCCACAGTCCCATACTAGTGGGTTCTTCATCCAATCCACAAAACTGCATTTCTATACTTTGTATTTTAGCTTTTATATCCTCTTTAATGTTCTCTATATCATGTGCTATAACTTATGGTACCAATTTATGAGAGCAATGACTAATGTGCTTGGATACACCATAAATAATTTTCACTTAATCTTCAATAATATTTGGTTAACCATTTCATGTGGTGTAATTGATCTTATAAAACTAAAAGTTTGACTTGATCTTGGAACCACTTAATCCTTTTGCCTTTTCATACCTCTTCTTTACCCAAATAAGAGATAAGATTATGTCTTTCTCTATAGCATCCCTTTTACAAATCTCATGTTTAATGTTTCACCTATGGTTCTTGCTTGGGGATCTAGCTTTTATGCTTCAACCAAGAAACTTTTTTCCTTAGTTTTTTGTTATTGGAATCCAAAACTTATATTGTTGTATCCCATGAAACATCAAGATACCTTTAGAATATTCTTTATATCTCTTCCAAATTCCTTGATCCAACATACATTTTTCAAAGACTTAATGATGAAGAGTTTGAGCCACATAGTTAGATGCAAATCGCAACCACTATGAACATCTATGTTAATCATATTACAATGATGGAACATTGTGCCAACTTTGACCCATGGTCCATTGCACTGCTATCTTCCTACAAAAAAGAAGGAGATAAGAGAATCCAAGGATTTGGAACTTATTGCTAGAAACATCTATGGAAGGGACGAATGCAAAAACTCATTGTGTTGTGTAGATGATGATGAGAAAAGTGGGATCTCATCCCACAAGCCCACATTGCCACTTTGGGATGGCATTTTCCCCAAACTAAAACTTTGCAAACTTAAGGCAATGAGGAGTATTTTGACCACATGGCCAACGACTTTCATGAATATTGCATCAAGTGCCAGTTTTGCATTGATAGGCCAAAAATCATATAGGAATAATCTCATAAACATTGTCATATATGGTCCAAACACTTGCATCACCCACTTTTGAAATGTGGGAGGAGCATTTTTCAACTCAAAATTCATAATGGTTGAGGCAAACACTCCCCATTGTAATATGAATGTAGTATTTTCTCGATCTTGTGGAGCCATTTTGATTTGGTTACAGTCACTGAAGCTGTACAAAAAGTTGGACATATTCTCCCCTAGGGTTGAGTCCAATAGCATCTCACAATAGAAAATGGAAAGGGGTATGTGATAGTTGCTATATCAAGCTTACAGTAGCCCACACAAACACGAATATTCCCATTCTTCTATGAAACCACCACAATGGGTGATATCCAAGAATCTTTTTCTACCAAATAAGTGAATCCAACTTCAAGCAGTTTATCCAATTCCTCCTTAACATTTTTTGCAGGATTATAATTCATGTGATTCCTATGTTTTTTAATTGGGACTAAATCTTTTTGAAAAATGTGTTTTCATGGTAGGAAAGTGAAAGAAGTTTCGGCTTTCATGCTCCATTGTGGATATTCTCGAAGATTTATCCACATGCATGCAATTATTGTAAGACCTTTCTTTGATTATTGAATTTTAATGGATTGAAGAGTGCAACAAAGCACTTGAAGAGCTTAAATAACATGCTTGTCACTACTCCCAATTTGAAAGTACTGGATTGGAACAAAGTCTTCCATGTGCATGTTGATGTTTCAAGTTATTCCATAGGTTGTATCTTAGTGCAACCTACTAATGAAGGCAATCTTGACTTTCCAATTGACTATGCAAGTAGACAATTCATTAGTGTAAAGCCAACTACACCACAATTGAAAAAGAGGGATCGAGAATGAGATATGCAGTAAAGAAATCTAGATATTCTTTGCTTGTAAATAAAATTATATTTTTCGTTGATCATCAAGCTCTTCCCTATATTGTGAGTAAGCATTAGAACATGTGAAGATTAGTATGATGGTTTGTCCAATTCCTCCTTAACATTTTTTGTAGCATTATGATTCATCCGATTCCTATGTTTTTTAATTGGGACTAAATCTTTTTGGGCATTGATCTTGTGATGGCACAATGCCAAATCCACCCCTTTCAAGTTTGTATATGACCCAACAAATACATAAATGTATTTGATAAAAAGTTGCCTCATTTCTAGAGCTCGAGCTCAATGTCCACAACTTCAAAAGTATTATGTGTAGCCTACAAGTGTGCAATGGCCAACTTGTATGTTGTGGGTCAATTATTTAAATTTTGGCATTGATAATGAATGTACTCATGTACTATGAGTGAAAAACTTTGATTTCTAAACTTTCATTTCATTTTCATATACACCTAATATAATATGTTATACATCATATTGTATACATTGACTATGCTATATTTGTGAGACATTGTGCTCTTCAAATTGATCTATATTTCATCCTTATTATGCTACACACATTTATTCCAAGTGAGTGAGGTATCTACATACAATACAAGATTTGACTTTTGAGTTCTTGAGCTTTGACTTTTGAGTCTTCAATGTGCAAGAACTAGTGTCCAACCAACTATGGCTACACAAGTCCCAGGCCGTTGTCCTGGTGGTTGGGCCTCTCACCTCTTGAGGCGGGGGTGAGGGTTCAACCCCTGGTAGCAACATGTAAGGGAAATGTGTATCTTGGAAAGATGTTGCATATGCCCGATGTGCCACTGTTTGTCCAGCCCTGCGATAGTTGTGATTGTCGTTTAACCAAGCCTTGTAAACCCCTCTTCTTGTGGGATAAGAGGGGTCCCATGGGTACTATGCCCTTCCTTGTGCAGTTGCAATTTCAAAGTTAAAACCCGGAGGCAGATGACCTCGGCCGAACCTCCATTTAAAAAAAAAAAACTATGGCTATAGACGAACATGTCATATTACTATCTATTATTTAATTTTCTCATTCTTGGACAATCGAATCTAAGTATTGCATATGTGAAACGAGCCGTATAATCTGCGAGTAGGAATCCATGTTTCTAACCAACAATAGCTCGCGAGTCCCCACTTCACAGCTGATGCGAACGCTACCGCCATGTCTTCTCGATCACTCTCAGGAGGAAAAAGGAGGGAGACCCTTTATCTCCATACGTATAAATGGAGACAAAATGAGGATTGTCTTTACTCTTTTCTGGGTTCCTCAGCCTCCTCCTCCGGAGGCAAAAAACACATATTACGTAGAACTAACGACGTTGGCGATCGGCAGTATGACGCTACGAGCTAACTGCGACCCATCTTTCTAGTTACTGTCCATGTTCTGAAACTGACGATGGAGGACTTGCCCGAAGCATTAGTGCAAAATATATTGTCGCGGCTCGATGTGCCTTCCCTGTGTGCTGCGGCTTCGTCTTGTCGACGTCTGCACGAGTGCACATCACAACTCATCCCTCACTTGAAAAAGTTTGATCTTAAGGTAAGTATCCTACCAGTTCATGCTCTCTCTCTCTCTCACTCCCTTTTTTTTTCGTCCTGCCTTCGAGAATCACATACAGTGTGTTGCCCATTGAAGGAATTTCCTCCAAGCTTTGATGATTTGAAAGGCTTTCTACAACATACTTCTAAGTTGCAAAGTCTGAAACTCGACTGCTTGTATTTGGATGGTCAAGATTTGAGCCTCCTGTTGAAGCCAAGCCTCGAGGAAATACATTTCCAAAATGTTGATGCAGGCTTTCCAATGCTAATACTTTTTCATGGCTTTCCAAGGCTAATACTTTCTCCATTGCTGCCCCCGCCTGAGGTATACTTTCTCCATGGGTGTCGAATTTGTGAAGTTTTTTTTTGTAGATAGTACGTAAAATTCCAGTTTTAGGTACTTTCTTTATTTTCTTTGAATTTTTTTCTGAGAGTACAATGAATTGGAAAGACACACACACCCGACCTCGTAAGGTAGAGGCACCCGTCTTGAGGAATTCTGAAGCATACAACCCTGAGCGAGACTTGAACCCTGGCCATCTGCGTAGGAGTACAAAGCACATCTGCTAGACCACACCCGTTGGATTTTGCATGTACATGCTTATGCAAATTTTGTATATATTATTGTCATGTTAGCAGAGGTGCAATTCTCACTTGTGGATTCGTCATGCTAGCTCCAACCAGTCCCTAAGTGTATACCCTATCAACTATAATTTTTTGTAATTTTTCCTGTCTTTTGTTTGCATTTTATGCTAGTCTTCATTATGGTTTAGTTTGCCCATCACTTTGGGAAGTGGTAAAAACTCAATTTGCAGAGCTTCTTGTGCATTCATGCTCGCGGTATTTGTGTGTGAGCACATATTCATTCTTGGTTCTATACCCACTATTGGGCACGAAAGACATTAGTGCAGATGTTAGAGTACTGGGTTGATATATAGTCTTGTCATTGATGTCCACGAGCATATAATTGCACTTTCATTTGAGGGTCAATTCAGGGTTTGCTTGGATTCATTCTAGTATATATGATTGTTGTATTACACACATGCAATTTTCTCATTTTGGCAAATTGAGACCAAAGGATATGTGTGTATATCTTATCAACTATGCATTTTTTGTAATTTTTCATATATTTTGTTTGCCTTTTGTGCTAGGCTTCATTATGGCTGAGTTTGGACATTTCCTTTGGAAGTGATAGAGACTAAGTTCGCAGAGCTTCTTGTGAGTTCATGCTCGTGGTGTGTGTGCATTGTGGGTTGTGTATGAGCATGTATTCATTCTTAGTTCTATACCCACTATTGGGCATTGATGATGTTAGTGGATACGTCATAGTATTGAGTCGATACTATGCATGATAGACTCAAAATGTTATATAGTCATGTGGTTGACTACCATGAGCTTATAGTTGCACCTTCATCTAAGGGTGAGTTTGGTGTTTGCGTGGATTCATTATGGTATATACGATTGTCGTATTGGGGGACATGTAGTTTTTAGTTATGGTCCGAGCTGTGAAGAGTTGATTGGTGTGTAAGTGCTATCAACATACATTTTTTGTAAGTTTTCCTATCTTTCATTTGCATTTTGTGCTAGGATTCAATATGATTGAGTTTGCCAATCACTTTCCGAAGTGATGGAAACTTAGTTCGTAGGGCTTCTTGTAAGTTGTGAGTTCATGCTTGTGGTGTGTGTGTGCATTGTGGGGTATGTGTGAGAATGTATTCATTCGTAGCTCTATACCCACTATTAGGCACTAGTGATGTTAGTGGGGATGTCATTGTATTGAGTCATACTACGCATAATGGAGCTTATCTGCTATATAGTCTCGTGGTTCACTACCATGAACTTGTAGTTGCACTTTCATTTGAGGGTAAATTTGGGGTTTGCCTGGATTCATTGTATATAATATCGTTGTAGTAGCGGATATGGGGTTTTCACTTGTGGCTTCTTCATCCTAGCTATAACTAGTTGATAGGTGTGTATACTCTATCAATAATGCATTTTTTGTAATTTTTTCCATCTTTGGTCTGCATTTTGTGCTCTAATTGACATGTCTGTATACATACATTGTTAACTATGCTTTTTTTTTTTTAATTCTCCTATCTTTTCTTTACATTTTGTGTCAGCCGTCATTATGGTTGAGTTTGCCCATCACTTTTAGAAGTGATGGAAACTTAGTTTCTAGAGCTTCTTGTAAGTTGAGTTCATGCCCATGGTGTGTGTGCATTGTTGGGTGCATGTGTGAGCATGTATTCATTCTTAGTTCTATATCCACTATTGGGCATTGATACTATGCATAATGGAGTAGATCTGCTATATAGCCTCGTGGTTGACTACCATGAGCTTATAGTTGCACTTTCATTTGACGGTAAATTTGGCGTTTGGGTGGATTCATTTTGGTAAATATGATTGCCATAATGGAGAACATGTAGTTTTCATTTGTGGATTCTTTGTTCGAGTGGCCACCAATTCATAAGCGTGTATACCGTATCAACTATGCGTTATTTGTTTGTTTTTTTTCTGCATTTTATGCTAGGCTTTATTATGGCCGAGTTTGTCCATCATTGTGAGAAGTGATAGAGACTTAGTTTGCAAAGCTTCTTGTGAGGTCATGCTTGTAGTACAAGTCCGTTGTTTTATGTCTTACTTTGCTTATCACTTTCGAAAATGATAGAAACTTGTCAGACATAGATCCACAAGTATCATGACATTGATCCATAGGGATCAGTCCATGTGTGTGAGGGACAAGGGTCAGCTAGCCAAGGTTCCAAGCTCGGGGGATACCCTAAGGTACTTAGTAGCAATGGGAATAAGTGTTACATGATGGCCACATGTTCACACTAGACTATTCCAAAATATTACTATTTTTAGAGTACATGAGCGTATATATGGATGGAAGGAGAGTCACACACACATCATTCAAGTCTTTGTCTCACAATTGCTATAAGAGCATGGATCCTCGATTTTTTTCCTTGTCGCTTTTTTACATGCCTTTATCGCTCTGCCATCATCTTCTTTGCGGTATGAGTAAGCTTTCTTCTATTTCCTAAATTAAAAATATGTATGCCATCATATATGCTATATATTGTCTACTGTACGCGCGTTTTCTTCTTCTCACACTGACGACAAACGATTTCTCTTCTTGCCTCTCATAGTAATAGCTTCGCTAAATTCGCCAAGTTTCATTATCGATACTAATATTTTTGGGCCATGATTTGGGCATATCTCCTTCAAATTTGGAGATTTTTGTTATTGTGGAAAGCCCTCTCAGATCTCTTTTAGAGAGGGGTTGCAAGCCATAGTTAGGCTTCAATTTTAATTATTTTCAAAGCTTAGAGTTTGCCATTCATCTTCAATGATCCTCTTTTGAGCATAATTTTGAAGCATCGACCATCAGAAGCATACTGGCAAACTATTTCGATGAAGGGTGGACCATCTTCAGCACCTGCACACACCTACAAATTATCTTTTGAACCTCCAGATTGTTGAAGTTAGACGTCTGCAGAAGCACGCGAGCAACACAAGGAAGAAGAAGAAGCTTGGAGCACAACACACAATGTTGAATGTATTACCACTAGAATGTACAAAGATAAGTAGCCCGTTAGGGCAATAGGCGTATATACAAGCCGGGGGAAAAAACTCTTAAAGAGGGAAAAAAGTGCCCGATGGTCCTAGAGTGTTCACACACATCACTACCTAAATATATCAACAAATCCCCCCTGGGAGTGATGCGATGAAGAAGGGAGTTGTCACTCATGTATAAGGAAGTGTCAAGCTATGTGGAATCAATCCACAAAAGGAAGCAAGCCCAAATCTTTGCGAAAAGCTTCAAACTTCTCCCTAGGCAGAGCCCTCGTAAAAAGGTCTGCAATGTTCTCCTACGTGGGCACATATGCCAAGCTGATCTCCCCAACAGAGAACCTCTCCCTCACATAATGATAATGCACCTCAATGTGCTTAGTGCGAGCATGGAACACAGGGTTCCTCGCAACTACCAATGCGCTCTCACTGTCAGTGAAGATGGTGGTGGCAGAAGACTTACCAACACCCAAATCAGCCATAAGGCGTCTGAGCCACACACACTCAATAGTTGCTATGAAAGCTGCCCTATACTCAGCCTCACAACTGGAAGTGGCCAGAGTAGGCTGCTTCTTACTCAACCAAGATATACATGAGCTACCAAGCATGAAGCAAAAGCCACTTGTGGACATATGAGTGTCATATCAACCAGCCCAATCATTGTCAGAAAAAGCATGCAAATCTGGCGGTAGTGATCTCTCCTTGCAATAAAACAATCCAAGTAGTCGGGTACCACTCAAGTAGTGAAAGATATGCTTAACCGCCTGCCAATGCTTGACACCTGGGCAATGCATAAACCTGCTCATCTGTGAGATCCAATTTTCTATGATGTTCATGCATTAATGCATATGCAAGACAACCAAAAACATGCAGATGAGCAACAGATGGCTTGTGACCATGCCAAGCCTCATATGGAGTGATAGACTGCAATGCTTTAGTGGGACACATGTTCATTACATATGCTGCACACATAACAGCCTCAAGCCAGAAACTATGTGGTAAAGTCTGACTCTTGAGACTTGACCATACACCTCGCCATCTCCATGAGTGACTTGTTCTTTTGTTCAGCAACTCCATTCTGTTCAGGTATATACGGCATTCTACGCTGATGTTTTATCCCACATTGAGCGAGAAATGCATTAAAGTGAGAAGACATATATTCCCCCCCTCGATCAGAATGGAGAGTACCCATTTTACATGTTGACAGATTTTTAGCCAAAACCAGAAACTTTTTGAAGCACATAAACACATCTGACTTTGTCTTCAATGGATATACCCATGCATGCCTAGAAAAATCATCGATGAAAGCCACGAAGTAAAGATAGTTCCCAAAAGAAGGTGTCTGCATAAGACCACAGACATCACTATGTACAAGTTGCAATTTTTGAGTAGCCCGAACTGAACCATCTTTTGGAAAGGAAGATCATTGCATTTTTCTCAAAATGCAGCCTTCACATACATGTTTATCGGGTGCCTCAAGTTTGGGCAAAGAGGACACCATTTCAGGTTTTTGCAAGTGAAGCAAACTAGCAAAATTCAGATGACCAAAGCGTGCATGCCAAAGCTTTGCATCTGACATAGCCTGAGAATGATGTACTCAACCTGCCAAATCATTTACAGATCTTTCATAGTCTATGAGCTTATACAACCCACGACATAAAATGCCAAAAGCAATAATGATGTTGCCATTTGACAAATCATGAACTGTACATCTATCATCGATAAATTTCACAACCAAGCCAATCTTGGCTAATGTAGAAACTGATAACAGATTTTTCTTGATCCCTATACAAACAAAGCATCTGGCAAAGTACACAAGTGAGCTATCTGATATAACTTCATTAGCAGAAATCAACTGTTCTTTCAAATCCTTGATCTTTGCGAGAAAACTATCCATAGAATCACCTTCATTCATGTGCTCACTTTCCAATTGTTTTCAGAGGTAAGCAACACGAGCCTCATTCCTAGGCTGGTACAATGTGGTAAGTGTATCCCAAGCATCCTTAGCTATTCTACAAGAGCGAATGTGAGGAATAATGACACGTTTGACAGACAAAGCTATCAATGCATGTGCTTGAGCATCTCTGTCATCCCAACAAATTTTCTCTATAGTAGGTGCAATAGAAACAACACGAACAGGAATCTGCAGAATATCATCATCTTTGACACCATCTCCATCAGCTCTAGCACCTGTATTTGCGGTACCTATATTTGCAAGTGTAACAACATGTCTTTCAACACCTTGCACAATGTTCCACAGTCCTTTTGTAACCAATACATGTCGCATCATATAATTCCATAACTGGTAGTTGGTACCATTCAACTTATCCTCAACAACCAACATACAGAATACATCACTGCTTTCAGCCATGGCCGGTGACCAAAGTACCTTGATGCAGAAAATTGATTATATCTCGAAAAGTTGAACAGAACTGCCTAGATGAATTCCACTAAACTTGTAGTGACTTCGAGACACTTATAATGGCAAACCAAAATTGGTATATACCTTTGGCATAAAAAGATAAAATAGCCTACACAAGCACTGCGATAGTGCATTCGGAGGCCGAAACAAGCTCAAAAAGCGATTTCAGCACCACACAACAAAGCTGTTTTGATCTTTGAAACAGCCTGAGTATACTCACTAAATTTTTTGCGATTCTGAGACTGCAACTGGAGAGGTGTAGACAACGCTCTAGATGAAGCGGTGACCTGCTCTAATACCAATTGTTGGAGTTAGACGTCTGTGGAAGCATGCGAACGACACAAGGAAGAAGAAGAAGCGTTTCTATTATCTTTTGTTTGCATTTAGTGTTTGGCTTCATTATTGCTGAGTTTGCCCATCACTTTTGAAAGTGATAGAAACTGAGTTCGTAGAGCTTCTTGTGAGTTCATGCTGCTCCTGGTGTGTATGCATTGTGGGGGGAGTGTGTATGCATGTATTCATTCTTAGCTCTATACCCAGTATTGGGCAATGATGACATCAATGGGGATGTCATAGTATTGATTTGATATTATGCATGAGGTTATAGTTGCACTTTATTTGAGGGCGAATTTGGGGTTCACCTGGACTCGTTCTTGTATGTATGATTCTCATATTAATGGACATGAAGTTTACACTTGTGTATTCCTCATCCAAACTGCCACCTGTTGTTAGATGCATATACCCTGTCAACTATGCATTTTTTGTAATTTTTTCCTATCTTTTTTCTGCATTTGTGTTTGGCTTCATCATGGTTGAGTTTGCCCATAACTTTCAAAAGTGATAAAAACTTAGTTCACAGAGCTTTTTGTGAGTTCATGCTCATGGTGTATATGCATTGTGGGATGAGTGTGTGAGCATGTACGCATTCTTAGCTCTCTACCCACTATTGGGCACTTATGACATTAGTGGGGATGTCATAGCATTGAGTCGATACTATGCATAATAAAGCTGTATGCTATATAATCTTGTGATTGCCTTAGGACTACCATGAGCTTATAGTTGCACTTTTATTTGAGTGTGAATTTGGGTTTTACTTGGATTCATTTTTGTATATATGATTGCCATATTAGCAGACATGGAGTTTCCACTTGTGGATTCTTTGATCGAGTTGCGACTAGTTGTTAGGTGTATACCCTATCAATTATGCATTTCTTGTAATTTTTCCTATCTTTTCTTTGCATTTGGTGCTTGGCTTCATTATGGGTGAGTTTTCCCATCACTTTCGAAAGTGATAGAAACTGAGTTCACAAAGCTTCTTGTGAGTTCATTCTCGTAGCATGTGTGCATTGTGGGGTGAGTGTCTGAGCATGTATTCATTCTTAGCTCTATACCCATTATTGGGTACTGATGATGTTATAAGGGATGTCAGTATTGAGTCAATATTGTGCATAATGGAGCTTATATGCTATATAATCTTCATGGTTGACTACCATATGCGTACATTTTATTTGAGGTTGAATTCGGGGTCTACTTAGATTCATTTTGGTATATATATTGAATAATAATCTATGATTAGCGTCCTTTCTGGTAATAGATCATGTCCATGAATGTTTTAGAAACATTTTGTTGTAAAAATCATAATAAATATTAAAAAATTAGGGTTTGTGTTTTGGAGGGGTTTTAGGTCTAAGATGTTGAGATGCTATACATCAATAGATAGATTTTGATGAGCACTTTTCAAATAGGCAATAATAATTTTTGGCCAACATTGATCATATTGACCATTTCCATTTCCCAAAAATGGTGAAGATGAAAACTTAGGGTTTTAGAGCTTTTGAATTGTTTCGTAATCATCCTTCAACGTCATATTAGGGTAACATTTAATAATTTGCATAATTGTTGATATCTGTCTTTGGATAATGTAGTAAAAATTTCTCCCAGTTCTCACTTGTAGGAACATAAAGAAGCTCAATGTGCTTTTTAGATACCTCCTCACGAATATAATGATAATGAATTTCAGTATGCTTTGTGTTTGCATGATGAATAGGATTCTTAGCAATCGCAATAGATTTTTGAGTATTTAAAAATATTTTCATATGTAAGTGAACATTAGCATCAAGATAACTTTAATTTTGTGTAGATAAGGCATAACCCACTTCAATTCCAATCATGCATGTTATGTCATAAAAATTAAGGGCCATAATTAAAAAGATACTTATCTTGATCCTAAAGCTCACTCTTAATTTTCTCTTTGTGGGAAGCCTTTGTCCATGCCTTCATATTTGCATTATGATATTCCATTATAGAGCTATCGAATGCATGATCTTCTTTCGTATCTTCCTACAACTTTAGAAATACTTGAAAGAATTTTAACACAATGCTATTCACATAATTGAATGCATGTTCTAATTCAAGAAAATAAAATAAGCTAAAAGAAGAGAGATGTCTTTCTTATTCTTTGCATATCTTCGCCATCAAAATGACATACACGATAAATAACTATAAAAGAAATCAAGTGAAAAAAGAGGTACTTCCTTGAATTCCATGAGATGAAGAAGCTCCATTCAATGCTCCATGCATAAGCAAAGTTTCTTCTTGCTCAAACACTCTTACCTTCGAGTCCTCCTTCCTTTCTTCATGTGAAGATGTCCAAAGACTCATTCACGAACTAGAGGGCTTTTTTATAATCATAAGATACCTCTTATAGCCTTAGCATAAATGTAATAATAACAACACTCCTGACGACAAAAAACTTCACGCAAATTGAAGAAAGGCTAAAGGATAATATCTGAGGCCTCACATGAGGAAACTCAAGGACATATACCTAACAAAATCTTCATGAATTTAAGAGCAAATAAGTCCTAGCTTTGATATGAATGTTGTGTGATGACATTCCTCCACAATCCAAATCAACTAAGAAGTGTAGCTACTCTAGCATACCATCTACAACCACACTATGAAGAGAGATGCATGTATGCACCCACTCAACCCCTTCAATGCATAGCTCCAAAGCCAAGGGGGGTAACTCACGCTCAAGGGGACATGTGTACTTTCCATCACATAGGCCAAGGTGCTCACATGGTTTCCAAATTTAGTAAATCACATGTCTTCTAGGAGAAGACCCTCCAAGCTCACACATATGGTTCAACTGGCTAAGAAAAGCTTCCAATCAAGTCTAACATATTCAACTTTAGAGAAAACAACCCGAAGGTTCATGGCCCTTCAACTAGGGGTAAATAATCAATAAATTCCAAGTTTTCATACTCAAAAACCTCATAGTCCTACTCCTTAGATCAGTGTAGTTATGCAATAGGAGACCATTCATGCATAACTCAAAAGTGGTGAAAGATTGGGCAGCAATGCTGTATATCTTCAAGATTTTGGTATTACAACTAGAATCGATCATCGTACATTTGAGCATAGACATATCCCTCCCATCCAATGGAACAATGTACATAAAGATGCAAGTGATTTTTCTTAAGAAAAATCATTAGACATGAAGCCTTGGATGGATAAGGATGTGAATTTATGGATTTGTAGGCAAGCTTATCGAGAAGCGCAGAGCCTGACAAGGAGAGATCTCAAAAATCAAGCGACACAAGATGGATCATTAATGGATGATCCAACATATATCTTTCAAAGACTTAATGATGAAGAGTTTGAGCCACATGGTTAGATGCAAATCCCACCACTATGAACATCTATTAACACTGAGTCACAACAAAGGAGAACAAAGACATGTTCTCTATTCCTTTTTACCTAAAGACCATTATATCAAGCAATAAAGTGGGCATTTTACAATATCTAGAAAGCATCACTTGTTCTTGCTTGTAAATATTGTCACTAGAAGCTTGATCTCATATCCCAAGTAGTCAAGATAGATATAATAAAATTCTTGTTGCCATGAAAACTAGTTGTTCAGCATGATCAAGAATCCCACATCATGATCTTTGACAAGAGATTAGAGTTGAAGGTACAAGTAAGAGTTCGGGAAGCTCCTTTATTACATCTATAACCTCAACAAGCACAGATTATAGCTGATTAAAAGTTACTCGAAAATTAGAGTACATGTGTTGCAAAAATCGGAACATTTTAACAAGGCAATTAAGATCATCCCCTTTGTATGGTTAAGATCCTCATTGAATGTTGGGCCATATTCACAGAATATGAAATACATTTCACAAAAGCATTCCCAAGAGAAGATTATAATCAACAAAATTATACTAAGAAACATTCACACATGATCAGAGAAATGCTCAAGATAAATCAAGCTGAACACAAAGTGGAAGCAGAACTCGACATTATATTTCTATTAAAATGATGTTTTACATTTCATGTGTTTTACAAGAGTAATATGAATCTACAATAGAAGCTGATCATAGCTTTCCTCAAGCTCAAGCATATTGGGATCCTCTGGAACATTAGAACACATATCCTGCCTCTCTTGCTCCAAGATTGGCTCTTCAAGGTCAGCCATGTCCCCCGGTTCATCTGCAAGTGGGGGAACAGGCTCCCTTGAAGCCGGTTGGAATCTCTCCGTGTCTGCAATGTGCTTCCTTCCAACCTCTTGGTCTTCATCTGGGCATTCATTCAGCCCATTGATTCTCATTCTAATGAAGCTCACTTGAGCATCATCCTTCTCCACAGCTATGCAGTGCCTGAACATCTTTAAGGAGCAAGCCAGAGTCGTTCCTAAAACAGCAGAAAACCACTTAGAGGCGTCAATCAACCATGACTAATGAAAATTGTGAAAATTGAAATTACATGTGCCCAAAAAAAGGTCTAGGACCCAGTCATCATCATTGGAGAATAGTTGAAGCAATCTCATTATGAGCTTTTGTGGCTTCTGATAGGGGTTAACCAATGTCATGTCCCCAGCCACATGACGAAGTTTCTTGGTAACGGTTGGGAACATGAGCACATTTGAGATCCCATTCTCATTGCAATGCTTTCTGACTCTCCTTTTGCTTACTTCATCATAATAGCCAACTGTAATGCATTCAGTGGAGCTCACAAACCTATGCAAAGGAGTGTGATTGACGTTTGTCTTCACCCTGCCAACAAGAACTATGAGTCACAAAGAGCATCATTAAAGCCATGGAGATAGAAAGAAGATCACTTACCACGTGAGGCACTCCATAGCATGACATCTTGCCTTCAGAGCAGTTGAAACAGAGAAAGACTGGTCTCTGCTATGGAAAATTACTATCCTCCAAAGAGGAGACATAGTCAACTCTGCAAAATCAGTGACCATCTTCCGAATCTGAGGGTGTTTGAAGGGTTCATCATCATTAACTGATCCCAACATCCTAAATCCATAGGGTATGTCTGCTATGAGAAGGGAGAAATGTTTTCTAGGCACAACAGAACAAATGTTATTTACATCACTACAGAATACATTGTAATATACAGGCCTAAGGGGGTCTAGGGGATTGGAGAAACATTTCAGATCAGGTTCATCATCAAAATCCATCTCCTTGGCTTTCAGTCTAGATTTCTCATGCCTTGCTCTTTGAATGTGAGCCAGGAATGCAGGGGGGCAATCATCTAGTAGCTCTGCAGACTTACTTTTCTTTGGTTTCTGCAGAAAAAAGTGGAAAGACAATTAAATGAGCTCTTCAATACATCAAACAAAACATAAGGAATCGATGCATGGCATCGATTTCGTGTGTGGGTAGATGCCAGGCATCGACTTTCTACTTAAAGTCGATGCCTGGCATTGACTTTGGGACATAAGTCGATGCCTGGCATTGACTTATGCCACGAGGTCGATGCCAGGCATCGACTTATGCCCCCAAGTCGATGCCAGGCATCGACTTATGCTAGGAGATTGATGCCAGGCATCGACTTTTGGCTGCAGGTCGATGCCAGGCATCGAATTTAGAAGTAAGTCGATGCCACGCATCGAATTCGTACTAAAAGCCTGGCATCAAATTGGTTAGGTGAATCAAGGCATCTAACCTAATGGCAAACCAGGCATAACCTCATAAAGAGAACCTACCCAATCACGAAACAGGATAAAATATTCTGATAAAGCTTTGTAGGATGATGTGGTTGGATAGTCTGCTTGGACCTCTGTCCAGGAAAAGCAACCTAGCCTCTTCATCGTCACCTCCTAAATCTTCATGTATACTTTATGACTACAGTCACAGAAATAAAAAAGAGACTAGGTTAGACCAGAAACATGGGAGGAGGGAAAAAGGATCTGAGAATAACATACATACTTATTGAGCTCAGTCACCATCTCCTCAAGGCTTAACTCCTTGGAGATTACCCTTGACAAAGTTGATATAATCAATGTATCATCCTTGATTCCTTGAAGGGCCCTCCATGGTGTCAGCTTCATGTCCTCAGGAGCCTCTTCAATTGAGAGGTCAACTTTCCTTCCCTTTCCCTTCAGATCAACCTGTGGGTCTGGCCTCGACTTCCGTTGCTTCTGGCCCTTGACCTCCTTGTTCTCCCACATTGTGAAAATTTTATCCTGCAGATCCCAGATCTCACCTGATCTGAATGCCAGTTGAAACCATGGATCATATTTCCTCAAAGCATCAAACTTTCTATTCTCATCCAGTGCAATTCCAACCTCAATAAGGCATTGCTTTCGTAGATTGGGATGTATTCTTCCAGCTTCCTTCACGAGACAATCTTCATATTCATGGTGGAAGAACCGAATTCTCTCTATGGAGGACATTTTTTGCCTGTAGTCATTGTCATTGTTGTGATCCCAAGCAAGAAGCTTGGCTTCCTCAGTTGTAAGACCAGCATATATCTTACACTCTGCATACCTAAAGAAAAATGTGGTAGGGTGCTCCTTCACTAGTTGTCTACGGGCCTCTGCAGAGTGTGAACCTCCAATCACATAATAAGTATAATCCTCAAACAAACCCTCATTGAACTCGTCCACAGAGCTCATTCGGATCCACCATGACAAGGAATGGCACAACAGTAGCATGAGGATTTATTTTCATTTTCTTCTTAAGATTCTGCACGTGCAAATTGTGTGGCTCCCTGATCTCAAGGGGCCTCCTCCCTGTGACTGGATCTATTGGTGGCCTGTGGATGATATTGATTGGCAGGTGGAACAACTGCCCCTTCTTCACAACTTTTCTTCTAGCTATGTCCTCCCTCATCTTGTTCTGCTCAGTACCAAGAACACCCGAGGCAAGCTCTCCACCAGGCGCAACAATTATATCCTCAGAGCTAGAGCTTGAGTCAGAAGACTCGTCTTCTGCAATTCTCTTCTTTTTCTTCTGGAACTTTTTCTGCACGCTCTGCTTACCCCTTGCCTTTACAGGGGTTGTTATCTTCTGTTGTGTTGGCATGATGTTGCCCTGGATCCATGGCATCAAGTCCTTGATAAGATTCACTGAGTCCCTGCATATCTCAGCTAGCCCATCTGGAACACAGCACTCTGGGCACAAGAAATCCATCTTGCATATAACATTTCTTAAACCTTTCGATGTCTCTACCAAGAAAAGGAGGTTGTCAGAATCCTCATCTTCATAATCCAGTTTGTACACAAGGCCATACTGAAAACCTTGTGTTGTCGTGATCTTTCCTCTCCCATATGCCCTTGCGAACACAAGAAGGACTGCATTCTTTTCTTCAACATACTGAAGGCACCACTCCATATTTGTCATGTCTCGCAGTGGACGATCTGTCCTTAAGACCTCTGCGTCCCTCGACCTATCCTTCATAGTTGTATCATTGTTGCTCTAGCACGATGGTGAGAACCACGTTAAGAAGCTTCACCTCCTTAATGTCAATCCGAGGGAGAGGTAGGAGTGATATGAAGATCGTGAATGTGAGAAGATGTGAGAGTGAAGGTGAGAAGCACAAAGATGCACACACACATACACACACACAATGAAGAGACAAGCAAGACACAATGGAAGGTGGGAAATTAGCTCTATTACTCAAGAATACTCTTACAAGCTCAAACTAGCTCTAATCTCCAACAAGCTACAATGAACCAACCTCAAAAATGAGCTCTCTAGCTCTTTTTATAGTTTCTAGACTAGTTTTGACCGGTTTCACATCTAATGACCGGCCTAGTTAAAAGTTAGGTCCTAGAGGCTATTTGGGAGGGTAAACGATGTCTAAAAATAACGAAATTTGGTACGAGTATTCTACCTAAGCTCCTCAAGCTCGAGGACTCCTCGGCTTGCACAAAATGGAGCTATGGATTACAAAAATGGGGTTTTGTCTATATTACATATGTTACAAGAGTGATGAAAATCACTGTTGGATGTTTGAAGAAGTAATAAAAATATAATTGTTTTGAAAAAATGATCCGACTGGCTCCCTGCTTCGTCTTCACATGCTTCCGTGGCGTCTGTGCCTCTGACTGCTTCCAACACCCCCCTCCCTCTCGCTTCTGTCGTCCCTGACAGAACCTTGTTGTGAGGTCTGCCGGATGTAATTCTGTAGGAGGTCTTGAGCGAGGGTGTGCTCTGATACACGAATACCTCGGGCTAGATCAGCCTCGAGTTTCTCCCAGTCGATAGGTTGCGGCACGTCTGGTGGTGGGAGCTGATAGTGTGTGGAGTACACCATTCGTTCACAGGCGAATAATTGCAATAAGTGTGTCGGCCTGCTTATAAATACTTCGGAATGGTACTCCCAAAAACCGGTGGTGAACATTTCTTCGAATGTTTGCTTGTAACATGCCGGTAGATACTTGATCCTGCAGTGCCAGGCGTAACACACCCGGAGCGATGGCGTTGTGCTCATATCATAGACTAAATCCAAATTGCCATGCTCAAAGCCCGGGGTGTTGACATGGGGAGCCTTGATGCGCCGGAAGACTTTAAAGACCATCTGCATCATGTCAAAGATTTTGACAGTCATTTGCGCGGCTATATCATCCATAGGTTTTAATCGAGGGAGCCAGTGGCGGATCGTCGCCATCATGTAGCCAACTGTGGGTAACGCGACGGGTGGCTTGAAATAGGGGTAGTTCAGCCAGTCTTGGCACTGCTTATTGTTTTGTAGCTTTATAGCGAAGGCAGTCCAAGAGCGGCGTCGTGGTACTGGTCCCCAGCACGGATTAAATTTTAAGTGAAGAGGCGCCTTTACCCACGTGCTCATCATTTCTGGATAATTTTGCAGTAAATCTTTGCGCCAGTCTGGTTGGAGGATTTCACCTCTCTGCGCCCTTGGTGGCAAGTCCTCTGGCTCGAATTGAGTTGCATGCGTAGGTTTCTTGCCGGTTTCTTTCTCTATGGTTAATTGATATTCTGCCATTAACATAAAGTATGGTTTATACTGAAGCTCATGCCCGGATATGTATCTTCGCGGGGCCATGTGAGCAAAGAATGGTGATTGTAAAATTTTTTCTTCAATTATGGCCATGGCATGTAGCTGTGCCTCTACTCTGGCCGAGTGTGTCGTTCCGAGTTCTTCTACTGTCTTCATCCACGCGGGGGTAGGTAATTCGTAGGTCATCTGGCCTTCGGCCGTGACACGTCCGCCTGGGATGGGTATCGGTTCATAAGCCTCTTCGAAGGTCTCCTCCACCGGGATAGTGACAGTTTCTTCCTCAGCTGGTAGCTCAGGTGGGGAGTCAGGCCTTGGTGGTGCTTCATAGATGGCGATTCGAGATTCAAGATTCACTACCTGGGCCCGGAGTGCGTTGAGTTCCTCTAAGACTTCAGGGGCAGGGTCCACAGGCGCTGGTAATTCCGCTGCTGCTGGTACCTGTTGTGTGGCTGGTTCTCTGAGCTGTAGCAGTTTGTGATCTTCCTTTAACTTTTGATACTCTTCATTCATCCGATCATAGTCCTCGAGCAATCTGACATGGTCGTCTAGCAACATCCGCATCGACTCAGATGGGATGGCCTTGAATCTGCTCGGACTTAGTGGCGTGTCTGGATGATCTAAAGCCGCCTCCAGGTTTTCTCTGTTCTGCTCTTGGAGTCGCTGGTTCTCCTCTTTAGCTGCGGCTAAATGTCTTCTTAATAAGCCCATATTTCTAGTAAGCGTTGCATTGCGGACAGTCTGGGCTCTAAGTAGGTTATCTAAATCTGCGGTGGCCTCTTTGCTTTTTTCCTCACTTTCTATTTCTAACTTGTGATAAGCCTCGCGTAACTCTTGGTACCGGCTGTTCAGTGAGGCGTTCTCAATTGACAACAAATTAAGCTGCGTTTGCAAGTCGTTCGTCGTTTTCCGCAGCTGTTGATAGTTAGTGCCGAGTGATGCAAACTCATCTCGGACTTGCGTCATGCATGCGAACATGTGTTGAAATGCTGTGTCGATGGTGGGCGATAGTAGTAGTGAAGTGCTAAATGAGGATGTAGTGATAGTAGATGCAGTGGGAATGGGAATCGGGGTTGGGACTGTGGATGCAGTGGTGATTGTGGAGAATTGTGAAGTGCCTAAATATGAGGATGCTGTGAGTGTAGTGGGTGGTGGTGAGGTGGGTGGTGATATGTCCATGCCATTGGACGTGTTTAATGTTGTGATTGTGAAAAGTGGTGTGATTGGGGGTGGTTGCGTAGGTGTGAATACGGGATTTACAAATGTAGAGTAGTTTACAGGGGGGATGGTGGGAATAGTTTGGTGAAACGGGGAAATAGGGGTTATGGCAGGTTGGGGAGGTGAGACGGGTGAGAAGGTTAGCGGGGTTAGGAAGGGAAATGGGGTTCTTAGAGGTGGGGGAAACGCTGGGAAGGATGAAGGGGCGAAGGGATTAACATAGGGATGCAGAGGGCTGGGTGTGGGCCTGGTGGTATGAATGGGTAAGGAAGAGGTTGGGGCTATATTGCTTTGTACAGGTGTGGATGTGGGGAAAGCAGGTGGGTGTACGGGTGATACAGGATGGGTTGGTGAAGGATGAGGTGAAAGAGGGGTCGAAGGGGTGGAGGTTATTTCGAGGATTGTAGTGGTATGAACAATGGTGGTACGGGGTGGCGAATCTACAAGAATGGTTTCTGCGGTTACTGAACGTTCGGGGGCGAGGCGTGCCTCCCTGGCTTGTGCTGAAGATTGGGCTCCTGTTGGTACACGAATATACTCCCCGGGTTTTGAGAGTAATCGCACTCGGCGGGGATCAAATTGTGGTAGTTGTTTTCTTTGTAAAAATCTGAGTGCTTCATGGGAGCCTACTGATTGGACTAACTCTCGGAACCCTCTGATATAGGCGTCTTCGAATCCTCCGGAGATGAGTTCCTGTTCAATTAATGCCTGGTTCTCCTCTTCAGTTAACCTCTTTCGTGCCCAGACTTTCTCCATGGTACGATATAATTTCTTTATGGCCAATGTATACGCTGCGGCTTCAAAAGTTTCATCTTCATATGTGCTGGTGTCGCCGTGTGTGTCAGTCTGTTGGCCTTGGCCCTCTGTCTGTTCCTCTTGTGAGCCCTGGCTGGCCTCATCGTCGCCTTGATCGTCGTCTGTTTCAGTTCTTTCTTCTTCAGAGCCCGACACAGCTTGTCCCTGTGGCAAGTCTCGCGGCGTAGTGGGGTAGCTGGGGCGCTCATATTCCTGGGAGAACAGTGGTGCTTCTGAATACTGAAACTCGTTTGAGAATGCATCAGGCATCTCAAAATCAAATGTCGTGTTTATGGGGTCGTTCTCCATATGTGGTATCGGGAAAGAAAACGCTTCCGCACCAATGGTGGTGGGAGCTTCTGCGGTTGTGGTGGCGGGTTCTGAGGTGGTAGCTGCCTGAGGTGCAGCGGTACTCGTGGTGGCCTCCGTAATTACTGGTCTGGACAACCGTATGCGAATAGGTTGTACAGTGGGCTCAGCTTCTGTCTGTGGTCGCTCGGGAGAGGGTTGTGGTGACGGCGACTCTGGCACTTGGAGGCAAGGGATGGTGCCTCGCATGCGCTTACCAGCCCGTGTCCTACTGGGCTTCTTAGCTTTCTTCGCTGTGCTCTTGAATGCCTTCAATTCCTCTCCTGTTAATGCACGCTCGATGGGCAAGTCATAAGCCAAACACATATACACAATTCTTGTGAGGGCACAACATCCGTTAAGCACTTTTTTACGCTCCCATCTGTGCTGTGCCAGGTACATCTGATCTATGATCCAGCTTGCCAGATCAACTGTTTGAGGTCCCGTACATGCCAAATATAATCCAAACCATATTCTTTTGTGTGGCATGGTAAATCTGTCCTGAGCTGGAAAGGCAAAATGTTGCATGCATATTCTTAGTGGCTTTGACAACTCAGGTGTGATGGCCGAAATCTCTTCCCACTTCGTGACATCCCCACGTTTCATTGGTTCTGGAATCAATCTCTCTCGGTCTGTGGGAGTGTGGGTTCCATGAATCTTGATGGCTGCTCTGATTAGGTCCTTAGAGAGATAAAATCTCTTGTAAGGTGGATCATCCACTAGGGTAGGCAAGATGAAGGTTCCTGGGATGTCCTTATTCTCTGATGCCAGTAAGGTAGTGATCAAGTAATAGCACCTATAAAAATCTGGTTTGGGTAGAGGATCACTGAAATATTCTGTGAAACCGGCTCTGGCCCAAACATGAGTTAAATCTTGGGTGTTTTGTAGGGCTTCGAATTCTCTGGAGAAAAACTGGTACTTTCCCCACGTGCGGTCATCAAAAGTCAGAGAGGATTCAAATATAAAGTCTGCGTCCGCAAGGGGTCCTGCCAGGCCCTGAAACCAATGAGAGTTCCTGTGTATCTTTTCGGTGTAGCCCATAGGGGGGTTATCGATAGGCATGGGTCCTGGAAATCCCTGAAATTCCGGCGGTGGAGCGGTCGGGTGGGACTCTGCTCGTAGCACGTTGAGTGGTACTGCTGCTACACTGGGGCCTGCTCCTGATGTTCCTTCGTCGGTTTGCATAGTGGCTGGTGCGCTAGTGAGAAAGATCTGCTACAAAAGATTAACACATTAGCATGGAAATTAATCATGATCCCATTAAAGTGAGACCGCAATCCCTTTCCATAACCGATGCGTAACCCGTGTAGCCAAGTGTTGTGATGTGATGGATGCAATGTTTCTTGCAGCACTAGTGCAGGTCTCTAGACACCTATACGTTTCAGATCATGCATACATTTCTTGATGAGAAGAGATTACGAGTGATGTGGGATGACGGTGTGTGAATTTATACAAGGTTTAAAGGTTAGTAATTGAGTACAAGGTTGTATGTTAGTCGGGGGGTAGTTAGACAACGGGTTAGGGGAAGACGGTTGGACACGTTTCGGTATCCATTTCCTAAGAGTTCTTGGATGGGTGGTGGGTTTCTGCTGAGGGGTAAAAGGTGGTAACGGGTGTGGTGGTATCGAGGGATGAGATGAGTTATAGGGGTTATATATTACATGGCAAATGGGTTGAGCTATGATACATGGTTTGGGTACCCAAATCTGCGTGGGCGTGGGTCTATGGGTAAGGTACTTCTTGGCGATCCACATTTGTCGAATGGTCTGACCTATAGAAGAAGGTCGAGGGGATGGTGGATATCTATTTTGTTTCTGTTCTGCTTTTTTCTTGCTGACCTCTGCTTGGTTGGAGATCTTTGATGCTTTTTGTCCTTTTGGCACCCATATTTGTCTGGTGCCGCTTCCTTTGGGAGGCCTAAACTGCTTTCCATGTTGTTTCCTCTGATACTGTCGTCGGTCTGGGTTCCTTTGTCGCGGTTGACTCTGTTGTTGTTGAGGTTGAGAGGTCGGATGGACACTCTGCTTTGGAAAAGAAGGGAGTTCCAACACTTGCGTGACCTGCCCATTAGGAAGTGATGTCTTTTGTAACTTTAATCTAGGCCAGTCCGCAACAAGCTTGGAAGGATGAGCACCGTAGGGTGTCGTGCTCATTTGGCCGCTGATGCAACCCACCTGACCTCTGATTGTGCCCTTCTGTCCTTGCGTTTGGGTAACTGTCGCTTCTAGTTTGCAGGAAGTCCCAGGGAAGATCTCCTGTCGTCCTTCTGACTGACAACTGTCTATAGCCAAGCCCGAGTGGGTTGGTGTAGACGTAACGTGACTGGTCTGAATAAAGATCTTCCGATCTTCCGTCGCATGCGTTTCGTAGGGTCTAGGGTCACAACCGTCAAGCGGAGTGCGGTTAGGGAAGTCAAGCGGTATCACTCGCTTCTGCTCTAAGGTTCCAATCTGTAAGGAGCCTTGTCTAAGATTTAGGTCCACTGAGTGATCGTATAGCCAGTCTTGGCCAAGGATTAGGGGTTCTATCAGGTCGTCATCATGGCACACTAGTAATTTCGCTGTCATCGTCAAATCCTTAATGAGGATAGGAAGGTCCACCTCACCCATGCAAGGGGTTTCCATGCCTCCTAGGCCTATGAGGTATGCCTCAAGTGGCCGCATTTCTATTCCTGAATCCTTATAGTGGGACCATCTAATCGCACTAGTCGCAGCACCTGAGTCAATTAAAGCCCTGAGTTCTTGGCTGTGGTGACCGTGCTCTAGCCTCACTGTAATGAATGGTCTCCTATCCACTATGCTCGGGTGAGTGGTTGACTTTACTTGACACATGGCCATGGGATATCTGGGTGATGTTTTCAGATGGTTATAATGTTCTCTCCCTAGTCCTTGTCTTCTTAGCTTCATGCGCTTAATGCGTTCTATGGCTTCTGCCTGAGCTTCTGCTCGTATTCTATTTTCTTCCTCCTTACGCTTCTTTGCCAATGTGAGTCGTCTTAGCATATCCTCAGTAAGAGGTTCTTGATATAACCTGACTCTGCAGCCACTAATGTAATTAGGCATTATATCTCCTTCTAAGGTGGCTAACTGTACTGCTCCACTAGTCGAGAGTCTGTTAATGATCATAGGTCCATAACCTCGCTTTTCTAACTTCCGCGCGTGCTGTTTCAGCGTATATACTAGAACTAAATCTCCTTCTTTTAGGCCTTTATCTTTCACATGTGCATCAAAATATGCTTTCTGTCGCTTCTTCGCTGCGTATATTCCTGCTGCTGCCCTCAGCCTTGTTTCTCCTAATCGTTCCAAGTCCATTATTCTCGCTGATAATTCATGGCCGGTCCACTCATGTTCTTGTGCAACCTTAAGGGTCGGTATCAAGAAGTCCAAGGGAAGCACTGCGTTCTGACCAAAAACCATCTGAAAGGGAGTTGCATTGAGTACGGTCTTGTAGGCCACTCGATATGCCCAAACAGCGTGGTGTAGCTGTTTGTCCCAATCTGAACGTTTATTGTTCACGAGTTTCGTCAGTACGGTACATAGTATCTTATTAGTGCTTTCAGCCTGACCATTGGCCTGAGGATGATATGGTGCCGATTTCTTGTGAATCACCATAAAATCCTGTAACAAATATTCAATGACTTGGTTTAGAAAGTGAGTACCTCGATCACTCACAAGCTCTATAGGCAGTCCATATCTTGTAAAGACATTTTCAAATAAGAATTTTGCAGTCGTGTGAGCATCATTCTTTTTTGTAGTCTTTGCCTCTACCCATTTCGTCAGATAATCTGTAGCAACAATAATGTATTCCGCATGTGTACCTTTTGCAGGGGGGTTGATGGGTCCTACAAAGTCTATACCCCACTTTGAAAATGCACGTCCGCCCATCATGGGTTTCAATGGCATTTCATCTCTGCGAGTAGGAAACTGGGTTCTTTGGCACACCTCACATCTCCTTACATAGGTATGTGCATCCATGTGAAGAGTGGGCCACCATAATCCTGCAAAGAGGATGGCTTTGATTATCCTATCTGGTCCAAAATGACCTCCTGCAACACCTTGGTGTGCAGTCTCTAGTATTCTCAGATAATCGCTCTCATGAACACATTGTCTTAGATATCCATCTCGTCCTCTTTTGTATAGATTATCGCCAATAAGTGAATAGTCTTGAGCTTCCTGCTCTAGACTGCGTTGTCGAGCTAAGGTCATTCCTTGAGGGAATGTGTTCGTCCTCAAGTAAGTCACTAAAGGTTCACTCCAGTCTGGTGTGAGAGACACATGATACAATGTCGCATGCTCTACCGGTGGTCTTTCACAACACACCTGACATTCTTTACACAACTTGTGGACATCTGCTTCCATAGAAGGCCAATATACTCCTAATCTATGCAGAGTCTGTAGTGTTCTATGTTTTGAATGATGTTGCTTTAGTGCACCTATGTGTGCTAATTGCAACCAATTCGCATGTTCTGATTCATCTACACAACAAGCAAGAATCTTTTGATTATCCTGTTTATATATGCTTCCTGCTATTATTTGATATCTCTGGGATTTGGTAATCTCTCCTTCTTTGATCTTTATCCTAGGACTCTTGGGTCCGTATGTCAGAATAGGGACTAACGGCTTAGCCCATTCTGGTGCTATCTCCAGGTTAAACAAGTATGCATCTGGTAGATCATCAGCTACTCCTTGAGGGGCTTCTCCCGAGGTTAATCTTGAGAGGTGGTCAGCTCTAAGATGCGCCTTTCCTTTCCTAACTACCACTTCAAAATCATACTCCATGAGTAATAGAAACCAGCGTATTAATCGTCCTGTGTTACATGGTTTGTTAACTAAATATAATAGGGCTTGATGATCTGTAAAGAACTTGAATTTGTTGGCCAACAAGTAGTGCCTAAACTTCTTTACAGCGTAGATCATCCCTAATCCCTCTCTTTCCGTCGTGGTGTAATTTCTTTCTGCTGCGTTCAGTTGTCTGCTAGCGTAAGCTATGGGGAGATCTATGTTACCTTCACTCGTGGGTTGTGCTAATACACATCCTATGGCATAATTGGATGCATCCACATGTACATGGAATGGCTTACTCCAATCTGGGGTAGTCAATATGGGTGCTGAGCACAAACGTCGTTTAAGTTCATTGAATGAATTTTCGCATTCATCTGTCCACTCAAAATTGGTCAAAAGAGAGTACAGAGGTTTGGCTATGATTGCATACATGTGTATGAATCTCCTATAATAACCGCAATGGCCCATAAATGCCTGTACCTCTTTCACATTAGTTGGTCTAGGTAATTCTGCAATTACCTTCACCTTTTCCTCGTCCGTAGAGATTCCATTTTTTGACACAATGTGTCCTAGAATTTTGCCTTGTCTGACCATGAAAACGCATTTTTCTGGGTTCAAACAGACCTGATATTCTCGACATTTGTCAAATATTTGTCTTAACTCTGGAATATGTGTCTGCCTTACATTTGAGTGCGCACATAGGTCATCGACATAAACTTCCAAGCTCTTGCGTAAGAATTCCTTAAAAACATGACACATAAGTCGCTGGAAAGTAGCGGGTGCATTTGTCAAGCCAAATGGCATTACACGAAATGCAAATATGCCCCATTCTGTGGCAAAAGCCGTCTTGTGTTGGTCTTCTGGAGCAATGGCTACTTGATTATAACCTGAGAATCCATCAAGAAAGCTGTAAACTTCCTTGCCCGCAACTCTTTCCAATAGGTGTTCCGTGATAGGAAGAGGATAGCTATCTCTAATCGTGGCGGCATTAACTTTTTTAAGGTTAATACACACACGCAATTTTCCATTCTTCTTGGGCACAACCACAATGGGGGATACCCATTCGGTATGCTCAATTTCGTAGATAAATCCTGCTTCTATCAACCGATCTATCTCCTCTTTAATCTTCGCAGCGTAGTTATCATTGTACGTGTAAGGTTTCTGTTTTGTTGGTTTTGCATCTGGAGTCATAGGGATTCTATGAGAACATATATCTGGGTCTACTCCTTTCAAATCTTTGTAACTCCAAGCAAAAACATCTCTATATTCGCGCAATAGAGCAACTAGTTCTTCTTCTTCTTCAGTCGTCAAATCGAGCCCTATGTAGGTGCATTTTTCTTCTTCTCCCTCTATGGCAACTATGACTTTCTTGGTTTTCTCCCGGTTATCATATACTTGTCCGTCATTCTCTTTTCTATTAGGCATTCGTACCATGATTCTTCTATCGTCGATTTCATATTTCTTGAAATTCTCGGGTACTTCAAACAAAGATTCTTCTTTTTCCGACATGGTTTCTTTCTTCTTTCTCTTCTTGCCTTCACTCTTAGCAGTCACTTCCGTGGCTAACCTTACCTCGTTCGTAATGTCCTCGTGTCTCTGAGTGTGAGTCTCTACTTCGTAGAAATATTCTTCCTCTGATGCAAAGGGTGGGTCCATGATAATTGATTCTAAATCAAAATCGCTTGCGTCCTCAAATGCATCAGTGTTTGGTTCGCTCTCTTCCAAAATTGCATCGCACATGATTGGCTCTATCGTGAAAACTGAAATGTCATAGCCATCCTCGTCACAGTGGGGTGTCCATTGTTCTTCATTGATGGCTACATCCATGGTTGCTAGTATTTCCGCCCAACCATGGGGTTCAAATTCCTCGTCAGGGAATACTACAGGTGCATAGGCTGGATCTTGAAGGGTTCGTGAATGTTGTTCCGCACCTAAGGTCCTTGCTTCTAATCTTTTCTCCTCTTGTTTGGCAACTTTACACATCCATAAATGGGTATCCTCATGCAACCAAGAAGGATCTGATTCTAATGAGTGCACGGATTCCGTCTCTGCTGGTGTTTTATGGATGGTATTCCATTGTATTGGGGGTACATCTCTATGTGAATAGTCTTTAAGATTGACTTTGGTAGTCACTCCTAAATGTTGCAAGTACAAAGAATTAGTTCCCCAATCTTGTACAATTTGCAGCTGACGCATGAATGGTCGTCCCAATATCATCTCATACGCATGATTTTTAGCAAAGTCACAAATGGCGAAAGTATGCTCAAATTCTACACCACAAGTGGTGAGGGATATGCCTTCTAGTAAGCCTAACGGTTTTTCTATGTGTCCATCAGCCATTTGTAGCTTCATCCTGGTGGGTCTGAGTGCTGGCTTACCCCAACGTTTCCATAAGGCGGTAGTAGCGATAGCTACTCCGGCTCCTGAATCTAAGATGGCTTTCGTGGTGTAGCCCTGATGGGTTATTGGAAGATATGTGTTACCTTCCTCTCCTTCGCTTACGTCTCCAATCTTTTCCACGGGTATCTCTGGTACCTTCTTCTGTGATCCTATCTGAGAGGGTGTGGTAGCTAGCTCAGGGAAATGATTTGCTACGTGCTTCCACAATTCTGGTTTTACCTTTAACAGTTCCTCCAGAGTGAGATTACATTGTACTTTGGTATTCTTGATCACTTCCGTATTTCTAGGGATCACTGATTCTTCATTCCTCACTATTATCGTGGGTGCTCTCATACTAATAGACTTAGCTTCCCAAGGCCCTGTGAACTGAGGTAATTCTTGTAGAGAATTAGACTCAAATCCTGTGGGTTCACTCAGTCGTTCCACCTCTACATCACCATAAATAGAGGGGATGTCTTGGGGAAATTGTTCCTGCAAGTCGTTTATTTCTTGAATAGGAGGATGGGTTCTTTGTTCCTTTCTCCATTTCTCTTCTTGTATTTCTCTCAAAAATTCATGTGAGTACCTATGTATGGAGGACAAATTGTCTTGGCTTTCTGTATTGGGTACTTGAGACAGGGATGGTGGATTCCTTTCCTGTGTCTCTGGGACAATAGGGTTCCTATGCTGATCCTCTCTCTCTTTGCTTTCTAGTAAGTGTTCTAGCCTCTCCATTAGTCCTTGAAAGTGTAGTTCTGGTTTTGCCATGTTGTTCCAATTAAGATATCTAGAGGCTTCGAACAAAGCTTGTGCTAACTCTACCATCTTCATGCAAAGTTTAGTTCTCTCAATTTCTAGATCAGCTCGAGGGTAGTTTTTACTCATTTCCGTTACTTGAGGTCCCTCTTTTATTCTAGCCTGATATGCACGAAACATCATGTCTAGATCTTCCGGTATGGGTTCCGCTAAGACTGATCCCGATTTCTGAGCTGGGATTTCTTGGTTTGATTCTTGTGAAGCCAATTCTTGTATTTTGGCTCTAGATTCTCTTAGACTTCCTTCCAACTCACTTATCTTTTTACTCCATTTTCTCTTTAATCTTTCTCTAGAGTCTTTCCAAGATTTTGTCTTTTTACTACTCGATTCTGCAACTTCACTAATTTTGGCTACTTTTTCATGATTAAGCTGTTGGTTTTGTATGAGCGTCTGGGCTCTGGTTATAGCTTGGATAGGCACGTATGTAGGGTTAGATCCATCTGCGTTGTTTACAATACCTATCACGTTGATCGATGTCACATTTGAAGTGTTGACTGGGTTCTTAGGACAATCTTTGATTATGTGTTCTTTGCCGCAGTCGGCGCAAAAGCCTTGGATGCTGTAGTACTGTGATTGCCTTACTATTGGGGGATGTGGGCAGTCCTTTATGAAGTGATCTCCTTGGCACCTAAAGCATGGTCCTCTAGGGCCCTGTGGTCTCTGTTGTCTCAGTTGGGGCCGTGGGTTTGGGTTTGCGTACATCACATTAGTATAATCTGGCTCCCAACTAGGTTCCATTGGTGGACTATCATAATGATATGTCTCCCCATGCTCTGGTGACTCCGTGTAATAGGCGGGTGGACTAGTTACATGAGTAGAGTCAAAACTGTTTGAGTTTGGGTCACTTTCGGTGATCAGGGGTGAAGAAGGCACTAAGGCCCTACTTAGGTTCTCTTCTGCAGCAGCGTATTTGACTGAGATGACATTCGCTGGTGGGGGTGGCTGCTGAGCTAAGACGGGTTGAGGTCTCTGTTGAGCCTGGTATGGGTAGTTCTGAGGAGGCCTATAGTAATAAGGCTGAGCATTGTATTGGCCTTGATACCTACCTGGCTGCTGGTATGTTTGTGGGTAGTTCTGTCTCACAATTTGTTTATTGTATGGGCAGTCCTGAGCCGTGTGATTCGTGTATCTTCTCTCAGTTGTGCAATATTGGCCACTAGGGTTGGCGTGAGGTTGAGGTGCATTGGGGCACATGTTTGCCAAATGATTTCCACCACAAGTGTAACAACATACATTTGTAGGTAGCTTGGGCACCTGTTTACTAGAAACTCCTAGTTTTTGGGCCACTTTTTCTGCTAGGTCCTCTATCGAATTAGACAATTTTGTGGATGCTAGAGAAGAACAATCTGAGTCCTTATAGACCTTTGAGAGTTCTAATTCATCTCCTAGGTTGTCCTCAATGTCTATACATATTCTCACACATTCTTCTAGCGTTCTGGGTTCTTTTAGGTACACATAAGAGCGTAGTTTAGCGCTCAACAAGCCATCTAGGAACAGTGATACTTGTTTGGCTTGTGAGGGTAGCTCTTGCATTGGACATCGCTCGACATATTGTCTGAATCTACGACCTGCCAGTCTTACTGTTTCCTGAGGGGTTTGTTTAAAGCTATGAATAAGCGAAGACGTGTCATGTCTAACCCCACTTTTAGAGAATTCAGTAATGAATGACTCTAAAAAGTGATGGATGTCTCTAAATTGCCTTTGTTGCAATGGTTGGAACCAAGTTAAAGCGGTATTCTTTAACGTTAGTCCAAATGCATTGTACTGCGTGAACATGTCTTCAACTTGTTCTGCTCTTAGTACTTGCTTGAATTCTGCAACGTGGTCATAGGGATCTCCTGTCCCATCAAAGTAATTCTTCATGGATTTTACTAATTGAGTGGGTCTCAATACTCTTGCGTGTTCACGTGGTCTAGGTAGAGGAAAATCATCTCTACCACCTAGTATTCCATGATCTCTTTGTCTATCCGTCCTATTAGTGTTCGTGGTTGTTCCATCTCTCCCTATGGGGTGAATGAAGCTTACTTCCGGTCTCTCGTGATTTCCATGGGCTGAGGATGTTCCTGCCCCTTGTTGATTTGTATTCACGTTTGTTCGGGATGGAGGGAATATCAATTCACCTCTCCAAGTGTATGTGTTTTTAGCGCGCTCAGGCACCACAAAGACTCTTTCTGAAGTCTCATCCAGGTATACCACCTTTCCAGGTGTATCTGGGTCCTTGAATTCATAGATTGTAATGATGCCTACCTCACTGGGGTTTTCCTTTCTGTACCTCCAAAAGGCTTCATCTGTCTCTTTATTTATGAACAACTCTGTGCTCCTGTTATCTTGAGGGATCCACTCTGGGATGAGTACTCTTGTTAACACGGATTTCCCTCTCGGTGTTCTAGGTTCTTCTAACGGTTCTTTTCCTTGAAATTTCCCTTCTGTCTCTAATTGGATTGTGCCAAACTCATTAGTATCGTTTGGCTGCGTACTCAAGATATACATGGTTCCTTCTTTGTCTATGTACGCGTCTCTCTCAAATTTCACCACTGGTCTTTCCAATCCAATGGGTTGATCAGGGTCGTGCAGTTGCACCACTTGCCTCTGCAAACCATCCTCATAGATGCGAGCACCTAGTCGGTTGGTTCGGAGAAACTCTAACTGCGTTCTATAGGGTCCTTCAGGTTTTTCTAAGTATGCTACATTAGACCCTCCTGCTGGTCTGTCAGTGCTAAATGCCATTTCTGATTCACTTGATTCTGAGCTCAACTCGTAGGGATAACTACTGTTCAATTGCTGAGCCCAAGATCGTGCGGTGGTTCTTACACTCGCCTCTGATGATCTAAGGCTTCTTCTATCCGACTTACCTATATGTTTGCCTGATCTAAGGTTCATTAATTTTCTTCCTTGCTCACTCAATTACACACTTAGATCGTCAATGGTTCTTTGTGATTAATTCTTGGTTCCTTTTAATTTTTCTTTGGATTCTTGTCTTAATTTATGCGTCAGGAATCCGACTTTCGTGATGATTTTAAGTTTTCGTTCCGTCAAACTTATGTTCTTTTCTTTAGGTTTTCGCGTCACACACCTTTACTTTAAGTCTTAAACTTGATAGAGTTAGGTATCTTGAACTTGAGGCGTTCCTATCGTCGTTAATCCACAACTACCGTTTAACCTAAGCTAAAAATTGACTGAGGGGGTTGAGTAATCTTCCAACCTCGAGTCGGCTTTTCTGGTTGCTCTGATGTCCTGTTGCCCAAGAAGCCGTGCTTCCCAAGCCTTGCTGTCCTCACTGCCTCGCTTGCTTGCCTTTGATTGCCTTTGCTAGACCTGGAAAATTCCAATGTTAGACCAATTCACAAGATGATTAAACACTTGAGTATATACACCTTTTTAGCTCAAATTTTCAATGTGTGCCCCCTGACTTCCTAGTCCCAGACTAGGTGAACCTCAAAATAGCTTATCCAAAATTAGACGTATCCTTTATGAAAAAAAACAGTTGAGGTCACGTAGTACTCGTCACGAGCTTTCTAACGAGCTATTAAGCTCAAAAAACGGACTTCGGATGAGAAAGTTACACGCGTTCAGGCCCTGGGGGGTAAAAATTGACAATCCAATTTTCCCTCAAATATGAGCTAAGGGGTCTCCTATGAGTCTAATGGTCCAAAAATTTTCCAAAAATACCCCCAAATTTGGTCAAAAATTGAAGTCCAAAATTTGCGATGGGGGTGGGCAATCGCGATGGTCTGGGACCGTCGCGATGGTCCAAGCGAACCGTCGCGATGGCGTGGGATGTGGACAATCGCGATGGCCCGAAAAGGCGAACCGTCGCGATGGCTCGAAGTGAACAATCGCGATGGCGTGAGGTCGAACCGTCGCGATGGTCCAAAAAATGAACCGTCGCGATGGCGTGATCGGGCGGACAATCGCGATGGCGCGGTCAACGGTCAACGGTGGACAATCGCGATGGTCCGAAGTGAACCGTCGCGATGGTCCGCGATGCGATGGCTTGAGCCAATCGCGATGGTCCGATTTTGGGCTGTCGCGATGGTCCGAAAAAACGAACCGTCGCGATGGTCTATCGTGACACGTGGCACTGTCGTGGCGATGGCGTAAGCCAATCGCGATGGTCCGGGGTCAAATGAACCGTCGCGATGGTCCAAGTGGACCGTCGCGATGGCTCAAGTGAACCGTCGCGATGGTCCGCGATGCGATGGCTTGAGCCAATCGCGATGGTGCGACACTATCGCGATGGTCCGAGCCAATCGCGATGGTCCACCAAATGACGAATTTTTGAAATGCGAATTTGGTTCCGTGTATGCGCAAGGATCGCCTATCTAGTGGTGTGGTCGCCTACCTCAAAAACCGAAAAGTGCAGACCATCGCGATGGTCCGCCACACTCGGAAATCTCTGACAGAAAACACATTTTTTACCTTTTGGATGCTTTCCTGATGCTCTGAAGCTCTGTACCTGCAAGAAAACTCAAGCAAACACAAGTGCATACAAGCGCAAAAACTCTCTCTCGCTCTCTCGCACGCACAAATGAGGGGAAATGAGGTGGATGGGTGGATATGGTGAATTTTCTGATTTTTTTGGAAATGGAGATGATGATGCAATGATGAAGATGGAGTGTGGGGAAGGTGGAAAACACTAAAAATTAAGTAAAAACAACAACAAAAACTGAAATTTTTACCTTCCAACGCCTCTTCTTGCTATACTCTTACCATCACACATTCGTCCTAGACTCGATCCCCGGCAACGGCGCCAAATTTGGTGTTGCTCTAGCACGATGGTGAGAACCACGTTAAGAAGCTTCACCTCCTTAATGTCAATCCGAGGGAGAGGTAGGAGTGATATGAAGATCGTGAATGTGAGAAGATGTGAGAGTGAAGGTGAGAAGCACAAAGATGCACACACACATACACACACACAATGAAGAGACAAGCAAGACACAATGGAAGGTGGGAAATTAGCTCTATTACTCAAGAATACTCTTACAAGCTCAAACTAGCTCTAATCTCCAACAAGCTACAATGAACCAACCTCAAAAATGAGCTCTCTAGCTCTTTTTATAGTTTCTAGACTAGTTTTGACCGGTTTCACATCTAGTGACCGGCCTAGTTAAAAGTTAGGTCCTAGAGGCTATTTGGGAGGGTAAACGATGTCTAAAAATAACGAAATTTGGTACGAGTATTCTACCTAAGCTCCTCAAGCTCGAGGACTCCTCGGCTTGCACAAAATGGAGCTATGGATTACAAAAATGGGGTTTTGTCTATATTACATATGTTACAAGAGTGATGAAAATCACTGTTGGATGTTTGAAGAAGTAATAAAAATATAATTGTTTTGAAAAAATGATCCGACTGGCTCCCTGCTTCGTCTTCACATGCTTCCGTGGCGTCTGTGCCTCTGACTGCTTCCAACAATCATCCTCAGGAATTTTGATGCTACTCTGTCCACCAGAGGATATTCCAACCGGGTTACTGGCCTTCTCAGAGGATAAGGATGCAATAATTTTCTTTGGTTTTGCTTGGTGACCAATGCCTTTGTCACGTTGTTGATCACTAGAGCTCATGGTGACTCTCAGCTTCTTGAAGGGCCTCTCACTCTTGGACTCCGCATCCCTGAAAGCGCTTGGAAATATCAGCTCATACGTAAATGTGGTTTTCAAAGGCCCAAGTCGATGCCAGGCATCGACTTTCAGGTGCAAGTCGATGCCAGGCATCGACTTTTAAGTGCAAGTCGATGCCAAGCATCGACTTTGTGTGCAAGTCGATGCCTGGCATCGACTTGCACCCTCAAGTCGATGTCGGGCATCGACTTGCACCCTCAAGTCGATGCCGGGCATCAACTTGCACACTCGATGCCTGGCATCGACTTGCACCCTCAAGTCGATGCCGGGCATCGACTTGCACACAAAGTCGATGCGTGGCATCGACTTACACTTAAAAGTCGATGCCTGGCATCGACTTGCACCTAAAAGTCGATGCCTGGCATCGACTTTGCACCCTAAAGTCGATGCCTGGCATCGACTTTCAAGCCAAATTTGATGCCAGGCAAGTCGATGCCTGGCATCGACTTTTAGGTGCAAGTCGATGCCAGGCATCGACTTGACGGTGAAAGTCGATGCCAGGCATCGACTTTTACGTGCAAGTCGATGCCAGGCATCGACTTGCACCGAAAAGTCGATGCCTAGCATCGACTTGCAGGCTCAAGTCGATGACTGACATCGACTTGCACCTAAAAGTTGATGCCTGGCATCGACTTGCACCCTCAAGTCGATGCCTGGCATCGACTTACACCTAAAAGTCGATGCCAGGCATCGAGTTGTACCCTCATTGGATCTATATTTTAAGAGCTAAGAAAAATAAAAACCTAGAAAGCAGACTATTTACACAAACATACAAAAGGAATCTTTTAGGAATCTTTTTTTATGGTATGATTTTGTCTACCTCTTGGTACTCTTGCCAACCATCTTCTTCTCCATCAGAGTTGCCTTGCTGGTATGCTGAGCTCTGTGCTCCATGGCTATTTGTGCTCTGTTGCTCTCTCTTGCTCGTGGATTTTGAAAATGAGAATGATCTCCTCCTCTGCTATTTATAGGCAATTGGGTAACTTGAACCAGAGACTAACTGGATCTAACTGAATGAGTCCAGTTGCTAACTATATCTGTCAACTTATCTAACCAGGAAATACCACTCACACAAATAGGCTGTTTCAGAGCCACTTTAATGAAATATTCATAGAACCTTGCAACTATTTATATACATTTATGCGAGGGTCGATATCCTCGTAGTTGATCCATCTGTTGGTGTCATGTTGAATCCTTTGTTCCATAACCTTTGAATCCTCATACGAAGAATGGAACACCTTGCAAAGTAGATGCCTCGCTTGGGATCGTCACAAAACTCGCCTTCTCATGGGACATAACGCTCCGAACGCGCGTGGTCTCAAATGGCACAATGGAAACAGCCTACTCAAAATCCCGAACATCAATGAATCGACTGACCTCCAGATCAGCCTCAACAAGAAGTGGTGCCTGTCTTGGACGCGGCTTCGGTGGGACATGAAATTCATGGGTATCTGGCACCCACTTATTGAGATTAAGAAGTCGGTCCTCTTATGGCAAATTCTTCATCGAGGAATTTGGACTAACCATAAGGCAAGCAAAATTTGTGGGATCCCTCCGTGGTGCAAACGCTGCCACCGCGCAATCGAAGATGTCCCACACATCTTCCTTACTTGCCCCAACTCCTACAGAATCTGGCAGATGGTTGGACTGAAAATCAGAGTTCAGAAACAGCTCAGTTGGAAACAAGTCCTTTTGGGTGAAGCGATTGGGTGCTCTGCGGCTCTCTGGAACGCAATCAGAGGGGAAGTCCTGTGGAAAATTTGGCGAGAGCGGTGTGCTCGCAACTTCGGCGACTCCCCCAGGGAGTGGTCGATTGAAAAATCTCTACTCCTCCTTGGCAAAAGGATTGTCAACAGTAAGAAATCCCCCCCCTTCAGGCACCATCAAGTCCTCCTTTTGATCAACAACAAGCTCAAACCCAAGTGGGTCCCGCATGAGGGCGACGAGAGGGTGATCAACCTTCTTTGTAATGCAACCTAGGAATCAGCCAAGCTTCCCCTGCTTTGTGGGATTTGGGGGGTCCCGTGGGCACTAGTCCCCTTCTATTGTACCTTTGTTTCTTAATTTAATTCAAGTCCGGGAGAGTAGGCTATTGCCGAACTTCCTTTATATTAAAAAAAAAACTATTTATATACATTTGCATGGAAATTACACTTCAATGGCAAGAGTATGGTATGTACATGAGGATGTCTAATCTCATGTATAAATTTTTTCTTAGAATCTCTTGCTTGGGAAAAAATCAAGTCTAAGTTGTGTTGAATATGGGAGATTAATGACATCTTTATAGTGTTATCCTTCTCACTTTAGTTCATATTCACATTTATCTTGTAACACATTGTTGAAATGGAAAATCAATGTATGAATAAACGTTCAAGTAAAGAGCTCTGGGGTAATTTCGACAAAATATGTTGGTAATTTCAACAAAATAGCTTGGTAATTTCAAACGTCACTCATTGTCTTTGCATCCAATGTTCAAAAAAATCGTAGATTCAAAATTCATTTGAAAATCTTTTGTAACAAGCATATACTTAATTCTTACATATACTTTTCCATACTTCTTGCATATACATTTCTGTGTACCTCTTTTACACATAATTCTTTTTTAATATACTTTCATCTACCTCTTTGAGATCTAGCCAAGACCACAATAAAACCTAATCCTTGAAATCTTAACCAAAGGTACAATTTCTTCTTGTATAGTCTTCAATGGCACTACTCCAAACAATTTTAATATCTACTCCAGTTGGAACTCAACTTGGATATATTTTGATTCACTCACAATGCTAAGACTCAATGACTCATATCTAGTTAGAAATCAATTGTGTATCTCATTTCAAAAGTGAATCAAATCTTTGGTTCCCTTACTAGTGTATATTTGAGTAATTAAGTGATTTGATGTAATTTGATGTTTAATGTTATTTAATGTACTTTAATGAACTTTTGATTTCATATCTTCTTGATGTGACATTTGATGTGACATCTTCACTTGATCTCGGATTTCTACTTATTTAAAAAGGTCATTCATCTTCAGTCTTCTGTGAACTCAGTGAAGATGAGCTCAATCTTTTCAGTGGATGCTTGGGCATCAACTTCCTCTGCTCATATTGATACAGTTTTGGATTCATTGTTCTCAGTTGACCCTTTCCACACGAAGTGATGATCCCTATGATTTAGAACATGCTGATGATTCTATGTTTTTTGTTGAGTCATTTAAGTTATCCAATTCACAGTGCAATGCTGCTCAACCAAATGCACCTCTTGATCTCCCATCTGATCCAACCATTGATCTCCCTTCTGACTCAAGTGCATGTGGAGCAACGAAAAAGCAAAGCAAGCTCAATCTATGATTTAAAAGAAGGCCTCGTGAAGTAAGTCAAAAAAGATTTAAATTTCTTACTTCAGATAGACAGATTGCATTGGATATTGTGAAGCATTGTTGTGGTTTGAAATGTTTGTACAATTTAGGAATGAAGAAACTAAAGCACCTAAGAGAAAAATTCCTCCATTTAGATAGTGAAAGGCAGGATATATACCTTGTTTCTCGCATGCAAATGATTGAGGATAACATGTCAGTAACACGTGTTGGTTTTGAATATTTCTTTAGTGAAGGGATGCGATGCTGTAGGGCTTCATTTAAAATTGCAATGGGTGTGGAAAATTTTAGAATACATAGGGTTCAACAAGGGCTTTTGAATGGGGATCTCATTTTGGATACGTTCCATGTTGGGACCAAAGAATCTGTTGGACGTCATGCAATGAATTGGATGATGAACTATTTTAGCTTGCATTGTGAGGTTATGCCTACAACTGGAAGGTTGCACTTGTCAGATAACTTTACTCGTCAAGAGGTATTTCAAATATATAGAGAAGACATGGAAAATAGAAATGAGAAGTATGTGTTGTATCGTCACTTTACTCGATTATGGAAGGAAGATTTTAACGATGTTTCTATCCCTCGTAAAGTTAGAATGGGTGAATGTTCAGTTTGCGCCACTTTGAAAAACATGGCAAAAGGGGCTACAACACCACAGGAAAAGAATAATTTTAAAAACCTTCTTAACAACCATCATGAGAGTCAAGCTTTAGAGAGAAAGAAAGCAATTCAGCATCGAAGTAAAGCACTCAGAAATCCGGAGCGTTATATGTGTTTGTTGATCGATGGTATGGATAAAAAAAAAACTTGTTTGCCACATTTTTATCGCATCCTTAAGGACATTGGAGATGAAGTCCTTGTGCAAATGCATTTGGTTGGTGCTTTGGTATACAATGGAACTGTAATGTCCAAGGTTTTCTTCACATATCCAAATGTGCATAATGATCCAAACCTTACAGTTACTGTCATTCATCGTGTTTTGCAATCATGGAAGGGTCTTTTGCCACCAACTCTATATTTGCAACTAGATAATACTGCAAGAGAGAATAAAAATTCTACAGTCTTTGGATATTTAAGCATGCTTGTTGAAAAACAGGTATTTCAGAAGGTTAAGGTAAATTTCCTTCTGGTTGGCCACACTCATGATCACATTGATCAAATGTTCAGTACTTTCTCTAAGAAGTTGGCACGTAACAATGCTTTTATTAGTTTCAACCATGTATTCTTGATGAGGAGGGTTGATGAAATAACCCTTTTGTTTGCAAAGCAGTATTCATCTTCTCTTGGGTGGGAGCCTAAAGAGGGATGCAGATTCTTATTGCAGGTGCCTAATTTGTCTACTGTAACAGTGTATGGTGCAGAACAATCACCATATGAAGATAAAAACAATACAGAAAGATGTGGAAATGTGGTTGATCAAAGTAAAAGCTGGATGCATGAACTCATTGAAAAGAAGAGACATATTGAGCGTGCAAAAAAATATGCTGGAGATCAAGATGTATCTTGGTGGGAGGACTTTTTCAATCATCAAGAAGAGATTATACAGTATACAATTGCAGGTCACTGGCCAGTTGATGTTCCATTCACATGGGATTTTTGTACACAAAGATCCGTGAATGTGGCCCAAGCATGTAATGCAAATGCACTTCAAAGTTTTATACATCCACCAGAAAGAAATATTTATGTAGGCCCAAGGATGACAAAACAGGCAGAAGCAAGATGGCAAGGAAATTTAATAGAGATAAATGTTGGAACACTTATTGCAGTACTTGCTGATGGTGATGAGGCTACCAGACCATTTTGGATTGCAAAGGTTTTAGAGATAACTAAAGATATTGAGTAGAGAAGAATAGAGGCTTTGATGGTGCATTGGTATTACACTAAAAGTAGTAATGCATTCACAGGTAAATATAACTTAGAAATGGTGTGTGATACTAAACGAACAGGTTCAAAAAAGAAAAAGAATATTCGAAGCACATCCACTCTTAAAATGGATGATGTGATATTCTTGTTTATGATTTTTCCTTGACAAAAACAGGTCACTTGAGGAAAGCAACCATCAACATGATAAAACAAAAGCTTCCAGATGTATGTGGTACAGGAAATCATAGGCAAACAAGAAGAGTTGTGCATGATCCTGTAGAATTTGGTATGTACGTGGATGAAGATAGAGCTCTTGTGGATATAGAAGAAGAAGAAGAGAGCTCTCAACAGTATGAGACTGAATCAAGTGCATCAGATGATGAGGGTGTAGACATAGATCAACATAGTTGTGAGTTGCATTGAAGCTCTCAGACATTTTTAGTGCTTATGTAAATGCCTCGAAGTAGTTTGGTTAATGAAACCATGTTTTGTAGCAATTTTGAATAACAATCAGATATCCACCCATTAAAAATATGTCTAAAATGTTATTTTTCTATAAGAACTATTCAGTTCTACATTCTTTATATAGATTTTAGACATGTCAATGTCTTATCATATAGATTTTGGACATGCCAATGTCTTATCATATAGATTTTGGACATGTCAATGCCTTATATAGTGAAATTTTGACTACATTTTGAGCTCTTTTTTTATGAGAAAATGACAAAAAATGTCAAAAAATCACATGTTTTCACCTCATTTTTGTAATATATGTATACTGGTATAAAGGAATCTCAAACATAAGCTTCCATTTGCTTGATTTTTGACGGGAGTGTTCTCTTTTTACGACATAGTTCTCTTTTGTTATGACTCGCTGTTTATTACAATCATATTACCATGATGGAACATTGTGATGCTAAAGGGTATGTCGTTAATGGATTAATCATGGTCTCAATGCTTGAGGAAATCAAGAAGGAAGGTGGTCGAATATCAGTGCAAAGAGAAAGTTTAGAATGATGATGAATTAGAGTCCATTCACATGCAACCTAAGTTTGGCAATGAAGACGAGTTCTTGATGGAGATCCAAGCTAGATATTGTATAAGGGATCATGTAAATTAACATATTCCCTACACAAAGTAGAGAGATATGATGATGAAAATATCACCTCCAAGCATAGGGAATTTGATGACTTTGAGCCTCGAGGACACGCCAAAAAAATATGAGGTAGAAAGGCAAAAAGTCATAGCTTTAAGACCCAGGAGAGAAGATAAAATAGGAGAATCCTATGAAAACCAAGAGAGGAAGAAGAAAGTGGTTATCACTATCAAGGATAACAAATAGAAGTATACCTTACATAGGAGGTGATGTATCAAAAATGGGAAGATGCTCAATTGAAGGAATTGTTCCAAGAATATAGAGATGTTTTTGCTTGGTCCTACAAGGACCTAAAGGACATCGACCCACATATATGTGCCCATAGAATTCATGTCGCACCTGATGCAAAACCCCCTAAACAAAGGCCATATGCCAACAATGATGTATATTGAGCAAAAATTAAAGAGAAAATTGATAAACTCTTAGAAATGGGTTCATATATGAGATTGAACACACCGAATGGGTGTTCGCCACCAATGTGGTGCCAAAAAAGAATGGGAAACTAAGAGCATACATTGATAGACCAAAAATCATATAGAAATAATTTCATAAATATTGTCATATATGGTCCAAACACTTGCAACACCCACTTTTGAAATGGGGGAGGAGCATTTTTCAACTCAAAATTCATAATGATTGAGGTAAACTCACCCCACTGCACTGTATAATGAATGTAGTATTTTCTCGATCCTATGGAGCAATTTTGATTTGGTTATAGTCACTAAAGCCGTTTATCCTATGGAGCAATTTTGATTTGGTTATAGTCACTAACCTCAACTTCAAGCCGTTTATCCAATTCCTCCTTAACATTTTTTGCAGGATTATGATTCATCTGATTCCTATGTTTTTTAATTGGGACTAAATCTTTTTGGACAATGCCAAATCCATCCCTTTTATATGACCCAACAAATGTATTGTATAAATGTATTTTATAAAAAGTTGCTTCATTTCTAGAGCTCGAGCTTACTGTCCATAACTTCAAAAGTATTATGTGTAGCCTACAAGTGTGCAATGGCCTACTTGTATGTTGTGGGTCAATTATTTAGATTTTGGCATTGATAATGAATGTACTCATGTACTATGAGTGAAAAACTTTGATTTCTAAACTTTCATTTCATTTGCATATACACCTAATATAATATGTTATACATCATATTGTATACATTGACTATGCTATATTTGTGAGACATTGTGCTCTTCAAATTGATCTATATTTCATCCTTATTATGGTACACACATTTATTCCAAGTGAGTGAGGTATCTACATACAATACAAGATTTGACTTTTGAGTTATTGAGCTTTGACTTTTGAGTCTTCAATGTGCAAGAACTAGTGTCCAAACAACTATGGCTATACAAGTCCCAGGCTGCTGTCCTGGTTGTTGGGCCTCTCACCTCTTGAGGCGGGGGTTAGGGTTCAACCCCGGGTAACAACATGTAAGGGACATGTGTATCTTGGAAAGATGTTGCATGTGGCTGATGTGCCACCGAGCCCCGCGATAGTTGTGACCGTCGTTTAACCCAGCCTTGTAAACCCCTCTTCTTGTGGGATAAGGGGGTCCCATGGGTACTATGCCCTTCCTTGTACAGTTGCAATTTCAAAGTTAAAGCCCGGAGGGAGTAGACCTCGGCTGAACCTCCATTAAAAAGAAAAAAACTATGGGTATACACGAACATCTCATATTACTATCTATTATTTAATTTTCTCATTCTTGGACAATCGAATCTAAGCATTGCATATGTGAAACGAGCCGTATAATCTGCGAGTAGGAATCCATGTTTCTAACCAACAATAGCTCGCGAGTCGCCACTTCACAGCTGATGCGAACGCTACCGCCATGTCTTCTCGATCACTCTCAGGAGGAAAAAGGAGGGAGACCCTTTATCTCCATACGTATAAACAGGATTAGCGTCTTGTAATGAGAAATGGAGACAAAATGAGGATTGTCTTTAATCTTTTCTGGGTTCCTCAGCCTCCTCCTCCCGAGGCAAAAATCACATATTACTTAGAACTAACGACGTTGGCGATCGGCAGTATGACGCTACGAGCTAACTGCGACCCATCTTTCTCGTTACTGTCCATGTTCTGAAACTGGCTATGGAGGACTTGCCCGATGCATTGGTGCAAAATATATTGTCGCGGCTCGATGTGCCTTCCCTGTGTGCTGCGGCTTCGTCTTGTCGACGTCTGCACGAGTGCACATCACAACTCATCCCTCACTTGAAAAAGTTTGACCTTAGGGTAAGTATCCTACCAGTTCATGCTCTTTCTCTCTCTCTCTCTCTCTCTCTCTCTCTCTCTCTCTCTCTCTCTTTCGCTCCCCTTTTTTTTTTCATCCTGCCTTCGAGAATCACATACAGTCTGTTGCCCATTGAAGGAATTTCCTCCAAGCTTTGATGATTTGAAAGGCTTTCTACAACATACTTCTAAGTTGCAAAGTCTGAAACTCGACTGCTTGTATTTGGATGGTCAAGATTTGAGCCTCCTGTTGAAGCCAAGCCTCGAGGAAATACATTTCCAAAATGTTGATGCAGGCTTTCCAAGGCTAATATCAGATATTGCACATTGCTGCCCCCGCCTGAGGTATACTTTCTCCATGGGTGTCGAATTTGTGAAGTTTTTTTTGTAGAGAGTACGTAAAATTCCAGTTTTAGGTACTTTCTTTATTTTCTTTGAATTTTGCATGAACATGCTTATGCGGATTTTGTATATATTATTATCGTGTCAGCAGACGTGCAATTTTCACTTGTGGATTCGTCATTCTAGCTCCAATCAGTCCTGTCTTTTGTAATTTTTCCTGTCTTTTGTTTGCATTTTATGCGAGTCTTCATTATGGTTTAGTTTGCCCATCAGTTTGGGAAGCGGTAAAAACTCAATTTGTAGAGCTTCTTGTGCATTCATGCCCGTGGTATTTGTGTGTGAGCACATATTCATTCTTGGTTCTATACCCACTATTGGGCACGAAAGACATTAGTGCGGATGTTAGAGTACTGGCTTGATACTATGCATAATGGAGCTGATTTGATATATAGTCTTGTCGTTGATCTCCACGAGAGTATAGTTGCACTTTCATTTGAGGGTGAATTCGGGGTTTGCTTGGATTCATTCTAGTATATATGATTGTTGTATTAGCACGCACACAATTTTCATTTTTGCGAATTGAGACCAGAGGATAGGTGTGTATACCCTATCAACTATGCATTTGTAATTTTTTGTTTGCATTTTGTGCTAGGCTTCATTATGGCTGAGTCTGCTTATTTTCTTCGGAAGTGATAGAGACTAAGTTCGCAAAGCTTCTTGTGAGTTCATGCTCGTGGTGTGTGTGCATTTTGGGCTTTGTGTATGAGCATGTATTCATTCTTAGTTCTATACCCACTACAGGGCACTGATGATATTAGTGGGGATGTCATAGTATTGAGTCGAAACTATGCATAATAGAATCAATATGCTATATAGTCATGTGGTTGACTACTATGAGCTTATAGTTGCACCTTCATTTAAGGGTGAGTTTGGGGTTTGCTTGGATTCATTATGGTGTATATGATTGTCATACTGGGGGACATGTAGTTTTCAGTTGTGGATTCTTTGTCGGGATTGTGACGAGTTGACAGGTGTGTATATGCTATCAACTATGCATTTTTTGTAATTTCTCCTATCTTTCATTTGCATTTTGTGCTAGGCTTCATTATGATTGAGTTTGCCAATCACTTTCAAAAGTGATGGAAACTTAGTTCGTAGGGCTTCTTGTAAGTTGTGAGTTCATGCTTGTGGTGTGTGTGCATTGTGGGGTATGTGTGAGCATGTATTCATTTGTAGTTCTATACCCACAATTAGGCACTGATGATGTTAGTGGGGATGTCATTGTATTGAGTCATACTATGCATAATGGAGCTGATCTATCATTTGAGGGTGAATTTGGGGTTTATGTGGATTCATTGTATATATTATTGTTGTATTAGCAGAGATGCAATTTTGACTTGTGGCTTCTTCATCCTAGCCGCAACTAGTTGATAGGTGTGTATACCCTATCAGATGCATTTTTTGTAATTTTTCCCATCTTTAGTTTGCATTTTGTGCTCTAGTTGACAGGTTTTATACGCTATCAACTATGCGTTTTCTTTAAAAATTCTCCTATCTTTCCTTTACATTTTGTGCTAGGCTTCATTATGGTTGAGTTTGCCCATCACTTTTGAAAGTGATGTAAACTTAGCTTACAAACCTTGTAAGTTGTGAGTTCATGCTAGTGGTGTTTGTGTGTTGCTTGGTGCATGTGTGAGCATGTATTCATTCTTAGTTCTATACCCACTATTGGGCATTGATGATGTTAGTGGGGATGCTATGCATAATATTATACCCACTATGCATAATGTTAGTGGGGACAACTATATACCCACTATTGGGCATAGTATTGAGTCGATGCTATGCATAATGGAGCTGATCTTTCGTATAGTCTCGTGCTTGACTACCATGAGCTTATAGTTGCACTTTCATTTGAGGGTAAATTTGGGGTTTGGGTGGATTCATTCTGGTAAATATGATTTGTCATAATAGAGAACATGTAGTTTTCATTTGTGGATTCTTTGTTCGAGTTGCGACCCGTTCATAATCGTGTATATTTTTTGTTTTTTTTTTTTTGCATTTTGTGCTAGGCTTTATTATGGCCGAGTTTGTCCATCACTTTGACAAGTGATAGAGACTCAGTTCGCGAAGCTTCTTGTGAGGTCATGCTTGTAGTGTGAGTCCGTTGTGGGATGCATGTGTGACCATATATTCATTCTTAGTTCAATACCCACTAATTGGCCATTGATGATGTTAGTAGGGATGTCATAGTATTGAGTGGATACTATGCATAATGGAGTTGTTTTGCTATATAGTCATGGTTGACTACCATGAGCTTATAGTTTCACTTTTATTTGAGGGTGAATTTGGGGTTTGCGTTGTGTGAGCATGTAATATGTATTCATTCTTAGTTCTATACCCACTATTGGGCACTCATGACGTTAGTGGGAATGTTATAGTATTGACTCGATACTGTGCATAATGGAGTTGATATGCTATAATGATGTGTGGTTGACTACCATGAGCTTATATTCAAACTTTTTTGTGAGGGTGAATTTTGGGGTTACTTGGATTCATTTTGGTATATATTATTGTCATATTAGCGGATGTGCACTTTCCACTTGTGAATTCTCATCCGAGTTGAGACCGGTTGTTAGGTGTGCCTACCGTGTAAACTATACATTTTTGTAAGTTTTCCTATCTTTTGTTTGCATTTGGTCCTTGGCTTCATTATGGCTGAGTTTTCCCATCACTTCTAGAAGTGATAGAAACTCAGTTCGTAGAGGTTCTTGTGAGTTCATGCTCGTGGTGTGTGCATTGTGGGGTGAGTGTGTATGCATATATTCATTCTTAGCTCTATACCCACTATTGGGCACTGATGACATTAGTGGGAATGTCATAGACTATAGTATTGAGTGGATATTGTGCATAATGAAGTTGATTTGTTGTATAGTCTCGTGGTTGACTGCCATGAGCTTATAGTTGAAGTTCCATTTGAGGGTGAATGTGGGGTTTGCTTTTATTCATTCCAGTATTGTCATATTAGCAAACATGCAGTTTTCACTTTTGGATTCTTCGTCCAAGTTGCGACAAGTTGATAGGTATGTACACCCTATGAATTATTCATTTTTTATACTTTTTCTTATCTTTTGTTTGCATTTTATGCTAGAATTCTTTATGGCTTAGTTTGCTCATCACTTTCAAAAGTGAAGTGTATGCTCATGGTGTATGTGCGTCGTGGGGTGCATGTGTGACCATGTATTCATTCTTGGTTCTATACCCACTATTTGGGAGATGACTCCAATGGAGAGGTCATAATATTGAGTTGATTTTATGTATAATGGAGTTGATCTTCTATATAGTCTAGTGATTGACTACCATGAACTTATAGGTATCATTTGAAGGTGAATTTAGGGTTTGCCTCAATCATTCTAGTATATATGATTGTCGTATTAGTGTACATGTAGTTTTCACTTGTGCATTCTTCATTTGAGTCTTGACCAATTGATAGGGATGTATATACTATCAAGTGTGCAGTTTTTGTAAATTTTATCCATCTATTGTTTGCATCTTGTGCTACGCTTAATCATGGCTGAGTTTGCTCATCACTTTTGGAAGCGATAGAATCTAAGTTCGTAGAGCTCCTTGTGAGTTCATGCTCGTGATGTGTATGCATTGTGGGATGAGTGTGTGAGCATGTATTCATTCTTAGCTCTATACCCACTATTGGGCATTGATGACATCAGTGGGGATGTCATAATATTGAGTCGATACTGCGCATAATGGAGCTGATATGCTGTATATTCTTATGGTCGACTTATAGTTGCACATCTATTTGAAGGTGAATTTGGGGTTTACTTGGATTCATTCTGGTATATATTATTGTTGTATTAGCATACATGCAGTTTTCACTTGTGAATTCTTGTCCGAGTGGCGATTGGTTGTTAGGTGTGTACACCCTATTAACTATGTATTTTTTGTAAGTTTTTCTATCTTTTGTTTGCATTTGGTGCTTGGCTTCATTATGGCTGAGTTTGCCCATGACTTTCGGAAGTGATAGAAATTCAGTTCGTAGAGCTTCTTGTGAGTTCATGCTTGTGGTTTGTGCATTGTGGGGTGAATGCTTATGCATGTATTCATTCTTAGCTCTATACCCACTATTGGGCACTGTCAACTGATGACATTGGTATGTCATAGTATTGAGTTGATACTGTGCATAATGGAGCTGAAATGCTATATAGTCTTGTGGTTCACTACCATGAGGGTGGGATGTCATAGTATTGAGTTGATACTGTGCATAATGGAACTGAAATGCTATATAGTCTTGTGGTTCACTACCATGAGGGTGGGATGTCATAGTATTGAGTTGATACTGTGCATAATGGATCTGAAATGCTATATAGTCTTGTGGTTCACTACCATGAGCTTATAGTTGCACTTTTATTTGAGGGGAATTTGGGGTCTACCTGGATTCGTTGTGGTATATATGATTGTCGTATTAGTGGACATGCAATTTCCACACGTGGATTCTTCATCTAAGTTGTGACGAGTTATTAGGCGTGTATACCCTATTAACTATGCATTTTCAATAATTTTCACTATCTCTTGTTTTCATTTGGTGTTTGGCTTCATTATGGCTGAGTTTGCCCATCACTTTCGGAAGTGATAGAAACTCAGTTTGCATAGCTTCTTGTGAGTTAATGCTGCTCATGGTGTTTTTGCGTTGTGGGGAAAGTGTGTATGCATGTATTCATTCTTAGCATTATACCCAGTATTGGGCACTAATGATGTCAGTGGGGATGTCATAGTATTGCATTGATATTGTGCATAATGAAGCTGATATGTTATATAGTCTTGTGGTTGACTACCATGAGCTTATAGTTGCACTTTTATTTGAGGGTGAATTTGTAGTTCACCTCGATTCATTTTGGTATATATGATTCTCATATTAATGGACATGCAATTTCCACTTGTGGATTCCTCGTCCAAGTTGCAGCTCGTTGTTAGATGTGTATACCCTATCAACTGTGCATTTTTTGTAATTTCCCCTATCCTTTGTTTGCATTTGTGTTTGGCTTCATTATGGCTGAGTTTGAACTTTGCCCATCCCTTTCAAAAGAGATAGAAACTCGGTCTGCAAAGCTTCTCGTGAGTTCATCATCGTGGTGTATGTGCGTCGTGGGGTGAGTGTGTGAGATGTATGCATTCTTAGCTCTATTCCCACTATTGGGCACTTATGACGTTAGTGGGGATGTCATAGTATTGAGTCGATACTATGCATAATGGAGTTGTATGCTATATAATCTTGTGATTGCCTTAGGACTGCCAGGAGCATGTAGTTGCACTTTTATTGGAGTGTGAATTTGGGTTTTACTTGGATTCATTTTGGTATATATGATTGTCATATTAGCGGACGTGCAGTCTCCACTTGTGGATTCTTCGTTCGAGTTGCGACTAGTTGTTAGGTGTGTATACCCTATCATCTATGCATTTCCTCTAAATTTTCCTATCTTTTGTTTGCATTTGGTGCTTGGCTTCATTATGGGTGAGTTTGCCCATCACTTCCGGAAGTGATAGAAACTCAGTTCACAGAGCTTCTTGTGAATTCATGCTCGTAGAATGTGTGCATTGTGGGGTGAGTGTGTGAGCATGAATTTATTCTTAGTTTTACATCCATTATTCGGTATTGATGATGTTAGTGGGGATGTCATAGTAACGAGTCGATATTGTGCGTAACGGAGTTGATACCATGGGCTTAAAATTGCACATTTATTTGAGGTTGAATTTGGGGTTTACTTGGATTCATTTTAGTATATATATTGAATTATAATCTATAATTAGTATGCTTTCTGGTAATAGATCATCGCCATGAATGTTTTAGAAACATTTAGTTGTAAAAAGCATGATAAAAATAAAAAATTAGGGTTTGTGTTTTGGAGGGGTTTTAGGTCTTAGATGATGAGATGCTACACATCCATAGATAGCTTTTGATGAGGACTTTCCAAATAGACAATAATAATTTTTGGTTGGCTTCAATCATATTAATCATTTCCATTTCCCAAAAATCGTGAAGATGAAAACTTAGGGTTCATTGGAATTTAAGGTTTAGAGCCACATTTGACATTGTTTCTAATAATCATCCTTCAACGTTAGATTAGGGTAACATTCAATAATCTGCATAATTTTTGACGTCTGTCTTTGAATAATGTAGTGAAAATATCTCCCAATTCTCACTTGTAGGAACATAAAGAAGCTCAATGTGCTTTTTAGATACCTACTCACGAATATAATGATAATGAACTTCATTATGCTTTGTCTTTGCATGATGAATGGAATTCTTAGCAATAGCAATAGCACTTTGAGTATTTAAAAATATTTGCATATGTAAGTGAACATAAACATCAAGATGACTTCAAATTTTTTGCAACTATATAGCTTTAAGTGTTGCTATAAAGGAAGCCCTAAACTCTAGTTTACTTGAAGATTTAGCTAGTGTAGATTGATTTTTAGAATGCCAAGAAATTAGGAAAGAAATAATAACCACTTGTAAATCTTCTTGAGTCTTTGTCACTTGCCCAATCAAAATTTGCAAGTTTTTGAAGTATAAAATGTATTGATGTAGAAAAAAACCAAATAATTCTTTGTTCCTTTCAAATATATAAAAATTCGTTTAAATTCTTCCCAACGAGTTATAAGAGGTTAATGCATGAATCTTGATATTTGAGAAACAACAATCTAAATGTTAGGACGTGTACTACATAGATAAATAAAGCAATAAATAAATAAAGCAATGAAGTGCATGATTATATATAGCAGCATCAAAAGGGTTTGAATCAAAAGGATTTGAATCAGCTTCTATTTGTAAAGATACATTAACATCCGTAAGAGATTGTATAGGTTTAGAATCTATCATTTCAAACCCTTCTACAAGTCTCTTAATGTACTTTTGCTTTGTCATTTTTGTTGTGAATGAATTCGATGCAAAGATAATAATGTAAAGAATCAAGATTATTAATATCAAATACTTTTTTAAGTTTTGTTTAAAAAAATAGTGAATCTGATTCTCTAGGAACTATCATGTTTATATCACTAACATAAATGATGATTATAATCAAAATATCTGCCTTTGACTTAACATAGAGAATAGGAGGAGTTATGAGTTTTTAAAACCAATGGAAATAAGATATAATTGAATCTTTTCATATTAAGTTCTTGATGCTTTCTTCAAATTATAAAGAGTTTTGATTAGCTTGCAAACAAGATGCTCTTTATCTTTTTCTCAAAGCGCTCCGGTTATTGAATGTTGACATCCTCGTGTAGACCATCATTAAGCATTGTTGTCTCTATATTCAATTGGTTCACTTTCCAACCAACAAATGCACCTAAAGAAAGTACAGTCCTTACTAGGGTCATTTTGCATAACCATTGATAACTAATCTTGCTTTATACTTGTCAATAGTACCATCATCTTTTCTTTTGATCCTGAATATCCACTAAACACCGATTGCTTTCTCACAAAGCTTCCATGTGTGATTCTTATGAATAGGATCAATCTCCTTTGGCTTTGTTTTCTTCCAGAATCCACACAGTACTATGTAATGCTTATTGAACACAAGCAAGTTCATTTGCAACTTAAGTGAAGGCAAGAATGTTATGAATTTCAAAAACTTGTGCATAATTTACATGATCTGTATGATCTTTCTGACTTATTGTCCTTCTTTTGAAACTTTCCCTTGAAAGTTTTGATGCCACTTTCTTGCAAAGTTTGCAAGTACCACCTTGGAACCTTTTTGGAAATTGGTGCAATCTCTCTTTCCTTTGGACTTCTAGAAGATTTTCCAACTTCTTGAGTTGGTTCTTTTTCTATAGGTTGAAAAGGAATGGGAGATGATGATGGTTATGGTGGTGGCATATTAAATTCAGCTTGTGTAGGAGTGGTGATAACTTTCTTCTTTCCTTAATCTTTATGTACCTGAGTAGGGATTTGAGAAGGTTGATCATCCCTCTTGGATCCCCTCATGGTATGGCTGAATATAAGAATCTAAATTCCTTTAAGAAAAATCTGTCTTAGTAAACTTTGGAACTTTTGAATTTTTGTCATAAGTCTGATTTTCAACAATGTAAGCATTGCATGAGAGTAAAACTTTGTGTTTTTGGAACATAGAATCTATAACCTTTGCTTTCAACACCATAACCAATAAAAACAACTTTGATAGCCTTTTCATCAATCTTAACATAATTCTTTGTTTCAATATAAACATAAGAGGGAGAACCAAAAACTTTAAAGTAATTCACATTGGCTTTCTTACCATAATATGCTTCATAAGGTGTAATCATCTTTAAAGCCTTTGGTGAAGCCCTATCAAGAATGGATTAGCTCTGTGAATATCATTAAACCAAAACTTAGATGAAAACTTCTTTGAAGATAACATACTACGTGCCATTTCAACAAGTGTACGATCCTTCTCTCTACAACATCATTATGCTCTGGAGTAAATGCAATAATAAGTTGATAAGAAATACCCTTGCCTTTCAAAAATGATGTGAAATCATTAGACATGTATTCTCCTCCTCTATCACTTCTTAAAATTTGAATTTTAGAGTGATTTTCATTTTTAACCATAGCTAAAATTTTTTGGAAAGTAGCAAAAACTTTAGACTTTGCTTTTAAACCAAATACCCATGAATATCTTGAAAAATCATCAATAAAAGTGGCAAAAATATCTATGACCATGTAAAGAGTACGCTCTCATAGGTCCATTGACATTAAAATGAATGATTTGCAACTTTCTAGTAGCTCTAACAAATCCATGATTCTTGAATGATAGTTTATTTAACTTCCCTTCAAGTTATCCTTGGCAAGAATATGTATCATCTAGTAAATTAAAAGTTTGTAAGCTCTCGACCATACCTTTGTCCTTCATATGTTTGAGAGCTGTATAACTGATTTATCATTTGACCAAATCTTGCATTCCATAACTTCATACTTTCCTTTGGAGAGGTAAATGACCTAGTAAGATTAGCATAGCTGGTTTTTGACAAAACAAACATGTCACCTCTATTTTCAATTTGTAATAAACAATGCTATTCATTAGGTGTAAGGATTTGATATGAATCCTTCTTAAACATCAGTTTATAACCACTTGTTAAAAATGTTGAGATAGAGAAAAAAATTCTTCTTGATCTCTGGTATATAAAAAAACATAAAAAATAATGAAAATACCACATGCTAATAATTTTAGTGTGAGTTCTACACCAAGAACATCCAAATCATGACCATATGCAATGGTAATCCATCTACTTGTAGAATTAGTAGGTGATGAAAATACCTTCTTGTTTTTGCAACTCTAGAGTAAAAATCAAATGTATCTTCTTCAAAAGAAGATTTACCGTATTGATATCTCTTCATCATTTTTAACTGAAACTCTCTTCTTTCCATTAAAAATTCTCTTTCTGTGCTATGCAATAGACTGAATAAAATAGACAAGCATAAAATATTTTTGTAATCATTGTTAACTGAATAAAATAGACAAGAATAAAATAGACCGAATATTTTTGTAATCATTGTTAACCGAATAAAATAGATGAATGATTACAAAAATAGACAAGAGACAAAAGATTGGAACGAGTCTAGGTACAACAGTTGTAGAGAAGTGTGCCTACGAGTTAGAAAAAGTGGAAGTGTGCTGTAATATGGAGAAAAATGGGACTGTTTGTAGGAAAAACAGCCTATGTGCTTGAATTAGAGTAAAATTCTGTGACCCTAACAGAATTAGGGTTTCTTCTCTGATGTAAGCAGCCACAGAGCCTTTTCCTCTTGAGATAGTAGATAGGAAACTTGGAAAGAGCAGCAAGAAATAGAAACGACACCCAAAATTGCAGTAACTTACTAAAATCAGTAAGTACACACATTTGGATGCATATAAAGAAGAAGAGGACAGCAACAATTGTACTCCAAAATAGCTTCAATACCTCCACACAACAGCAACCCTCACCTCTTGTGCAAAGAATGAACCTAGAAGATTAGCATGCTGTCTGGTAATAGATCATCGCCATAAATGTTTAAAAAAAATTTGTTTGTAAAAGGCATGACAAAAATCCAAAACTAGGGTTTATGTTTTGGAGGGGTTTTAGAAATTAGGTCTCAGATGATGACATGTTATATATCAATTGATAGCTTTTGATGAGCACTTTCTAAATAGGCAATAATAGATTCTGAGCACCTTTGATCATATTGGCCATTTTGGAGAAATGGTGAAGATAAAAACTTAGGGTTTGTCATTGTTTCCAACACTATTGGGCATTGATGATGCTAGTGGGGATGTCATAATATTGAGTTGATGCTATGCATAAAGGAGTTGATCTGCTATAGAGTCTTGCAGTGACTACGGGGAGCTTATAGTTTCACTTTCATTTGAGGGTGAATTTGGGGTTTGCTTGGATTCATTCTGGTATATATGATTGTCGTATTAGTGAACTTGCAATTTTCACTTGTGGATTCTTCGTCCGAGTTGTGACCAGTTCAAAGGTGTGCATATCCTATCAACTATGCATTTTTTGTAATTTCTCCTACCTTTTGTTTGCATTTTGTGTTTGGCTTCATTATGGCTGAGTTTGCTCTTCGTTTCTGGAGGTGATAGAAACTCAGTTCATGGATCTTCTTGCGAGTTCACGCTCATGGTGTGTGTTCATTGTGGTGTGTTTGTGAGCACGTATTCATTCTTGGTTCTATACCCACTGTTGGGCATTGATGACATTAGTGGGATGTCATAGTATTGAGTCGATGCTATGCATAATGGAGCTGATATACTATTTATTCTTGTGGTTGACTACCATGAGCTCATAATTGCACTTTCAGTTGAGGGTGAATTTGGGGTTTGCCTAGATTCGTTCTGGTACATATATCCTTTAACAACCAGCCTTGCTGTGTAATTGGGTTCTATAAGTGAGAGGCTCACCCTCATCTCATAACATAATGTTATGCAAAGGGGTCACTCTGTTCATTGGCCTCTTGGTATGAGTAATCTCCTCACCCAATGATCTACATTCTCTGGCAATGGGTTCACATCAGGAGGTATGACTGCATCATGGTACATTTCCAGCCCTGTTTCATTTAATAAAAAAATTCATCAAATGAAAGAAAACAGAATTTTGAATTCATTGCAAACTGCTTACAAGTATCATACATCAACTATACACAAAAGTATGAAAATATGGAAAAAGTTTCTATGTGAAGAACCTTAGCTGTTCATCCTTTAGATGTATACACATTCTAAGTTAAAGATTTTCTTTTCAGAGTGGTGAACTAAAGATGGTTGTCTTTGGCAGATTTTTACAGATTGATCTTAGATCATGGGTTGTAGGCTCAACTAACTCATTTTGGACTCCTGATTTGGAAACTCTAACAGACTGTCCCACTTTGGAGGTCTGTATCCCATTCTTGAATTTTCGAAGCATTTCAAGGAACCCCTAACCTTCTGATATAGTGTTTTACATGCAGTCACTCTGCTTGACAGGTGGCTTAGTTTGTGTACTGGACCCCTATGCATTTTCAGCTATTGCTCGACTTTCAAAGCTCAGAACCCTCAGTCTGGGCTATGTGCCTGAAAGATATGCTAAAGAACTTTTTAGCTTCTCAGTAGAACATTCACAGTGGAAGAAAACACACAGTAAATTATTTCAGCTTCAGAATCTACAGAGTCTATCACTTCTTTTGGATAGAATAACAGACACATTCATTCTGTTGGTATGTGAAAACCTTCCATGCCTTGTAGAACTTGAGCTTGAAGATGAGCCTGGAGAGGAGCCCTTGATTGCATTTGATCTCACCACGACTGGTGTTCAGCATCTTGGAGCATGTACAAATTTAAGAAGGCTAATGCTTACTCGTAGCCAGGTTTCTTATCCTGCAACTTTCAAACGAGTGGAAGATTTGGGATTCCTGTTTCTTGCAGAAAAATGCAGCAAGTTGGAAAGCATCAAATTGGCTGGATTTTCTCGGATATCAGATGCTAGTTGCAGAGAAATCCTGCACAGTTTCCCAAATTTGCACACATTTGAATTACTCAGGTCCCCTCGTGTAACAGATTTGACTTTCCGTGACTTCTCAGTAATTTCAACGAAGTTGATGTCGGTTGCTTTAGTTTCATGCAATCTTATAAGCAACAGCTCAGTGAAGCAATTATCATATTGTAGAGATTTAAAGAGCCTGAACCTGAAGGGCTGTAAGAGCATTGGTGATGGTGGTCTTGGAGCGATTGCGACACTTGAAAAATTGGAAACCTTAAACCTCACTGGTACTGATGTTAGTGATATGGGTTTATCTACATTAGGCAGAGGAAGGACACCTCTTGTATTTCTTTCCTTGTATGGTTGCCAGAGGATAAGTGATGATGGTGTAGCATGCCTTGTTGAAGGGTCGATCTCACAAACACTTCAGGATTTAGATTTATCCAATATTCCATCACTGACTGATAGAGCAGTGCTAAAGCTTGTTCACAGTGGCATGAAAATTGTGGAACTTAGGATGCGCAATTGTTGCAACATTGGTGACACCTCTCTCATAGCTTTGGCAAGCATGACATGCAGAGGTTGTGGCTTTGGAGGATCTCTAAGGTCTCTAGACTTATTCAATTGTAAAGCTCTTACAAGTCTTTCAATCAGGTGGCTCCGAAAACCGTATTTTCCAAGGTTGCGGTGCCTAGGGCTTAGCTGGAATATTCTGAGTCAGTCAGTTGTTGATCTCTTACATCAAGAGCACCCTCATTTGCGTGTACTTGGTTATGATCTTGACTTTAATGGTCCAGATGGAGAGGAAATCTATCAATATTCCACTGATTATGGAAGAGAGGATGAACTTGAAAGATGGATGGAAGGTGAAGATGATTACTGATAAATGCATGAAATTCGTTCATGCAGTGATTATGTGTAATCTGTTTGTATATGATTAGGATCTGTATAATCTTGGACTAACCTAGTACAGCATGGTTTGGAAGCCTGCTACGTTTGTGTCGGTTAAATCTTCTAGTGCATTAAAATTTCTTTGATTCAGTATTTTGAAGCATCACTTTCTGTCAAAGGTTGAGATTGTTGCAATGCCATGTTTCCTTGTCTTTGGTGGGTTTTGTTGGATTATAGGGGACAAATAATGAGCATGCTCCAAAGTTGAATTTAAACTTGTGAAATGCGTCTTTTGTGACATAAACAGTCAACTTTTGCAAAGATATGAAACTGCTTTTCTTTGACTTTTGTGGTCTCCACCATTCTCACTATCAAAACCATCTCTGCAAACAATTCAACAGTCTAGAATGCTTGCATACATTCTGACTTGCAAAATGTTGTATTAGTTTCGAATTGGTGACATCTATAATTGATTTATTTTAACTGGGTTTATTATAGTGGATAATTGTGCACTGCAAGTTTTGAATCAGCAAGTTTGTTCTTGTTGGTTTTACCTTTACTGAGGATAGGTCTGATTGGGAGGGGATAATAATTAGAATATATCTATACATGCATGCTTATGTACATTTCTGTTTTACATATACATACATACATGCAAGTATGCATACATGGATATGTAGATACTAGACATACACATGTACACATGTATGCATATGCATATGCACATTGTATGCTTACATGCACGTGGATGCATGCATACATACATACATATGTACATTCATATATGTACAGACATACATATATATGGAGATATTTCACATCAATCTTTACTAGTTTACCTATGTATGTATATATATATATATATATATATATATATATATATATTTTACATGCAACTTATGAAATTCCAAAATAATTATAAAAAAAATGAACAAAAAAAATCGTACTAATATCATTCGAATTTGTACCTCATGATTAGTACATACCTAGTATAGTACTATTACATATTGTACCTATGTATGTATGTATGTGTGTATGTGTATGTATGTATGTATGTATGTATGTATGTATGTATGTATGTATGTATGTATGTATGTATGTATGTATATGTGTGTGTGTATTAAAGTCTGCACCTACTCTAGGGCACTGATGACATGAGTAGGGATGTCATAGCTATTTGTCCAAGCTATGCATGATGAAGTTTAATTATGATACTTCATTTTTGTTTGTAATTTTTTCATGTCTTATATTGATCTTATTTTTTGTGTAGTCTCTTGCTTTTGTTTGTTGTTTTTTCTTGTGTGTGTGTGTTTTTGTGTTCTCTATCTTGGGTTCGTAAGTTTGGATAACTCTGAACTTATGAAGGTATATACATATATATGAGCGTACATAGATATAATACATGCATGCATGCTTTTATTCTAATATTTTTCTCTTCCCTTGCAATTGTTTACATTTTCTATTACGCAACTATAAATCTTGCTACTCAATCGTGAGTAATACTTAGTTCCTGAATGAATTATTACTAAGGTCTCAAATGGAGTCTCCCTTCCATTCTGGGTTTTTCCCTCTAAAATTTAATTTAATAACAATAATAATAATAAGAATTATTATTTTGGTTTGTATTCTTAACCAATTTGCAAACCATGTTTTAGAACTGTCCAAAGAACAAACTTTTCAAACAATTCAATCTAGAAGAATGTTCTCAACATCGATCTTAGGAAAGTTTTGCATGCCTATGTACATACATACAAACAGACATACATACTTGCATACATACATGCATACATACATGCATACATACTGGCATATATACATAGTACATACAGATATTCATAGATGCATACATACATATATACCTACTGACTTCGTCTTATTAAATCAATATTTCCTATAATGCTTGTTTTTGGACGCTGTGTTTGGCTTCTTTTTGTGAGCTTGTTGAAATAGGTTGCTGCTCAAAAGTAATTGGGTGTCTTTCATTCCTAAGCTGACGAACTATATTTTTCTTTCTAACATGATTTAAAATTTCGGATAATGTGCCTTTTGTGTGTTTGCTTATGGCTCTATGATCTCAATATGAGGATCTTGTTTCTTAATTCACCATCTATAAGAACTAAGTTTTGTTTTCATAATTTCTCCATTATGTAAAAAAGATTTTCTGATCTTATCCAGATGAGTTAGGGTGAGTTCAATATTAAGAATGAAGGGTATACCAACTATGTCTTTACCATCGTTACTTACATTCCTCTCTAGAGGCTCCAATTTTCACTTGTTTCTTTTTTGATAGAGAACCAATCAATGTGAAGAATTTCTTGAGGCATGGATCAACATTGGTGGCGACTAGACAACTTCTCTTACATACAAAACACCATTTAGTAATGGAGGAAGAGGTTTGATTGACAATTGATCACCATCTAGAAGCATACGATAAAATTCTACTAAGCATTTTTGTATATGTTTGTTAATGAGAACGAATTCATTTGAATCATACTCTCTTTAACGTTCTTTTGTGTTTCATTTTATTTTTCATGATGTACTTACATGTGTTTGATAATTCTATGGTTCCTCCTTATAGATTGAGCTAGGAATAAGCTTTTTCAATGATCTTTGTGTGTAAAGTGTGCTATTTCTCATAATAAAGACATTGGTAATATCAAACTTGAATTTCAATACATGTAACCCAGTGATGAGACAATCGCGATTGTGATGGAACCACATAGTCAAGTTGAACAGTACTTTGTAAGATTATTGAGACTTAGAATGGTGAGATAAGACTTATAATAGCATGAAACTCTCAAAGAACTATTGCTCACAAAGACAAATCCATGAAAAATATTAAAAAAGTCAACATGACATCACCATGAAAGCTTGATGACGAGATTAGGAGAAAAGGAAAGAGCTCTCAAATTCTCATTAACCAACACTATTTCAAGTGTCCCTTTTCATACTTGAAAATAATTCTTCTAAACTTCTATTCTAAAATTTCTACTCACTTGAGAGCTCTAAAAATTCTACAAAAATACATAAGTTACATAGCATCATGAAGAAGACTCTTCCTCATTTTCACATCAAAGGAAATAACCTAAACTACTATATTACAAAATCTCCTTTTTTCTGTTTCCACAAAAATATCCTTCCAGCATCCTTCCCCTCCTTGCCTTTTGTCATCCCTGACAAAACTTGGTAGTAGTCTTGTTTACTATCTTTTCTTTCTTTGATACACCTGAGCCACCAAGTCCTGGTTTTTCTTTCTATGATATTTAAATCATTTACCATCTCGAAAAGAGCCTTTCTCCACCATATGATTGCAATTGGTTTCTCTGTTACATCTTTCTTTATGCATTCTCTATATGCAACTTCATAAGTTGTCAGTATTGTTTTCATTACTAATGATAGTTTGCCAAAAACTTCTGAATCTATTTCAAAAAATTTGTAGTCAAAAGCATCTTCCAAAATTTGGACATAGTGACAACTATTCTGCTATAGTATGCTATTAGAAAAATCCTATTTGGGGTCTCACTTAGATAAAAAAGGAGTGCATTTGATGGTGAGTTAAAACCTATATAGTTTAGGGTTCTAATGTCAATTTCTGTGAAAGTTTCTATACAAGTGATTATTAGTTTCAAAATTTTGATGGTTAGTATACAAGCAGGGTCATTAAAATCCTTGAGATTCACTATTACTGCTCTGTAGGTAGTTAGCATGTAAGTTTTGGATGACCATGTTCCCTTTTTGGGTCTTGCTATCCTTGGAAAGTTCAACCACTTCATTGAGATGGTTGCATCTTTCCTCATCTACCAAAGCTTTGGCCAGTCTCTTCTTCTTGCCGCTAGACAGAAGGTTGGATTGATTTTCAAGTGTAATGTAACCTCTTTCCAGATCTTCTTGCATTCCTTATTCTTGTCTAGACATTTGTTTCTCCATGAAGGATTGGGCTTCACAAATAATTCTTTAGCTATCTCAGTGTCCTCTTCATATTCCAAATACTCATTTGGTTCTGTGCCCACTCTAGAAGTTTGATAATTTTTGATGCTCTCCAAAATCATGCAGAATGGAATTACCAAACCATATGTAGCCCAGTGGTGATGATTAGGGCTAACTCCATTTTCTAATGCAAATTTAACAATCTTATCTTCATATTGATTGTGTATTTTCTTGATATACTTCATCTTGGCTTCACGATCAGTGAGCATATGATGTATGAACTCATATGACTCTTCATCAACTATCTCAACTGTTGATATATTTAGGTAGTGATGTGTGTGAACATTATAAGACCACCGGGGCACTTTTTTCCCTCTTTAGGAGGTTTTTTTCCCTCGGCTTGTATATACGCCTATTGCCCTAACGAGATACTTATCTTTGTACATTCTAGTGGTAATACATTCAGTATTGTGTGTTGTGCTCCAAGCTTCTTCTTCTTCCTTGTGCTATTTGCGTGCTTTCGCAAACCTCTAACTCCAATAAATTGGCATCATAGCAGGTCACCGCTTCATCTAGGGCATTGTCTATACCTCTCCGGTTGCAGTCTTAGAATCACACGAAATTTGGTAAGCATGCATAGGGTGGTTCAGAATTACTTGTGTAGGCTATTTTGTCTTTTTGTGCCAAAGCTATATACCAGTTTTGGTTCTCCAGTATAAGTGTCTCGAAGTGTGCTACAGGTCTAGTAGAACTTGTTTGGGTAGTTCAGTTCAACTTTTTCAGATACAATCATTTTTTTGCATCAAGGTATTTTAGTCAGTGGCCATGGCTAATAAGCAGTGATGTATTTCGTATGTTGGATCTTGAGGATAAGTTGGATGGTACAAATTACCCATTGTGGGTTTATATGATGCGTCATGTATTGGTCCCAAAAAGACTATGGAATATTGTGCAGGGTGTTGAAAGACGTCTTGTTACACTTGCGAATACAGATACTGCAAATACAAGTCCTGGAGCTGATGGAGATGGTGTCGAAGATGATGATATTCTATAGATTCCTGTTCGTGGGTGTTGAAAGACGTCCTGTTACACCTGCGAATATAGGTACTGCAAATACAAGTGCTAGAGCTGATGGAGATGGTATCGAAGATGATGATATTTTATAGATTCTTGTTCGTGATCCTGTTTCTATTGCAGCTACTGCAGAGCAAATTTGTTGGGATGGAAGAGATGCTCAGGCACATGCATTGATAGCTTTGTCTGTCAAACGTGCCATTACTCTTCACATTCGCTCTTGTAGAACAACTAAGGATGCTTGGCATACACTTACCACATTGTACCAGGCTAGGAATGAGGCTCGTGTTGCTTACCTCCGAAAACAATTGGAGAGTGAGCACATGCATGAAGATGATTCTATGGACAATTTTCTCACAACGATCAAGGATGTGAAAGAACAATTGATTTCTATTGATGAAATGAAGTTATACCACATAGCTCACTTGTGCAGACCGTTTTGAATGGTCTTCCTGACTCATATCAGAGTTTGCTTCTACTCTTTATTTGATGATGAAAGGCAATGCAAATGCCTTGTGATTTGAGGAGTTAGTCTCTGTTTTGTTATAGGAAGATCATTCTAGGCAGAACATGTCTATTATGCGTGTTGCAGACCAAGCTTTCCTAGCTAGTCAGAAGGGCAAAGGAAAATGGAGCTCTTCTATTAGTAAGCAGAACTATGCAAATGCTGCACATTCGAGGAAGGAAGACAAAGATGAGAAGAAATCAAAAAAGCAGAAATTGTTTTGCAAATACTGTAAAGCAAATGATCATGTCATTAAGAGCTATCTAAAACTGGCTGCTAAAGAGGCAAAGAAGGAAGAGTCCGAAATGGTTGTTGCAGAGGCCTCTACACCAAAAACAGAGTCTGCTAATCTTGTGAAGGATGAAGAATGGGTGTTTACTAATATTTGCAGTTTTGACCCATCTTCTCATGAGCAGTGCATGTCTGCACTAGAATCAGATGTTTGGTACTTTGATAGTGGGGCGACCAAACATATTACCTTGCAGAGTAGTTTCTTCTCTTCACTGGAGCCTGCCCCTACAGGGAATACTGTTACATGCACCAACAACTCCTCCTATCCTGTTATGGGAGTTGGTAAGATCATTTTGACTACTACTGATGGTAGTTCTTTCACTTTGTCAGATGCTTTGTTTGTATTGGGGATCAAGAAAAATCTGTTATCAGTTTCTACATTAGCCAAGATTGGCTTGGTTGTGAAATTTGTTGATGACAGATGTACAATTCATGATCTTTCAAATGGCGATGTCATTATTGCTTCTGGCATTTTATGTCGTGGACTTTATAAACTCATAGACTATGAAAGATCTGTAAATGATTTGGCATGTGCGGTACATGATTCTCAGGCTATGTCAGATGCAAAGCTTTGGCATGCATGCTTTGGTCATCTGAATTTTGCTAGTTTGCTACACCTGCATAAATATGAAATGGTGTCCTCTTTGCCCAAACTTGAGATACCCAGAAAACATGTTTGTGAAGGCTGTATTTTGGGCAAAATGCAGCGTTCCTCCTTTCCAAAAGATGGTTTAGTTCGGGCTACTCAGAAATTGCAGCTTGTACATAGTGATGTCTGTGGTCCTATGCAAACACCTTCTTTTGGGTACTATCTTTACTTCATGACTTTCATCGATGATTTTTCCAGGCATGCATGGGTATATCCATTGAAGGCAAAGTCCGAAGTCTTTATGTGCTTCAAACAGTTTCTAGTTTTGGCTGAAAATCTATTAGCATGTAAAATGGGCACCCTCTGTTCTGATCGAGGGGGGGAATATATGTCTTCTGATTTTAATGTATTTATGGCTGAACATGGGATAAAACATCAATGTACAATGCTGTATACACCTTAATAGAATGGGGTTGCTGAACGGAAGAACATGTCACTCATGGAGATGGTGAGGTGTATGGTCAAGAGTCAGACTTTACCACAGTTTCTAGCTTGAGGCTGTCATGTGTGCAACATATGTACTTAACAGGTGTCCCACTAAAGCCATGCAATCGATCACTCCATATGAGGCTTCGCATGGTCGCAAGCCATCTATTGCTCATCTGCATGTTTTTGGTTGTTTGGCATATGCATTAGTGCGTGAATAACATCGCAAAAAATTGGATGATAAAGCAGTAAAATGTATTTTTGTTGGTTATTGTTATGAAAGCAAATCTGTATCATCCACAGAATAAACGCCTTCTGGTTAGCCGTGATGTTTTTGTGGAAGATGCTATTCAGACCTTACTTTCATGTACTAAGGAGACATCTATTGGCTCCAAAGACATGTATGATACTTTGCTGCCTCTTTTTACAGGTGGACAGTCTAGTGCTGGTCCTAATGAGGTAACTTCTTAGCCTTTATAGGTTTCATGTGATGATGAAGATAATTCCATTTCTGATGCATATTTACATGATGCACTTGTTGATGAGAGAGCTGATATTGAGCAGACAAAACTATGCCAAGATGGCTGGTGTAGACTTTGCATGATAGATTAGATGCACCTCTGTCATATCATACTCGATCAGGCTCTCATAGTGCCTCTTTTGCATTAGATTGCTATGCTATGGCTGCATCTAGTCTATGCGATGAGAATGAGCCTGTTTCATTTGAAGAAGCACAAAATTCAAAAAATTGGATGGCTGCTATGCAATCTGAATATGATGCTATAATGAGGAATGGTACATGGTCTTTATGTGACTTGCCTCCTGGCAAGAAGGTCATTGGCACAAAGTGGGTATACAAGTTGAAGTATAAACATGATGGAACAGTTGAGAGGTATAAGGCTAGGCTTAATGCAAAGGGTTATGCGCAAGAAAGAGGCATTGATTTTGATGAAACATTTGCTCCTACCGAATGACTACTGTTCGTAGCATCTGCGCACTTGCAGCTCATAATGGTTGGAATGTACATTAGTTGGACATTAAAGCAACATTTCTAAATGGTGACTTTCATGAAGAAGTGTATGTTTTTTAGCCCCGTGGCTTTGTGCAGAAAGGGCATGAAAACCAGGTGTGCAGGTTAAAGAAGGCATTATATGGTTCAAAGCAAGCACCACGTGCTTGGTATGAAAAGATACATGCCTATCTGATTGCACATGGTTTTGAGAACACTCCAATTGAAAGCACCATATATGTTAAGCGTGCTAATGAGCTTCTGATCATTGTGGTATATGTTGATGACATGCTGCTCACTGGTCCTCATGACACACATATTGCTGATTTTAAGGCTGATTTGCATGCCTCATTTGAGATGTCTAATTTGGGGCATTTGCATCACTATTTCGGCATTCAGTTTATGCAACTTGATGCTGGAATAGCTTTGTGTCAAACGAAATGTATTGACACATTATTGCAAAGTTTTGGCCTTGAAGACTGTAAGCCTATTGCCACTCCTATGGAGACAGGTTTACGATTGAGTCTTCATGATGCTGGAGATGCATTTGTTGCTGTTCTCTATCAGCAGGCTGTTGGATGCTTGATTTACTTATGCATTACTCGACCATATATTCAGTTTTCTATCTCACAGGTGAGCAGGTTTATGCATTGCCCAGGTGTCAAGCATTGGCATGCGGTTAAGCGCATCTTTCCCTACTTGAGTAGTACCCTGCTACTTGGATTGTTTTATCCCAAGGGGGGATCACTACCGCCAGATTTGCATGCTTTTTCTAACAGTGATTGGGCTAGTTGATATGACCCTCATGTGTCCACTAGTGTTTTTTGCTTCATGTTTGGTAGCTCATGTATATCTTGGTTGAGACAACCTACTGTGGCCACTTCCAGTTGTGAGGCTGAGTATAGGGAAGCTTTCACAACGACTATTGAGTGTGTGTGGCTCAAATGCCTTATGGCTGATTTGGGTGTTGGTTAGTCTTCTGCCACCACCATCTTCAATGAAAATCAGGGTGCATTGCCAGTTGCGAGGAACCCTGTGTTACATGCTTGCACTAAGCACATTGAGGTGTATTATCATTATGTTAGGGAGAGGTTCTTTGCTGGGGAGATCAGCTTGGCATATGTGCCCACATAGGAGAACATTGCAAACCTTTTCAAGAAGGCTCTGCCTTGGGAGAAGTTTGAAGCTTTCCGCAAAGCTTTGGGCTTACTTCCTTTTGTGGATTGATTCCACATAGTGTGGCACTTCCTTATACATGAGTGCAAACTCCTTGTTCACCACATCACTCCCACGGGAGATTTGTTGATATATCTAGGTAGTGATGTGTGTGAACACTCTAGGACCGCCGAGGCACTTTTTTACCTCTTTAGGAGGTTTTTTTACCCCGGCTTGTATATATGCCTATTGCCCTAATGGGCTAGTTATCTTTGTACATTCTAATGGTAATATATTCAGTATTGTGTGTTGTGCTCCAAGCTTCTTCTTCTTCCTTGTGCTGTTCACGTGCTTCCAGAGACGTCTAACTCCAACACCAACTGCTCTCTGATCTTCAGCATATAGTTCTTGGTTATGAAAAGGTATTCTTTCTAGGATTTTTGGTCTTTATTGAACCACATTTTCAATGACTACATCCTTTATCTGAACAATAGCTTTGGCCTTCCAACTTTCAATTTCTTTTAGTAGTTTTGTTCTCTACTGCTGCCAAGTAGCTTTTCCTTTTCAATGCTTTCATTGAGGTTATTGTAACCTCTCATTGCAATAGCAACATGTGTGCTTGCTTGCTTCTCCAATTCCTTTGCATCTTTCAATTCTTCCTTCATTTTTCCCATTTCATGCTTTACTACTATTTTTGCACTATGATTCCTCAGACTTCCTGATTCTGACTTTATGTGTCCTTCCTCCATTTGGTATTTGTTCCTCTACTATTTCTGTTACCTTCACTTCTTTCTTCTCCATTTCCACTAGCTTCATTGAATATTCTGATTCTTTTCTGGCTTATAATTTTTTTATACTTTATTCAGTCACTACAACAAATTCCTTTGATTCTTTTTCTTCGATGGTTTGACATTCTATCCCTTCCTTGATGTCTTCTCTTTTCTCATCGTGATCTATGACTAGGAACATTCCCTCTACTTCTTTTTCTTCTATGATATCTTTAAAAAATGAACTTTCTTTCTTAGATTTAACTATTTTTACCAGTCCTTCAGTTTCTTTCATTTGTACTACCATTGGATTACTGGGAGTATTGGGTGCTGATGAATTCAGGCTTCTTAACAAGAATCCCTCTATGTTCGTGTCAATATCAATATCTAAATTGGCTTTTGATGTCATTATCTAAACTGCTTCTGACATCTTTACTTCTTCCTTATCAGCTTCTAACTTATGGATCAAGGTAGATCTACCGACAATTCCTCTTTTTCTGAATCTTCTTCATCTTGTGTCCTTCTCTTTGATTGCTTCAAATTCCTCTTCAATTTGGGTTCTTTTCTTTTCCTCTTTACTCCAACCACAATAGTGGTCCTCTTTTCAGGAGGTCATTGGAGTTCCTTTAAGTATGATAACAATGCTGCTTCCTTCTTGATGAATACCACTTTAGTATCTCGATGGATACCCTCA